>OW569331.1:10162512-10570633 GCA_937595015.1 Polyommatus icarus | reverse complement strand
TACTAGAATTTTAATTTTTGTGTTAAAAATAATAATTTCACTCTTTTTAGTTATCTGCAAAATAAAGCTTTATGCATAAATAATCCAATACGAAATATGTTAACTATTCACATTATGTTACTGTAAGCGAAATTGTGGTAAATGCTTGCAGTTATCTAAGCGATGCTGCAATTTCCAAACTTTTATCTTTAAAGGTTCAGGAGTTCTGTTCAGTGCCTTTGAACCAAGAGACACCTTCGTATGAAATTTCTCTTATTCGTAACATATGTTTAACTTACTAGAAACAACATCTTAACCACTATGAGTGTTTTAATAAATTTCAAGGATTTCCCTCGATTGCTCATAGATCCCATCGCCAGCTCATCACTGTCGTAATTGTCATACAAAATTAAAATTATATCCTATACAGCAACACGAGAATTTTGAAAATCGGTCCACAAACAGCGAAATCATCATCAAAAACATCTGCTTAGATGTAAAATATATCACGAAAAGTACCAATAATTGGGCCATAGTGTGATGACTGATGACCCATGGTATAATTTTAGTAGTGATGATGATGATCAATCAAATTGATGTGCTGGCTTATGCTTTCAGTTGTTTAAACAACGCCGAAATCCCCGAACCTGTATCTATAAGCATTCAAAAGTTCTGTTCGGTACTTACGGATCCAGGGTATAACCTGGTGCGAAATCTTACTTTTTGTTAGAATTTACCTCGAATGCTTCAGAAAAAATTGAAATCACTATATGTTTTTATACAAATTTCAAGGAGTCCCCTCGATTTCTCAAGGATCCCATCATCAGATCACCACTTTTGTGAACATGGTACCAAATTAGAGTTAAACCCTATACAACACAAAAACAATTTTGAAATTCGGACCACAAACGGCTGAGTAATCGAGGAACATACAAAAAAAAAAGATACATACAGCCGAACGTATTACCTCCTCCTTTTTGGAAGTCGGTCAAAAACGGCGAGAGCATTACTGCAGATGTGTACATTGAAAACTGCCCACAATGATGGCGATGCTAGTACGTCTGCAACTAGTTTTTGTCAATCGATCATCTCCGCTGCTCCTTGATGACAACGCGCAATCCCATTTTGTTTGGAAGCTCTCCTTCATCTGCCATACCGACTATTACCTTTTCCAAAATTGGGAAAACTTTTACCGGGAAGAAAATTTTATTCGCGAGAGGCTGTACAAAATGCATTAGAAGTGTAGTCTGCCGTCCAGCTGATATTTTCAATAAGGACATCTATAGGTGCATTGATTGGTGATTACTTTGAATAACAGAAATAAGTAAGTTCGAAATAATCAGCCAAGTGTGAGTCGAACTCGCGCATGCAGGGTTCCGTACCATTATAGAGCTAAAAAAATAGTCCAAAATTTGTAATTTTTATATGGGAGCCCCCTTAAATATTTATTTTATTTTAATTTTATTATCCATTATTAAAGTGCAAATATAATTAAAGGATTTTGTAAAAATTTCAAGTGCCTAGCCATTATTGAAATCGAGCAAAAAATAGCAAAATAATCAGGTTTGTTATGTGGGAGCCCCCACTTAAATATTAATTTTATTTTGTGTTTAGTATTTGTTATTATAGCGGAAACAGATATACATATTCTGTGAAAAATTCAGAAGTCGGGCTGTAGCCGTTCTTAAGATACAGCCTGGAGACAGACAGACATTGAAGTATTATAATAGGGTCATCAAAGAACATTTTTCAAACAGAAAGGCAATATCATAGGTATAAAAGAACTTATAATATATTGTGTAGTACCTATAGTATGTACTCTTAAATCCTTTCATAAATGTGCCGTCACCTTTGTTCATGCTCTTGTAGTGTTCAAGTTCAAGCGAATGGTCGAAGTAGTGAATTTTTGCATATAATATAATAATGTTATCACTGTTTGACAATTTAATCTTATTATTTCCAGACCGTAGCGTTGTTCCGAAGAAATTTATTCGATATTTCCGTAATATCGAGTACGACGTTCATTGAAACCAAATCGATTTTCAAATCGCATTCATAGACTAGTTTTTGTCAAAACTATATATCGATTTAAAGCCGATTTATTTTTTCAATCTCTATTACCGCGGCCGCTGATTCGTCTATCGTCACGAAGCTCCGTGTTATGAGACGATACCATTGGACGATACACGCATATCGTCCAATGGTATCGTCTCAAGCACGAAGCACTACGCATGTGCGGCCGCAACATATGAGTTTGACAAATTATTTGTCATGATAATATTATCATATTTGTAAACAAATATACATATTTTATATTAAATTAAAAAGCCTTCTACAATTGTTCATTGGCTCCCGTTTTCACCTGTGAAGGTTGCTTTAGTGTGTTTTTTTAATTTTTGTTTGTTTCCCGTGGTTTCGATTAAATATTTTCTCAATCCGGAGTAAAGGCAAAAGAAGTACAACCTCTCCTCAGGCGCGCGCGAACGCGACTGTTGGCGACTGAGAGGTGAGACAAATCTGGCGGTGAAGCGCAAATGTGGTTTTTCTTAAATATGTTAAAAAATATAGAGAATATTAAAAATCCGCTAGAACGAATCCTCGGTGATAGAATTTTATATGATGTGTAAAAATATCAACTCAGTTTAATGCATGGTTTTGGCAATATAGGAAAAAAATCGTCAAAGTTAGATGCATCTTTGTGATTTTTTTCTATCGAGAAAATTTTACGATATCGTGTTTTTGCTCAGATTGAATTCTTGGTAATATAATGTAGTATTTATGTTTAGAAAATTAAACGATTCGGGACTTATTATCAAGTGCAAAAATGATTTATAAAATCGACAATTTTGGGTTAGTCTCCTTCTTAAAAAAAAAAACGCGATTGCCTAGCAGATAAGCAAAGGTAATTATATATCTTCGAACGAAGCGACTCATATAATAATGATCGAACTTCACTTGGTAAGTTCGTTTGATCATTTATTATCATTAGCTAGTCCAGTACTGAAGAATGTGGGTTTAGTAATTAATTATGTGAAATAGCAACTTCTTCAATTGATTCAATTCTTCAATAATATTGATCGTTACAATATTTAGTGCTTTGACTCATAAAAGACTTTGGAATCGAGGATTCTTTTTTAATTTCTGAATGATATCATTTTATTCCAAAATTCTTACGATATAATTCATATAATTGTATCGTAAGAATTTTGGAATAAATAATATCCCACCAAAAACATACCTGTTAAAATAGGGCCTAGTTCCTATAGGCTAACTGTTGGTCTAAAAAAGAGTTGAAATCCAATCCAATGCCAAGTTCAGATGCACTTCATCGATCATAATCATCTTCATCAACAGCCTGATCCATAATACTTCTAATTTGAACTTGGCAGGTTATTTAAATTCTATTAATATTATCTAATTATACAATTAATCAAGTGTAACGCATAGCACAAAAACCTGCCAAGTTCAAATTTAGAAGTATTATGGATCAGGCTGTTGATGAAGATGATTATGATCGATGAAATGCATCTGAACTTGGCATTGGATTGGATTTCAACTCTTTTTTAGACCAACAGTTAGCCTATAGGAACTAGGCCCTATTTTAACAGGTATGTTTTTGGTGGGATTTCAATACTTTTTTTCAAGAAATCCTACTTATGTTTTCTTTTTGTGCTACGCCCGATATAAACAATACTTTCAATAGATGCCTCATTATATCACTGGTACATAAGAATTTTTATCTAAAGTTCATAGATGAACTGACTCACGCTTGACGATTTCTTAAATTTCTTAATTTATCGTAACACATACATAATAATATAACACACGACCTGTGTGCTAAATTTCATAACGCTAGGACATTTGGAAGTAGCCTCTAAAGTTCGTAGATCGGCCGACTCACGCTTGACCGATTTCTAAAATTTCTTAATTTTTTGTTAATCTACATTTAACACATGACCTGTGTGCCAAATTTCATAACGCTATGACATTAAAGTTTGTATGGGCTGTAGATAAGCCGACTCACGCTTGACCGATTTCTAAAATTTCTTATTTTTTTAAATCTACATATAACACACGACCTGTGTGCCAAATTTCATAACGCTAGGACAATTGGAAGTGGCCTCTGAAGTTCGTAGATGAACCGACTCACGCTTGACCATTTTCTACAATTTCTTAATTTTTCGTTAATCTACATATAACACACGACCTGTGTGCCAAATTTCATAACGCTAGGACAATTGGAAGTGGCCTAGAGGTTTTGATTACCGGTCAGTGAGTGAGTGAGTGAGTGAATGAGTGAGTCAGTGCCAAAATAAGCTATTTTTACAAGGACATATCTCATAATCTACTGAAGCTATATCTATGAAATTGGGTATACTGCTTAAGTACTCGTAAATAATTACGTAGGTATAATTTTATCTTTGCACTCGCAATAGACACTGAGCTACAGGGGGGTCAAAAGTACGTCGAAACGGTTCGTGTAAATAGTGCACGGCATGCGCGCGGCCTGCTGGAACTAGGCTTGCGCACTTCCGTGCGCTTTGATTATCTTTGCACTCGCAATAGACACTGAGCTACAGGGGGGTCAAAAGTACGTCGAAACGGTTCGTGTAAATAGTGCACGGCATGCGCGCGGCCTGCTGGAACTAGGCTTGCGCACTTCCGTGCGCTTTGATATATAAATAATCTGTGTTGCCAGGTTACTTTTTGAACATGTCAGGTAGACATAATTTATTGTATATCTAGAATCTGTACAAATACAGCATGGATATTTTAATTATATCTATTTAAATGAAAAAATAAATAATTTATTTTATTGTGGAATAGAGAGAGGGCATAAGATATTATCAAATTGCACTATTTAACGACCTCTGTGGCTCAGTGGTGAGCATGTTGGTAGCTCAAGCCGGGGGTCGCAGGTTCGAATCCCGCCGACGGAACAAAAAAATTTTCAAAGTTCCTGGGTCATGGATGTGTATCATATAAAAAATATATGTATAGTATAAAAGTATTTAAATAATACAGTCAGGTACCCGTAACACAAGTCCTTCAGGTACTTAGCACGGGGCCAGACTGACGTGGTGTGAAGCGTGACACGGATGAAATAATATTTTGTTCTAGAACTGAGACAACACAATTTCTTATGAAAGTGACCTGGATGAATGGGCATGATTATAATATGGTACTTACAAACTGCATCTACTATGAATATAATAAAGAAGTTTTCGGATACGTCTTATTATTCGCGTTATATTTAATAAACGAAGCCTTGAAAAGAACTCATAGTGCATACATACGCCTATAGGTAATGTATCTAATGTTTACATATTTCATACATTCTGCGACATTCTAAAGAATTGCCCAATCGGTACGTGGGGAGAACAAGTACAGTATATATTGGTAGGTCATCAGGACATGACATTATTTGAAAACAATACGTCATAAGCCTCGAGATGCAGTCCATTGTAAGTTCTATCTGTGAAAGTGATAAGTGTTATCAGTGAAACTCGAAAAGTGTTAAAATTACCCTAAATGCGATGTGATATTTCAATTGATTTGATTTATTTAGAGAGCAATAGAACTCCAAAAAGCGATTCTAATTCTATAAATGTCTCGTCGGTCAATTTAATATACCTCGTCAAAAGTTTATGAAACATTTTATTGTAATTGTTTTAACATTTTGTTTTAGACCAACGTCGTTACGGACTATGATTAGAATCACGATCTTGTAACATCATGTTGTTTTTGATCCGATAAATGCACTTCTCAGCATTTTCTGCATTTACACTTTCCCACGATCTTTCATAACAGTACACTACAAAGGTAATACTATTGACACGACTGACGGTAGTGACAAAAGTTTAAAGTGAAGTTGTGTTGACTGATAAATAATAATCAAAAGCTTAAAGATTACCGATTGTAATCGAAACACTAAAATCAATTATAAAGTGTAAAATGGTGACATGATGATGAATTTTGTCGTTAATCATATTAATATAATATATCCGCAAAAATATAATAAATTAGAATCAATTTGAAACATGAAAGACTTCCGCTTCCGCGGACAAATTTTTGCATTACGTAAATCTAAGTTGACAAAATACAGTCGTGATCGCACGCGCGGTATGGCAGAGCATTTGTGTATTACAGTTAGAATTGTCTTCCTGCTTTCTACGATTTATGATGCCTCTACACCTTGGGCTATGATGGACTATTACAGGCCACAAACGTGTTCGTGCAATCCTCTTCAGTTGCCCATGATTGGTGTTGATTATTAGACAAATTTGATAACTAACTTCTCAGATAATAACATTTTGTAATGTTTGCTAAAAAGAGCCCTGTTATGTATAATAATGTAAATACTAATATTTTATAATTGCAGGTACTAGTCACACTTTTCGCCGCTGTCGCGTTTGCCGCGCCGCAGGCGCCGACAGAACCCATACCGATCCTCCGACAGGACAGCCAAGTCAATGGTGACGGCTCCTACCAGTACTCCTTTGAGACCGGCAACGGCATCAGCGCCGACCAGAAAGGCGAGCTTAAGAAGGTGGGCGAAGTGGACGCGCTCGAGGTCCAGGGGCAGTTCAAGTACCCCGGTGACAACGGCGACATCCAGCTGACGTACACCGCCGACGAGAACGGCTACCACCCCCAGGGGGACCACCTCCCCACCGCCCCCCCGGTGCCCGAGGCCATCCAGCGCGCCCTCGCCTACCTCGCCACCGCGCCGCCCCAACCTGAGAACCAACAGTGAAAAAATCTTAGTGTAAACAGGCTATGAAACATTTTCCGTGCAAGAAATATAAGTCGACGACGGTAAAAAGAGTCAATGGAAAAATGTTTAATCTCATTTTGACGTTTGGCTGTTGTAGGCCAAAATACGTCCACGTGGAGTCAGTCATTTAATCTTATTTGTAAGGATATTTAAATTTATATTTTTTTATATTTTATAATAATAAATAAAGCGTTCAAAAGAAAAACGTGTTTCAATTAATTCTACATATTAAGAAAAGGCTTACCCTCTTAAAAATAAAATATATTTAGGCAACCATAACTAACTACTCAAGGTTTGCTGTCTTTGTATGTCTTATGAATTTTTTCGTCCACACAAAACATTAGCAAAGCAGACCCAATTTTTTTTGCTGTGTAAATATTTTATTACTAAGGGGCATATTACGACGAATCACATTCAAATGTCGTATCTGACTTTTGTGATCCTCCTCACACTGAGAAATCATGATCTGGATAGGTAGAGACAGGTATTCCGACAGACTCGACAACAATAATTATATCCATGTGCAGTCACGAACATTTCTAAACCAGATACGTACACACGTGAAGGCTTACTATAATTACAGAGTAATCAAAATAACGTTTACCAGCCAGTTAGGCATTGCACATACCCAACACCTATAAGCATTTAATAAAATAACAATAAAGACACGTTCAGATAAGAAAAAAGCTTATGATTTATATTCATAAATTAAAATTTTAATGACCGATCAGCTATAATAAAACAAAGAATAATTTAATAATTAATTCATGACAATGAATAAATTACAGTCATTTTTAAATTTGTTATTAAATATACTGCCACGAAACAAAAACTTTAAGTTTATTAGAATAATCGAGATTAATGCCCTTTAAAAATTAAAGTTACGAGCATTTTATAGTGCCCAAGTGTCTACGCGGTACCAAAAAAAGCCTTTTTACTCTTCCTTTACACTTTTTAGGCCAGAAAGCGCAGACGACAGGATACATTTTTTACACATCCATATTCCCACGCATGGACTTTTTTCTACAGTATTTCTTGTCAGACAATCAGATGATCAGCCTCATTGTCCTGACTAAACTTTTTACAACCTTTTTCCAAAGTAGGAGTCGGGACCTGTAAGTTAAGAGTTTTTTTAAGCAACCCCTTGCTTTCTCGATTTGCAAATAATTTATACTAATATTACAGAAAAATTTCGAAGTTTCGTTCTAACCAGCGATCTATGAGCACTAGAATATTATGTTCATTACTTTCGAAGTCATTATGTCCATATTTAAACAAGAAGCTTGTATTATCTATTTAATACCCTATTTCGGTATACGAAACGATTATTTCGACACGAATTTGGCGAAGCGGTATCATTATATCTAAATTAAGGCTTGTAACTAGTGGAGTCTAATCATGTGTTTATCATTAAGCGACCTTTCTTATCGGTTTTTTACTATGTTATTTAAAACACTATGTTAATAAAATGTTAGTATTCTATTTATGCAACTGATCGAGTAATCAGAAAATCATTAAAATTAATATCATCTGGATAGCTATCCAGATGATATTTTTTTTAAATAATTTGTAATGCATTTTATGAACTCATTGTAATAGGAAAAAAATAGTACGCAAAGTTTGAAGCAAAGGGCGCAAGGTTTAAAGTTCACTGGCGCAAGCATACAAAATTCGACATGTTGCACTTGTTATTTCAGAACATTGACAGTTCACGTTGTCAAAAGTTGGACAAAACATGTTTACTGTGTTTGCTGGTGCTGCATTTTAGTGTAAAAACATTGCAGTAGGTAATTTATCTTACTCTTAAAATTTGTCTTGCTTATGGGTTTCCATACAACCAAGTAAATAAAGCTAATATTATGTTCCAGCATCTTCCATACAATATATTTGTTAAAACTGGGATATTTAATATACAGCGTGTAACAAAACATAGTGATAATACTAATTTAAGTTGTGCCCCTTATGTAAAGAGTTCACTGTGGAAGTAGCAAGACTAAAGAGCAAATTTTTTTGTGATTTGTATGGACAAGCGCTCGAGCGTCATGACTTTGCCCATAAAAAAGTTAAAAAAAGAAGTTACTTACCCTTTACCGCTGCCATTTTCACAGCAACTCTATACAGGTGACTCATACAGACTCTAAAATATTATCAAAATATAGCATCGGGCTACTACAGACTACATAATATTAATATTATTCCTACGACTGCATCTCCTGTATCACCAAAATCGACAGCGGTATCCAAAAACTCATAGACTATGAAAATTGCACATATTAAGAAGACGTACGCTATCGCAAGTTTTTGTTAAAAATTTATAATAATTATGAACTGCCATTAATTTAGGCATCTGAGGACATTGACCTTTGCTTGGGATGCAAATCAAAACAATTAATCTCAACCTATAATTTCATTAATGTTTAGAATTTTTACACGACAAAAATAACAAGCTAGCTTTAAATCAAAAGTTAAACTCGTCAATGTTAATTTACAAATATTTTATGTAAATTCGACGCATTGCATTCTGCAACCATGACACTGTGGATTTGAGAAAGATCCTTGACATATGAATAGAATGGGATGACTATTATAGAGAACTATGTGATGCAAAGTAGCCTTTACATAACTCAATATTATATTGGTTTACCTTTGTATTATGTCAAGATGTCAAGAAAATATAGTTTTCCATTTTCATAAAAATAAAATCAGCTTATACTTGAATGTGCGCTAAGAATGTGATAAGAAATTCTGTAGGATTAATATTAGAATTAGAAAGGAATGTAAAAATACTTCGAGTATTTTTACATTCCTTTTAATTTAATGAAAATATCTCTAAGATGCTGGTAAATCAATAAATGGCGATACACTAATACAATATGTAGTTCATATGTATGAATTAAAGACGAGAAAGCCAGGAAAAAAAGACTTCAAGAGCTTTGTTTAACCCGGCGAGAATGTGGTGAAAAAAAGTTACGCGAAGAATGTGGCAGGGTAAATTTTAAACTTATGTAAAAATTCATATTGCGATGTAAATTATAGCTTTATTATATAATATTTACTATTTTATTCACTTTTAGTATAGCCTTTATGATATTAAATAAAAAAAATATTGTTTATTTATATGTATACTTATTAATTTCACCGAAAACAGAAAATATAGATTTAACAATCAACAAAAAACATTGACTTCGAAAACTAAAAGAAAACTTAAAGTAACTTCTTATTTTTTAGATAATATCACTTTTCACGTATAAGTAATGAGGTATTCTTATAAAAAAAAATTTAATCAAGTATATATTAATTAGTCATAATTCAATTTTGTTTAGTCTTGGACATTGTGCTAAGTTTAAAGCCAAAAATATTGAGTGTTTCATACAATATGGCTTTTTTACAGTGCTTACAACCATATTTAGTCTCCTAATATTTCTTATAGGGACAGTCACGACATCTGACAGTTCTTCCAGGAATATTTCTTGATGCTGAAGTTGAGGATCCAGAACCAATTTTAGAGTCAGACTCGTCGAAAAAATAGTTTAAAACTTATTTTATCATAAATTCAATATGTTCGTCACTTATTTTTAAAAAACAAAGTGAAACTAATACTTAAAAGCCATATAAATTACACAAAATAAAATTTATAATACATACACCAGCTATATGGCAGGGTAAAATTTACCCAAAGTAGGTTAGGAAGCCTATAATTCCAGAGCAGGTACGCGCAACACTAGGATAACGCCACTAATATCCTCCGCACTCCCTTGTCTGCAGCTACTGAAAGTTCCCGTTGTCACTTAGCGCAAAATAAAAAAAACTATGCGCGTTTAAGTGATGGACAGGGTGTAAAATACCCTGCCACATTCTCGCCGGATTAATTAAGTTTTTGGAAATATAAAATTATTTAAAGTATTTCAAAAAACATTTGCACAAAAGCAATGTTTTATTCTCTGCCTAAGTCGTATTCATAAAACATACAGTTTATACTCCTTGTTAGCAACAAGGCGTATAAACTGTATGTTGTATAAACTGTAACTGTATGCAAAATGTGCATTGTTCAAACCTGAAGACTTTATTGGGATTTTCTGCAAAAGTGATCCTTATTGTCAATAGAATAAAAATCATATCAGAGATTAACAACTTAAAATAAACTGTAGCATTTTAAGGCATAATATAATTTCCGTATGTAGACGAATATGGTGACCGATAGGCTTAGTGGTTACGTGATAATTCACGTAACGCCACGGTCGTGGGTTCGAGCCCCGGCAAGTGCCGTTCTGGGGTCAAATAATAATCAAAAATGTTACGTATAACAAAATTAAAAAAAAAAACAAAACAGTGCGGTGTATTTGCTACGCGATATCGTCTTACAGTGGAACAATGGATTCATTTCTTATTGAGAACTACAAAATTGTAGTACTGTTAAATATAGCGTTATATTATAATAAAAAAAGCAAAACGAAGTCCCAGAAATAAAATTTAAGGTAAAAAAATAACGAACAAGGTTATAGTATAAATAAATGATAACTGCCTAGCAACAGACATCAGACATGTTCATTTTCCTCAAAAACTTTCTGTTTCAAAATATCGTTTAGCACTCCGTGCTAGGTTAGGCAATTCTATACGTTAACTATCAAAAGTGATGTGTGAATATCTGTTGATAGGTATGACTAGGTACAAATTTCATGCAGAATTTTTGAATGATACCAACCTATGGTGCAATAGTTCGGTGGTGGTAGAACGGTCGTATAAATACCGATAACACTCTTGGATCAAAATTGTCTAGTACATTCACCGGCAAACAAACATCATGAAAACCATCGTAAGTGCAGTGACAGTGCTTATTGTGAAGTGACCTATTACGCGAATAAGTGAAGGAGCTAGAACAGTTTAACGATCGATTACCTTTGAATTCGTCGTTTGATTTAATTCAGAAAATTAACGATCATCTTTGATTTCGTTAATGAATTACGCTTAATCTAAATGAATTAGCAAATTCTCATAAATTAAATTACTATAGTTTTCGGTAGCAACAATAATATTTATTGAATTATACTGTCAATAAATCCTTTGATCGCCGATTCTTGGAAATCGATTGTTATTCTATTGTTGTCGCGATCACCGGTGCTCTTATGGGACTTGATAGGTTAAACAAAGGATTACATTCTCCGACTGTACTGATTAAAATATAATATGAGTGAAAGCCATGCATTGTCTTTGTGTTTGCGAATATTAATTTCATAATCTTCTGTCTCAAGCATAAATTACTTTAGCGTTTAACTCATCAAGTCCCGTAAGGACAGCAGTGACCGCGACAACAATAGAATAACAATAGATTTCCAAGAATCCGCGATTTAATCCTTCGTTAAATACCAGAAAATTCACGCATTCACTACAGAAATATTTATCTTCCAAACGTTTAAGCAACTAGGATGAAGAACTCATTCTCATTGCTTTTCCAGATTGTCCTGTCTCTTTTCGCGGTCGCGCTCGCCGCACCCCAAGGCCAGGAGATCCCGATCCTGAGACAGGACAGCAACATCAATCCCGACGGCTCCTTCCAGTACTCCTATGAGACCGGCAATGGCATCATCTCTGACGCCAACGGCCAATTGAAGAACATCGGCGCCGAGGAGCCGGCTCTTGAAATCCAGGGCCAGGTGAAATACCAGAGCGACGATGGTACCCCCATTGAGCTGACATACATCGCCAACGAGAACGGATACCAGCCCCAGGGCGCCCACCTCCCCACCCCACCCCCCATCCCGGAGGACATCCAGCGCGCCCTCGCCTACCTCGCCACCGCGCCCCCCCAGACCCAGTAAATGACTTCTGAGAAGTCCATTGTTATACACTTTTATACTTTTGTATATACATTTTTTATTTAATGTAAATATTAGATATAATGCAGCCTTTTATTTGACCTGTAACCTAAATGATATTATATAAAAAAACTCAAAGCAGATAAATAGTATGAACGTAACAGATCTATATTTAGTAGAATAAGTAGAATATCATTGACCTACAGAGGAAAATTAACCAAAGTAGAACCCTTTTTTAACTTTTTTAATAAATAATTATATCTTAAAAACTAGAACACCACCTAGTTGTTGGTTAAATTAAATTAAAAGAACTTATTCACGTCATGTAAAACACTTAAAATATATTTTGAATACTCGTACACTAAATTATTGGTTTTAAAATTTGCCACAATAGATTACATAATAGTTGTATTTATTTCAAAAAAAAATATCTAAGTATTACAATTTTTAGGGTTCCGTACCCAAAGGGTAAAAACGGGATACTATTACTAAGAATTCGTTGTCTGTTTGTCTGTCTGTCTGTCCGTCTGTCTTCAGGCTGTAAATCATTAACGGTAATAGCTAGAGAGTTGAAAGTTTCAGAGATTATGTATATCTGTTGCCGCTATAACAACAAATACTAAAAACAAAAGAAAATTAATATTTAAGGGGGGCTCACATACAAGAAACGTGATTTTTTTGGCTATTTTTGCTCTATATCAATTATAATGGCAACATGTAGGTACTTGACTTTTTCTCGAAGTCCTTAGTTATATGTCTTCTTTAATATTTAATAATAATATTAAAATAAAATAAAAAATTAAGGGCGGCTCCCATACAAAAAACACATTTTTGGCCTGATTTTGCTCTTTAATGGTACGGAACCCTTAGCGCGCGAGTCCGACTCGCACTTGGCCGATTATATTTAGGGTTCCGTACCCAAAGGGTAAAAACGGGACCCTATTACTGAGACTTCGATGTCTGTCCGTCTGTCTGTCTGTCTGTCTGTCTGTCCGTCTGTCTCCAGGCTGTAACTCAAGAATGGTAATAGCTAGAGAGATGAAATTTTCACAGATTATGTATTTCTGTTGCCGCTATAACAGCAAATACTAAAAACAAAATAAATTAAATATTTAAGGGGGGCTCCCATACAACAAACGTGATTTTCAAACATTTTTTGCTCGGTATCAATGATGACAACAGGTAGGCACTTGAAATTTTCACAAAAGCCTAAATTGTATGTTTACTTTAATAATTAATAATATTATTAAAATAAAATAAAAATTAAAGGGGGGCTCCCATACAAAAAACACAATTTTTGGCCTGTTTTTGCTCTATATCTAACGGTACGGAACCCTTCGTGCGCGAGTCTGACTCGCACTTGGCCGATTATTTTGTATTATCTTCAAATTAACTTCAAAAAAGTTTGCAGAAAAGCATTTTTTTGTTTTTTTACTTATTACTGCAACAAAAGCATTAAGCACCTTATGTTTATTATAATGATTAGGTTTTAAAAATATTAATTATTTTGCAGACATATACAATCCAATTCATTTTGTCATATTAACCATTCTTTGTCATATTTTCTCTATACATTGCTTTATCTATCATTGGATATCTACGGTTAGCCTTTTACTAAACACATTCAATAACAGTCATTAGATACGATTTAACCTTTAGGTAAGCTAACTGCTAAGTTAGATCTATTGCCACGTATGACCTCAGAGGTGGCGTTAATAATAAAAGCTGACATTTAGGCACCAAACTAGTTTGTGGGGCCTTTGGGTGTAATCATCTCCTGTATGCTCGTTGCAAATACGTTATACTTTGAAAAAGGATTCAATTACTCTAACTAAACTGTATGGTTTGGTCGCTTTCTACCAGCCGGTTTCCTGGAGCTTTACTTACTGGCTGCAAAGCTTTGATAATAGGTTGTTTTGTTAGGATATTCAAATTTGTACTTGCTATCTAATAAAATAAAATGTAAAAGATTTTGTTTCATTTTTAAATTGAATTTTTAGTTTTATAAAAAGAAATGAACTTTTTGTTCCAACACAAGACGTTTTTGTAGGGCCGACCACTACAAAAGTTATTTTCTTTTCACTTGAATAAAGAAACTGGGAAAATCCCTTTTTGTATTAAATAACTTAAATAAATAGGTTATTTCCCAAATTACTGTCTTCAAAAATTCCTGACAGTATTTTAGGTATTTCATAAAATATTTGATATCCCTACGTTGATGTTGAGTTATTCTCAGGTTAAGTTTTATATGAAAAACGGACTTTATAATAGTAAGGGAGATCGCGGACGATGTGCGCCGCGGACTCGATCATACAAAAAGTACGTCTGCGTCTCCCTAACTGTTGCAAACACATTTTGTTAGGCATACTTTTTAACAGACTGCCAGAAAATGAGGAGGTTTTAGAATAGGTACAAATACAAATAATCTGAAACTTAAAAAAAATAAGTTACACCTGGTGGTTGTTTTCTTTTGAATACTGGAACATTGTTGGTTACCAAACAACAGTAATTTTTACGCGTCACAAAGGCCTTAAACTAATATTAAGTGCCTGTTAAAATTATACCTATTCCAACAGGTACTAAGTATATAAAATAATTTTGAAGGAAATACTATATTTTAGGAGCTCCTTAAAATTTATCTCTTTAAAAAGTTTTGAATAGGTATATACTGTAAACTGTCTTCAAATTTCAAAAATTGAATATTTAAATTTCACTATTCCAACGGAGCCAATTTGTTCGTACTTACGTATAGGTACCATCGAGGAAATTGATTCCTAGGCAGTTTTATTTTATTTTATTATTACATAAGGGGGCAAACGAGCAAACGGATCACCTGATGGTAAGCAACTACCTTCGCCCATGGACACTCGCAACATCAGAAGAGCTGCAGGTGCGTTGCCGGCCTTTTAAGAGGGAATACGCTCTTTTCTTGAAGGTTTGCAGGTCTTATAGGTCCGGAAAAACTGCTGGTGACAGTTCATTCCAGAGTTTTACAGTGCGCGGCAGAAAGTTACGCGAAAAACGCACTGTGGAAGACTGCCACTCATCAAGGTGATGAGAATGGTATGGTTTTCGCGTGGGACAATGGCGAAAAGTTGCAGGTGGTATGATTCCGAACAACTCCTCAGAGCACTCCCCGTGATACAACCGATAGAGGATGCAGAGTGAAGCTACATCTCGGCGTAATTTCAAGGGGTCCAAGCTGTTTGAAACACTATGGCAGTCAACAATTCGAGCGGCCCTTCGTTGAATACGATCCAGAGGGAGCAGTTGGTATTTTGGCGCCCCTGCCCAGAGATGAGAACAATATTCCATATGAGGCCGAACCTGCGCCTTGTAGAGTTGTAGGCGTTGGTCCGGACTGAAGTACTATCTCGCTGTGTTAAGAACATCAAGCTTCTTCGAGGCTAATTTGGCCTTACCCTCTAGATGATATCGGAACTGGACTTCGCTCGAAATGTTATATCCAAGTATCTCAATGCTAGGGGAGATGGTTAAAGATGTGCTCTCGAAACGAGGACATACGACCATTGGTGACTTTTTAGTGGTGAACGTGCAGACTTGTGTCTTGGCGGGGTTGAATTGGACCAAGTTACGTCTACCCCATTCAGAGACCTTCTCCAATAAATTCTCCACCTTAGACACATCACACAAGTTCATTTCGACTCTTAGTGACATTTCGCCGAGAAATATTGGGGGAGCCGGTATATACAGCATCACCTGTACTGTCATCCACATAGCAATAAATGCCGCTGGTCTGCAACATTGACAGACCAACGTCATTTGGTCGAATCATGTCAATTCAATGTTAACTGTGATCTGTCCACTAGGTTTGACATACCTACCAATGGTAATGCGACCAAACTACGTTGGTCCCCCATCTCCATGGGAATCAACTTCTATGATAGTAAGGGAAAGGCGCTAATGGTAGACACTGAACTAATAGAAGACACTTACGACAAAAATGCCATAAAAATAAGAATTATTCTAATTATTTCTCAACACTGTAAATTTTATAAGCTTCTTATGCTATCTGTTGATGTGAAAAAATATATTAGGGATGCCTTCGGGAACAAAATTTTAAAATGGGATCAGTTTTCGTAAATGATGTGACCGCGTCAACACGCACCCGGCAATTTCTTAGCAAATAGGTTAAGGAAGGCGAAATTTTGCACGTAAGTTTTGAATACATTTATTAGATTTTTTGTAATTTCTATTGACTTCATTGGATTATTGGTCATGTTGTTTACACTAATTAATGTTTATTTATGATCTTTTATCCATTTTCCCTAACAATATAAAGGGTGTCTACTATTAGTTCTTGAAAATGTAAAAAACCTAATAGATGACATGGATCTCATCTTTGAGTTTTGCAATACATACTAAAGTTATTTTGTACTTTTGTCTACTGCAAAAATCATCACTATTCTCTGAAAATATAATTCTATTAACAATCTAAGAACTTAGAACTACTGCACCTAAAAATGGACGTGTCTAATATTAGACCTTGTACTGATCTAAAAATCGATTGCTTTAGTTTTTTAGCAGTAAAAAAAAGGAGAGCTGAGAAAAGAAAGAAGAAAAAGGAGCATGGAGACTAAAGACTGAAAATAAATTTGCTAGAAAAAAAGACGGATTGCACTCCGGGAGTGCCGGCAGAAGTGAAAACTTAATTATTAACGTTGTGCATTTTTTAACCCATTTTTTATGAAAATCGATTAATAAAAAATCGATTTTTTTAATAAATCGAAACCCTTACAATCGATTAAAATTTTAACCCATTTTTTATGAAAATCGATTTTTAAAACATCGATTTTCATAAAATCGATTTTCAAAAGATCTATTTTTAAAAAATCGTTTTTTTTTAATTATTCGAAACCCTTACAATCGCTTAAATTTTTAACCCAATTTTAATGAAAATCGATTTTTAAAAAATCGATATTTTTATTAATCGGAACCCTTACAATCGATTAAATTTTTAACTTTTTTTTTGTGAAAAACGATTACTAAAAATCGTTTTTTTTAATTAATCAAAACCCTTACAATGGATTAAATTTTTAACCCATTTATTATGAAAAACGATTTTTAAAAAATCGTTTTTAGGATTCCGTAGTCAATAAGGAACCCTTATAGTTTCGGTCTGTCCGTCCGTCTGTCCGTCTGTCCGTCTGTCTGTCTGTCTGTCTGTCTGTCTGTCTGTCCGCGGTTTTACTCAGAGACCTACAAAGCTGTCATTTGGTATGAATACATATATTAATGATAGCAACAAAATATTTTTTATGGTACCTCCCCTACACATCAAGCGGGGATGATAATTTTTTTCGCGCCCACTCCATTGTGTGGGGTGTTGTTGAATAGGTTTTTTAAAAATATTGCGAGTATTTATAGATCATTTTCCGATTTAGGGATCCGTTTGTGAAATATTAAGTTTTAAAGTGGAAAAAATCGTTAGAGTCCAGTGTCCCCCCCCTTCTATCAGCTAAACGGTGGGTTCTGGAAATGTGAAAAAATTCACGGGAGTAGGAAATATGCTGAATTTAAAAGGAAAACTATCACGGCTAAGAAGACTTCATAAGTAATTGAGTAAAAGTCGATCAATTAAAAAAAATGTATTCGGCGAAGTAAAAATGGGACTTTTCGTTTAAATTCCTTTGAAAGTAACTGAGATGATGTTGTTAGTAGTATAAAACACGCTATATAATATACGTTCATTGACCATATAAAAATTGACAAAAACTAGCGGTACTACGGAACCCTATACTGCGCGTGGCCCGACACGCACTTGGCCGGTTTTTTTTTAATTACTTAATCGGAAACCCTTACAATCAATTCGAGTTCGAATTCGAGTTCGAGTTCGACACAAAACACTACTCTTCAACCGTCTTACGGTTTTTCCAAGGTTTTTCGATCAGCACGAGAATCTGACGCGAGTTTCACAGTTTTTACCCATCCCACAAAAGTGCTCAACGCCGCTAAAGAAGTTTTCACTTCAAAAATATGAAAAATAAAAATAAAAGGAAAGATAGTTTCAGCATGGAAGAAGAATGAATAGAATCTGAAGACAACGTGGATAATATTTCTGATGCATGTAGTGACTATGATGAAGTAAATTAAATCTTTTGAAAAATGGCAAATAAAGACCTAATTTAATAGAAAAAAATATGTAAAATGTAATGTATTGTTCTATGTCAACTATTAGTTCATATTGGTGTCTACTATTAGTGATGTTCGTTTTTTGTGATGTCATCTATTAGTGCTTATGACTAAGTTTACAAAAAGACCAATAATATATTTTTTAATTGATTTGTCAGAGAACAATTATAATAGTTTTATTTTGTAAGAGTTACTGAAGACATGGAAGAAGTAATCAATCCTTTATTTTCATAAATTATATATTTTATAACATTCAAATGTTGCATGTTTCCTTATAGTGTCTGCCATTAGGTCTTCTCCCTTACCTAGAGTTAAAATTTAGCAAAACTGTTAGGACACAATATTATTTAAAATCTTACAAGTGCTTACAACAAAATAATAAATTAATTCTGCTTAAAATATCTTATGAAATTTAATAAATGGTATTGCTAGTGAATTTGCAAAAAAAACTAATGCGTGGTTAGCAGCCCATTATAAAACGACCTTTAATGAAATACCTCCTTTAGGCCGTGTTTCCACCTGCAAGCAAACTCGCGGTAGTCTTGCATGAGTTTCTTGCAATATTGTTTACATTTTATACTAATTTCTGCAATTTATTGCTGCAATAAATGTCGTGCGAGAAGTTCGCGAATAAATGCCATACGAAACTAGACCGTATAATATCTGCGGCGACCCGCAGCGAGATCTGTGGCGAGTCCTTGTAGACATGTTTAGACATGCTGTCGCAACTACTCACAGGAAGCGCTTGACAAATTGTCGCGACAGTTGTCTTGCAGGTGGTAACACGGCCTTAGATTATTTTATATCGGGGAGCTACCCATACGTTTTACCCACTTTTAACGATGGTATCGTCATGCAAATTAGCAGTACACCTGGTGGCAAAATACAGACTAATCTGATGGTTGAGCTAGAAGGTGGCCGTAGGAAGTCCGTAATAAAATCTGAAAATTATGTATTGTAAAATAATGTAGCGCCTGCAATCGGCCTGGAGATAGTGACACAAAATTCTTGGTGATTTGTACCAGTATGGCGGTTTTACAGGGGTATAATTACGTAAAGGCAAAAAGGAAAATGATGGTCATAGTGCTCGCACTGGCAGCCCAAACGCGTGGGCGTTAATCGAACGTGTCGGATAAATAACGAGTGTCGAACGATTTGTTCCACAAAAATGCTTGTATTTTCAGATAGTCGAAAAAAATAAGTAGGCGAAAGCGTAATGCCATACTTGTCGGGTGCGGCTTACAGCCCGCCATACCGACGCGAATACGTTAATTTTAATAAAAAAATTGAACCATTTGTACCAGGCTAATTTTTGCAGAGCTAATCATCGTCGAGTAGCCATTCACGAAAATCACTTTGCCATACTTTTCCGACAGCGCCCAATGGCCGCCATACCACTGCAAAGGTGTAAGTTTTTTTTTCGCCAAAGTTAGTTGTTGTTTCCCCCCGATGGTTGCTCGCCTTGTCGCGGCGGTGGGGCTCTAGTAACCGCGGCTTGGACAACCGCGGTGAAGCAAAGAGGCAACCAGGGCCGGCCGGTGTCGCCGCCTGGCCCGAGGAGGGCGCTCCCAGCGGACTGGAGAAGTCCGCTGCGGATGCGCACCGAGGTGGGGCCGCAGAGGAAGAGGCAAGTAGATATTACGGTGCGCCGCTTGCCCTATCCTCTGCGGCCGAGGTGTGGTCGGTGGCAGAGCCACAGACCTGATCTGCCACATGGCCTCCAAGTAGCAGACTCGGGGGGCGTCTGCTACAGCCCTGGTGGGGGCCGAGGAGGAGGGCGCACGTGTTGTGCGCCCATCGTGGAGTCTTCGGGCCGCTGGCGGGGTCGCAGATGTGTGTATCGTTCCTGTGGCCCCGTCAAAAGGCGGCGTGGCGGAAGATGGGGGGGGTTTTAGTGGGTATACCGTGGTCTCATTAGCTACGGGAGTCCCACATCACCACTCGGGTCGCCCCCTGCGCCTGGGTGGTATGCGTAATGCATTTCCCCCTCCGGGAGAAAAAAAAAAAAAAAAAAAGAAAAAAAAAAAAGGTTGTTACCAATAATAATTGTGACAATCACGCTTGAAGATACGGAAGTTCATATAGCGCTGTCCACGATATCACCGTAGTATGCGACGGATTTACACTGTAGATAGGCATTGTAGTTCTTTCGTCTTGGCAGAAAATACTCTCCCAGAGAACATGATGAGTGGTTCATTCAAACATACTGCCTTCGGTCGAGCACATATTCTATATTATTAATATTATAAAGCGGAAGAGTTAGTTTGTTTGTTTGTTTGAACGCGCTAATCTCAGGAAGTACTGGTCCGATTAAAAAAAATATTTCAATGTTAGATAGCCCATTTATCGAGGAGGGCTATAGGCTGTATATTATCACGCTACGACTTATAGGAGCGAAGAAATAGAGAAAAATGTAGAAAAAAACGGGGGGAAATTATTTGAAAGGGCTTATTTGAACGCGGTAATCTCAGGAACTACTGATCCGATTTGAAAAATTCTTTCAGTGTTAGATAGTCCATTTATCTAAAAAGGCTATAGATTATATTTTATCACGCTACGACTAATAGGAGCGAAGAAATTAAGGAAAATTGGAAAAAACGGGGGACATCATTTCAAAGGGATCTCACGAACTACTGGAGCAATTTTTCTGTTATTTGGCACAGATAAGAAGTAGACCACGTAAAGGACCATAGGCTATTCCATGGCCGGTAACGAATTGAGATACGCAGTGGTCAATATCCATCCAGTGTTTGAATAATCGTTTTCGAATATTAGGGAAAAAATTTAAAGATTGACCTTTGATGGTAATCACTTAGTGTGTCGTTGTAAAGTTCGAAGAGTTCCTTCAATTCCATTGCTCATAGTTCCCATCATGAAATTTCCACCTTCAAAAGGCCGGCAACGCACCTGCAGCTCTTCTGATGTTGCAAGTGTCCATGGGCGACGGTAGTTGCTTACCATCAGGTGACCCGTATGCTCGTTTGCTCCCTTATTTAATAAAAAAAAACCTTCGCGATAATAACTGCGAAAGTCACACTTTCCAAAATTCGAAGAGTTTCTTCAATACCTCATGGATCCCATTATGAAATTTCCTATTTCGCAACCATGTGGCATCAAATTATAGCCCTTAAATTAATAAATGAATATTTTTACAAATAAATTGCACAGAGACTGCGAAATAATTATCATCAATTTCGATTCTGATCCTTTTAACGCAAAAGAGTAAGTACAAAAAAATCAATAAAAGCATCATAATGTGGTTATGGATGGTTGTGATCATGATGATTAATATAGTTGACATAGTGGCATGTGCTTCCAGTATTTTAAACAACGCTGAACCCCCTACATAGTAATACATTAATATCTTTTAAGGAATCAGGAGTTTCGTTCAGCAAAGGAACCTTCGGAAGCCATATACCCTGGGATATGCCTTGGTGCAAATCTTACTTTTTGGTGGTATGTTATGTTAATTTTACTTAAAAAAGTGAAAATTACTGTAATGTTTTTGTTGTAAAATAGGTTTCGTCCTCGGGATCGGGAGGTCTCCTTCCGATCCCGAGAAAATCATTATCCAGTCGACGTTTTTGTAAGCATGGTATCAAATTCGGGTCAACAATCTATAAAAAAATAAGAATTTTGAAAATCTGACCACAAACAGCAAAGTAAACATTAACTTCTCCTTTTTTATGAGTTGGTTAAAAATGTATCTAAGATTTTGACCAGGGATGTACGGTTGGTTGACCATGCCAAATTTCATTGAAATCGGTCCAGCGGATTCAGAGATTAGCGTGTACAAACAGACAAACAGATAAACAGACAAACAGACAGAGAAACAAAAATTTCAAAAACAGTTAAAATACGTTCTACTACTCTTCTAACATGCCCCTGACTCGTTTTTTCAAGTTTATTTTCAATGTACAAAAATTTTGCCTCTACGATTTTATTATAAACGTATAGATGATACACATATTTAAAACTTTTTTGTTCCGTCGGCGGGATTCGAACCCGCGACCCCCGGCTTGAGCTACCGAGAGCCCACCCACTGAGCCACAGAGGTCGTCAAAATAATAATAATCATCATTATTAGTTATTACTTCTTGAGTCACGCTTTTTACATCATATTTATACTTAAAATTTTGAAAAAAAAATGCATTACTGAAATTTTTATGTAAGTAATATATTTTTAAATAAAGTCGTCACTGTAAAAAAATATAATTTAATGTTAAACTACGGTAAATATGACAGCACTTGGCAGCACACTTAGCACTAGTGTGGTAAATAAAATTCATTAATCAATCTAAAGATTAGGTTGTGGATTAGGTTTTGAGAATCCAGTAGCCGTCTTACTTTTACACAATGAGTTTCTAAAATACTAGAGTGGCAATGTCTTACAAACTGATGCAAAAAATGCGTAACCACTTGATAGCCCAAAAGACAATGTCACTTCATAATGTTATTATGTCATTATGTATAGCAGATATGCCTGCAGGCATCTTCAAAGTGGTGACGCGTTTCTGTCGTAGACTGCCAATCTAGTTACGTTAGTAACATACAATATCATTGCTTTTACATATAAGAGAACATTCAACACAACATGATAATTTATTATAAATGGCAGGACATGTCAAGTGAAAAATTTATTTAAAGTTTCAGATTAGCGACACCAGTTGACAGCACTATCTATGCGCTCGTTCGACACAAGTTCTTTCTAAAATACGCTTCGTCTTTTGAAAATCGAATGCATATTGACTGAACGCCTTGGGCGGTATATAATATGTCGTAAGAGAATACAAAAAAATCTAGTTGGATATCAATAAAACTTTAGTCTTAGATACCTAAGTACTATGATTTTATAATATTATAATATTTTATAAATATTAATTTTACCATTAAACTGAACTATTTATTACACATCATAGTATTATATGTGACAAGCACTATATGTGTCACCCGGATGTATATTTAATATTAAAGCAAAGACATAAATTTATTAGATATATTATATACCATTTACAATGCATTTACCTTAATAATAAATTATGTAAAAATGTTCTTATTAAATTGTGTGAAAAATTACTTTAAAAGATAAAGATTAAGTTATTCCTTTTTTTTAAAGTTCACGAAGAGATTCCTTGAATGTAAAAAAACCTACTAGTATGTTGATTATTTTGGTACACACTTTTTGGTACACTGTCGCCTCCGTGGTCTAGTGGTAGAGAACGCGGCTCTTGACTCGGAGGTCGTGGGTTCGATTCCCACGTTGGAAACATGATATTTCCAAGTTTGGTTAGGACAATGCAGTCCCACTGGGCTATGAGAGTAAAGGAATAGAGAGTGCTCATGTGTAAAATTACTCCTGCGTAGCTGGCCTGGTTTCAATGAAACTGGCCACCGTCACCGAAACCGGTATGGGAGCTATTATTATTATCATCATTTTGGTACAAAATGTTTTATAAACCATATTATAACCCAAAAGCCAGCGACAACCAGACTTTCGTCATTTTAGAAAAGTCATAACTCATAAGTGTCTGCGGGACTGCCACGGTGACGCTGGTCGGACTGGGGTGTTAGGTTTATTTTCGTTACGGAATTTCTTGATTGAGTCCGCGATAAAAGCTATGCATTAGCTTAAAAATTGAGCTTCAGAACTTGAACCTCCTAAGACAAACGCGACTGAAACTCGGTAGTTGCTGGTCGTTCTCACCTCTATAGGCATCACACAAAGAATAAATTCAATGAGATAAAAATAATATTTGGTAGAGAAGTTAATCTTGTACCAATTAATTTTTGATTGAATATCCAGACGGGATTTACGAATTTTTGTAAATCGTAAAAGCTTAAGGACATCATCATTGTTAGACGGCATAATTTAAAGTTTAATTAACATCAATTTATAAGATTTAAACAGAATCGTCGGGTTCATTCAACTTGGAGCAACATCGATTAATAATTCTCGACGTAGTCTTTTCTAACACTGCTTCAGTGTTTGTATTATCATATTTTATCACCTGCGGATTCATGGCGGTGCAGTGTGGATAAGTAATGCCGTCACGGTGTTATCTAGCTATAGTTCTTGCAATCTAAGAGTGCGCGTCGCCCTTAGTTGTGTGAGTGACCATATCTATACACGCGTACATGGCTCGCTCGCTACTGACTGCTCCGTCGGGTACGCACACTAACGAAAATGTCTATTCACATTTCCAACTACAAATAAGGGCGACGCACACTCGTAGATTGCAAGAACTATACAGTGGAACGAATAACGATAAGCTGAAAAAGATTGTTTTTATACATAATCTCAAGTAATTCGAGTTTTAATTTTTCGTAAACGAGTTGAAAAGAAATAGAAAAACAATTATTAACCTTTTTTTAATTACAGGCTTAGGAAATTTTGTGAATTTTATCAACGTAAGCGACATAAAACGGACATCAAAACCACCACATTTTAGGCATTTAACACATAGTATTATATTTATTTTATCATTTTAAATATTAATTTTAAGTTCAAAGATTTACTAATCAGTTTGTACACTTTGGCCCAATTTTAATGATCAAATAGAAACATGTATTTCCGGTAAATCCGGTCTGATTGTGGGATCGTCCTTAAAGGACAACCATTAAGAGTATGAAACAAATTTTCATGAAAATGTCGCAGTCCACTGTTTAAAAACGCCGTTCAATCAAACAGCTAGCCCTTTGACTGAACAACGCCATTCAATCGCACGGCTATAAGTCGTTTAGCCGACTTGTTGACTGCAACGTTCAATAGTACAGCTAGACAACGCTTAGCTAACTGGTTAAATGGCAAATTTACTAAGGTGACCATTAGTTTAGTGTTATTATTACACAAATGTAATGCTAACAAGTAGAATAAATTATTATATTCTAACTCATTTTAACAAAATTGCAAAAATACCTTGGTGATGCATATTTTCATAATACCGTAATTTCTACTCGAATATTTGTTTCAATTTTGATTCACTCCATCGTATATGCTCCCATAATTTCTGTCACTTTATTATGTGATTAATTGTATTTTGTGATTGTATTAATATCTTAATACAATCACAAAATACCGGCTACTTGACGCCATATTGTAAACAAAACGCACCTAGCGCCGCGGTGGTGATCAGCGCTGAATTCAATCAAACGGCTGCTTTTGAATCTGTTGTAGTGTTGAACGTTTTGAACGAATGAAATATTCAATTAAAAAGCTAGACGTGTGATTGAATGACGTTGTTCAGTCAAAGGGCTAGCTGTTAGATTGAACGGCTATTTAAACCAGTTGGCTGCGACAAAAATATCATATTATTCTAGTAGTTGACTAGAAAACCGATTGGAAATAATAAGAGTTAAATTGTATTATTCAAAATATATAGTAAAGTAATAAATATACTTTAAAAAATAACTTTCTTAAAATATCTAGATCTAGGAAATTATAAAATTATAAAAAATATATCCACAGCCCAGCATAGAACCATCTCCTTTTTTGGAGGTCGATTAAAAAGTATATTTTTTAAATTAAGTTGATACTCTCGTATTTGACCTCGTGTAGATTTTAAGTGTGATAAACAATTTCAAATCTTTTTTTTTTCAGTGTATTATAAAGTTTTCTGCGAATACAAACTGAGAAGCGGAAGATCAATCTATAAGTTATTATAATTCATGCAAAAACCAGTAGGTGGCCTGCTACTTTATTTAATTTGTTAATATGATACTGAATAGTGATGCTCATTATTTATAATGATTTTAAGGTTTACATTGACCCATATTACGAATAGCAGCCACAAAACACATTGAAATCATCTGTAAATAAACCGTGGGTTTTATGGTAAAGTGTCAAATATTTTAACAATTTTATGTTCTTTGTAGTAATACACATATAGACGTACATCTTAAAGTAATACGATATTTAGTGAGTATGATGTGGGTATTAACTTGAATTACATTTCGCTAAATTATAAAAAATACAATGTAAATTACTAGCATTAGATTGGGTTAAGTCCCTACTAACTCGTGCTTACTTACTAGTTGAGTAGTACATTAATTTAAAGTTAAGTTTCGTCGTTTTTTGAACCCTCAAAGAGTTGGTTGCTGATGTACCATATAGTTCATATTCTCAGGATATTATGATGTTAATAATATACTAATTAAACATACAAAGTCTCAATGGAACGGCGACGCCATACATTTATTTACTGATATTGTGAGGAATTTGTTTAAGGCCATCCCCCGAGCAAACGACCTTGGCCATACATTTGCCGCGTTGCCGAGATCGCGCCAAAACCCTATTATTTTTACTTATCTTAGTTCAAATTTGTCCAAAAAAAAATTTAAAACGGCGAATATGTAGTTTATGATATTGTCGATCTATTGGCGTGAGTTTCAAATAAAAGTAATTTGTAAATCCTAAGGAGATGCTGAATGTATGCTTGAATCTTAACAAATTGGTATTACTTTGGAAGCTGATATCATGAGTATAAGAAACAAAAATAGAAAATTTAAAACGACAAAAGGAATGTTGATATAGTGAAGATTATTGCTGTATTTTAATTATGACTTTGTATCTTTCAGATTATGAGTTTATAAGGTTTTAAATACGGTCAATTACGGAATCTCCGGACGGAACGCCCTTAAGTTAGGGTCAATAGATTTAGGCCGTCACGTAGTTCAGAAGCTTGGATTTACATAAGATTTCATATCTTTATCACAGGGTAAACCTTATGTGATCCTCTCGGCAACATTTTACGAAAAAATATGTTATTGATGGGAAAAAGTTTACGAGGAAAATATTTTCAGTAATTTGAGACTAAATCAAAATATCACACATTACAGCTGCTGCTAATGGAAAGGTCTAAGTCTTCTTTTGTCAGTGGAAGTGGAAGCCTGTATTATCCTGTTTGTGAAATGGGTATAGGGGGCCGTTCATAAAATACGTCATACTGAAATCAACTTTTTTGACCCCCTCCCCCCCGGTTGTCACGCTGTGTCACACTTTCTGTGACCCCTCCCTGTAAATATGATAATAATTTTGATCGATATTACACAAATTTTGATATTAGAAAATTCACTTTAATGAAAATCATTGAATTGAGAAGAGAGTTAAAAGCGTCTGCGTCGAGAGAATGAATACGCAGTAAAAAATTTTAATGAATGGCGAATGTCACGCTGCCTTAGACCCTCTGTCCCCCCTTGTCACACTCGGCAAAACCCCTCCCTCCCCCTTGTATGCGAACATATTATTTAATGAACGGCCCCTATGTATAATATATGGCACATTATGTATAATGTATACGATGGCATATGAAGTATGAACCTAGCATTGCTGATTGTGTGTGTTCATATTTCAAGCTCATGTTTGTTTTAACAACATTGGGGAATGTTAAGACCATGAATCGACAAGAGTTGCGGCTTGGTGGACAAAAATGATCACATATAATTCATTTATTCATTATGATATTATTACCCATATCATTTTATATCAGGTGTCAAGCAAAAAGTTTGAGAATTTCCGTCCATCTCATTTGGAATGACAAATTATTATTTTATTATCTATGAAAATGCCTCCGTGTATAATATATAGATCATTATGATAATATTTAGCAACTGAATCGTAAAATTACAGATCCGGGTACGACCCCTTGATACATTTTTAATTTTTATTGCGTTTTTGTGTTTGAAGACCTCGTGTAGATTCTAAGTGTGATGAGTGATGACTGATGACTAAAATATAAATATGATCATTTTCATCTATCTTCTATACCAGGGTTCACCAATTAGTTTCGCTCGGGTCCATATTTTTAAGAAATGAAATGACCTTCGGGTTCCACACATTTTATAAAAATAATTGTTATACTTAAATAACAAAGGTAATAACGGAAATTACAAAGGTATTTATTTATACATATCAATTAGAAAAGTGACCATTTTTGTAGTTAATTGTCTCACTGTAATTTGGAGTGTTCATCAGTAAGTCGAGATCGAATCGAAATTTATTTTTAACGATGTTCATCTTCGAAAATGCTTGGTTCGCACTTCGCACACAATGTGTCAGTGGTATGCCATTTGGTGTCCCCTGATGTTATGAACTATATAGATGACGCCCGTCTGTTTCGCTTTTAGGTCGTCACGTCTAAGCCACCGCAACTACTTATGTGAAATTTAGTATAGACGTACCTACCTTCTTATACTGAAACGAACTTCAGGATAGTTTTCGTTTCCTTCTCCGGGACTGAAAATTGTCCACACATTTTATTCAAAGCTAATAAGCGATTTCTGCGTGAAAAGATAACAGACAGAAACACACACACTTATATAAACACACATACTTCACATTTATATTATAATATTACTAGATGTTCCGCGCGGCTTCGCCCGCGTTATATAGGAATTTCACGGAACCGTACATTTTTCCACAAAAAATAGCCTATGTCCCTTTACGTGGTCTATTCTTCATGTTTGCCAAATAACACAAAAATTGCTCCAGAAGTTCTTATGATAATAAGCAATTTCAAATGTTTTCCCCCGTTTTTTCCACATTTTCCTCTATTTCTTCGCTTATATAAGTTTTAGCGTGATAAAATATAGCTTATAGCCTTCCCCAATTAATGGGCTATCTTACACTGAAAGAATTTTTCAAATCAGACCAGTAGTTTCTGAGATCAGCGCGTTCAAATAAGCCCTTTCAAATAATTTCCCCCAGTTTTTTCCACATTTTCCTCTATTTATTCGCTCTTATTAGTCTTAACGTGATCTGAGGCTATCTAACACTGAGAGACACATTGGACCAGTAGTTCCTGATATTAGCGCGTACAAACAAACTAACAAACTCTTCCGCTTTATAATATGAAGTAAGTATAGAATAAGGATTGCCCGCTTGATTCTTTTTTTAGTCCTTTGCATATCGCATTCCAGATGTATGAAATAAGAAGTAAATAATAAATCTTAGTAAGCCGCCTCCGATTGTGTTTTTATTACAAGCCAATAATTTTATATGGTTTGTTTGAATTGAATTATACATTTTTTATTTAAAATTGTTGCTTACGATGCTTGCAATAAAAGAAATAGCAAGTTCACAATTCATATTACTATTTTAATGAATAACGACTATATTATAATATAAAAAAAATGATAACAAATGACACAAAACTTAGGTACCTATACCATAGAAAAAACCATAACCATAGAATAAAAAATAATTCACGAAACAGACAAAATATTGATCGTAACTTTAACATACTCGTATTTGAAGATGTTTCCCTAATAATTAATGTTATCGATAAGATTATGCCATTTGCATTGTAATTATTCATGCGACAATTTTTTAGTTCCTTGTGTGACCTGCTCCATTTTTCTGAATTATTAGTGGCATTGATCATGAACTAGTTTTTTATAGCTTAAATTTGTATATTTTTCGAGGAAAACGTACCTACATTTGAATGTTGTTACCATGAACTATGAAAACGAAATTAAATATTTTGATACATTAGGTATGCATAAAAATAACACACTTTATAATGCAAAATAAATAAACGTCCTGCAACGTAAGAAGCATATAAAAATACACAATGCTCAAAAGTGTCTTTTTTCTAACAAAAATATTATTTTATTGCATAATATGAATCGTATGAAATGCCTGAATACTAAAGAATTATTTAAAAAGCTTCGTTTAAAGCTCAGGACAAAATATTTTTTAGAAAAGAAATATATTATATTATTATATGTACACTATTCACAGAACAAAGTGATTATACTTCAAATAAAATAAAATAAAAATAATTTTATTTCTGAATAAATTTGAATCAAAATATTTGTTTTCAGAAAGTTGAGCTACATGTTGCCAATCACCGGTTCGGGAACTAACCCGGCGAGAAGAACCGGCGTAAGAAACTCGCACGGGGCCACTTTTTGCTAAAAAAGTGGAAAATTTGTCTTTTAAAAAAATAAAATTTACAATGTAAATATAACTTAATCTAATACATTATAGAAAGTCAACATGAATACACAATTGTAAGTCACATATAATAAATGTAGAAGCAGCAGCAAGCAGCCATCCTACTCCCAAGTTGTGCCATCGTTTAGGAAATCATTGACCGTATCCGGAGCGTGCGAAGTGGGTGGAAGGGATACAGAAAGCGATTGCCGCGCTTGCCGCGGCAAAAATATGCAACCACTTGGGCTCAGCTAATAGTCAAACAAACTTGTCAATCTTGTTTTGAAATTTTTAGAAATTGGTCTTAATTGTTTTTGTATCGTAGACTGCAAAAATAACAACAGAAATAGGTAGTCAGTATACAAATTTAATGTTTTTCCTAAATCCACTAGGATATTAGATCAGATATAAAAGGATAGCTGCTGTAAAAATAAAAAAGTATGTGATTCGATATAACCTAAAATTGCATTATCAGTCAAGTAAATTTTATTTGAGATGCATTTTATAAAGATATTAATTGAGTACCTAACTATTGTTTTAGTGTTGATGGATCACCATGGTCTCCGAAACCCGACGACAAAACTTGCAGTGATAGTTTCATAGAATATTTCATATAAATGACGATAAACCAGATAATACATCTGGTTTAACTGATCTTTTGGAAGCTGGAGATAGAGTTTTGAATGAAAAAGGTTTTTCAATTAAGCAAGTTTTAGATGAAAGGTGTAAAAAAGTTTAAATTATTATGCCCCCATTTTGAGCAAAACAAAATGAGTATTCTCAAGAGGAAACCGAAAGTGCTTATAATACCTATTGCTCGAGTAAGAATCCATATTGAAAGTGTATTAATGCTGCAAAGACTCAGAAACATGAAGAATGTTTACAGTGTTTTAGAAAATTAAAAATTTATAGACTCCGATTTTCTTCAAGAGTATTAAAATGTTGTAAAAAATAAATAAAAACAAGATTTTTAATAACATTACTTTTTATTTTTTTCAAGTAGGTATAAAGTAGGTATATTGCACGTAGTTTTGTTGTTAATGAAACATTTAAATATTAAAGTAGCAATATCAATATGTTAGCACTTGCCGCTCTGGTTATAAACGCAGTTCCATTTCACTCCAGCAACAATCCCAAGCATTATTATCTATCTGTAAGAATGAATAAAAATGTTTAGACTTGCTATATACAAATGTTTAGTTACGTTTTTTGGTTGGTTCAGTACTTACGTTTAAACTTGTTTTATAGGGTGCTAAAGTCACCGATGTTCGGCGAATTATATTGGCTCGTATTAAATGACATTGCCATTAGTTCTTAGCTCTTCTACATCCCTTACATGTCCTGCTAACACTAATTTATTTCCTTTTAGCATAGATTGGGCCTTGAAACTTATTGAGTATTTTACAGAGTGTAAAACCAGTTTTTATGATTATATTCATTTTCCACAAGTAGTTTTTAACTAAATATAATCGAAATACCATTAATTAATGTTCTAAATATATTTTATTTGCTATAATAATTACAAAATAAACAAACTCTTGTTGTTTATTTTTTGACGCGCCCCTGAAACTTTGTTTGAAATATGTCACTACTGACGTGCACGTTCCGATATTCTTTAATTACTTTATTAAATTTATAAATTGATAGATTTTGAACGTTTTCCGGGATTTTATTGTAAAGGCGTATACATTGACCTTTAAAAGATTTACTTATTTTGCTAAGTGTGATCACTGGTATTTCCAGCTTGTGCCTATTTCTAGTGTTTCTACCGTGACTATCACCTTTAGTTTTAAATTTAGTTAGATTCTTTCTAACATACAACACATTATCCAAAATGTATTGAGAAGCAACAGTTAGAATACCAATTTCTTTAAATTTTTCTCTCTGAGATTCAAAAGCTGACATTTTATAAATTGAGCGTATAGCTCGCTTCTGCAGCACAAAAATTGTATTGATGTCGGCAGCGTTTCCCCATAAAAGGATACCGTAAGACATTCTACTGTGAAAATAACTAAAATAAACTAGTTTTGCCGTGTCTTCCATCAGAAATTTCCCTAATTTTTCTGACTGCATATGCTGCAGAACTGAGCTTACCTGCAAGGTTAGCAATATGAGGACCCCACTGTAATTTACTATCTAATGTAATGCCTAAGAATATAGTGGAGTCCACCAAATTCATTTTCTCACCATTTAATAGTAAATTGGTTTGAACTTGCCTAACATTGGGCAAAGTTAATTTTTAAACATTTGGTTTTCTTAGAGTTTAAAAGTAAGTTATTAACATTAAACCAATGTACTATTTTTGAGAGAGCACTATTTACCTCGTCGTAATTTGACTGCCGTCGCTTCACTTTAAAAGTAAGTGAAGTGTCATCAGCAAAAAGTACTATCTCATTATCCTTAACTAGATAAGGTAAGTCATTAATGTAGATGAGAAAAAGAAGTGGTCCTAAAATAGATCCCTGGGGTACACCTAATTCTATTTTGGTCCCATTGGATCTTTTACTATTAACTTCAACCCTTTGAGTACTTCAGTTTGTAGGTGTCCCTTATATAGAGTTCACTGTGAATGTAGCACCGCTGCAGGTTTTTGATTTGTGCTTTTGTAAGAGCTAGGCTAGGTAAATTCATGGTGTTCGGGAAATTCTCAGAGAAGTCAAAAGTAACTCTTTCAGCTATGTCAAGTGATAATACTTTAGGGTATGTATAGGTCCCCATATAGTCGCTGTGAAAGTAGCATCGCTGAAAAAGCAATGATTTTTTGTGATTTCTATAGGTAAGCACCAGAGCGTCATGAATTTTCCCCTTACAAAAGTAAAAGAAAGTTAGTTTCTTGGTTTAGAGTTAGTTTAGAGTTCACTGAACTCTATAATATAAGGAAACAAACACATAACACAACCTAAAGTTTTATCACTTAGTTTTGTTACACCCTGTAGAGGTTTACTGTGAAAGTACCATCGAGGAAATTGATTCCTATCACCTATGCATTTGAGAGACCAACGTCATTTGGTCGATCATGTCAATTCAATGTTAATTGTGATTTGTCAGCTGGGTTTGACGTAATGCGACCAAACTACGTAGGTCCCCCATCTGCATAGGAATCAACTTCTCTGATAATACATACCTGCAGCGCTGAAAGAGTTACTTTTGACTTCTGTGAGAATTTTCCGAACAGCACGAATTATAAAGGGTCACATAAAGAAAGGTAAGTGCCAATAATGCCACCGACAAAATATGCTGGGCGTTAAATTGTCCAAGATATAAAAAAATCGCCCAAGCGCGAGTTTGACGTTCGTGTTTTTTGTACGGGAGCCTCCTTAAGCATTAATTAGTTAATTTATATTTAATTAAAATAATCAGTTATTAATTATTATCAAAGTATAAATAAGTGCAACTGATTTCATAATTATAACATTCAGTGCCTACCTGTTGTCATTTCTGATATCGAGCTAAAATACCAAATAAAAATCACCGTTATTGCATGGGAGTCACTTTAAATATTTATTTTATTTTGTTTTTAGTATATTTTGTTGATATAGCGGCAACAGATCTGTGATAATTTCAGGTGTCTAGCTATAGCGGTTCTTGAGGAACAGTCTGGAGACAGGCAGAAAAACGGACAGACATCGAAGTCTTAGTAATAGGGTACCGTATTTACCCTTCGGGTACGGAACCTTACAAACGGCCGAGTCTAAATCGGAGTTCCTTAGCATTTATTGATACCAAGCAGCAATTAGCAAAAATTGAGATTTGGGATGGGATTGCATTTTTGTTTTTATAAAATAAGGGGGCAAACGAGCAAACGGGTCACCTGATGGAAAGCAACTACCGTCTCCCACAGACACTCACAACATTGAAAGAGCTGCCGGCCGGCCTTTTAAGAAGGAATACACTCGCTTCTGGAAGGTTTGCAGGTCGTATAGGTCCGGAAATACTGCTGGCGATAGTTCGTGCCAGAGTTTTACAGTGCGCGGGTGAAAATTATACGCGAAAAAAACACAGTGGAAGACTGCCACTCATCAAGGTGATAAACAGATTATTATTATTCAATAATCTGTTTTCAATATGAGGATTTTGTTCAGGTTTAGGTACCCCAGTCTAAGCATGAGCCAGATTACACATAATATAATGCATACAGATTCACGCTTTATTGTTAGTAGTAGTATTTAAGTATATTTACTAGTTTTGTATTTAAGTATATTAAAGGTTCTAGCGGTTCTTAAACTGTAAACTACAAGGTTTAAGTGAAGACGCAAGTTTGCACTGTTAATGTACACTATCACATCAAGTTCCAAAGTTATGGCTTTAATTTTTTTATTATTACTTCTATAAATTAGTACCTAAAGTAATTGTACAGGCACCTAAAGTAAATGTTGAAAGTTTACAGGTTCATGATTGACATATTAAAATAAATATATATTTTTTTAAAACGACAAATCCATTATTAAAAACATGTCATAAAAAGATTATTGTTTAAACTTTGCTATATATTTCATTATTATTTTTCTTATTTACTTTTCGTAAACAAGAAACAAAACTGAAAATGCTTGCATTCGTAAACACGGAACACTTCGCGTATAAGAACACCTCTCGTTCTATTCCACTTCTATATGCTTATTATTCAGGCCAATGTACTAATAAGTATGTACGAAATTATAAAAATTCATGTAAACATGAATTCTAATCTAGTAAATGGATTAATTGGATCTTGCTCAATTATGCAGTATGCAAAATGCCGATCTCAAATATGCATAACATCATATCGCGCATAAAGACAGAAACTAACTTTCAGACACCTCACAAAATCAACCGACACTGTAAAGTTTGAGAGTCATTGCTTATGAATAAAATAATATTAAATACATTATAAATGAGAGGAACTAGCTGATAGAATCGCATTATAGAATTAGTCTAAAAAAGGTATATATAAGCAATGATCTTGGTGACACCAACATTCAGCTCGATAACTTGGGTTGATAGTCACAATGCGTACTCTTTTGGTGAGTTCCATATAGAAATATAAAAAATAAAAAATTAATTGGATATATGAAAAAAGTAAAGCGAAAAAATAAGATTTAAAAATAACGGAATGTGGTTATATTTTTGGATGAAGCCAAAAGAATGTGTCAATATTTTTTATTGAAAGAATAAAAAAAAAAACAATATTATTACTTAAACATTTTATTGAAAGAAAAAAAAATGCGCTAATATTTTTTATTGTTTATAGGTCGCTTGCCTGTTTGTAGCGGCTGCTTTGGCGGCTGAAGGGTAAGTTTAAAGAAGATACGATACTTAGCAACAAATAAAGTTAATCAGGGTAAGTTCGGACATAGGGTAAGTCTGAAAAAATCCAGTAAATTAAACTACTCGGTTACGGTACGCCGTACGGTACCAGTTTGCTGTTGTAGTGCAGTATGGCGTATATGCCCGTAGCGCCAGACAAAAAAAACACTGACTAATTTAGTTGTAAGTTGAATTATCCGGACTTACCCTGTGTTCAGACTTACCCTGACTTATATTATGTAGTACATAATATTATTTTGCTACTAAATACTATATTTTTACTCTTAAGTGTACAATTTTTTATTATGCAATACAAATTGCACGATAACTGACATTAAATTTCCATTGTAGGGTAAGTTATTATTTATTAAACTTTTTTTTTCATTCTTTAACAAAAAACAAAAATGCTTCCAACATAAAACATACATTACAAGTACACATACTAATACCAATTTTCTTATGCAGTGATAATGTAGACACCTTGAGGTACTTGAAGGTGCTCCCCAAGTTGGAGACATCGGGTCGCTACGATCCGGGCCGCTACGATCCGGGTCGCTACACCAGCAAATACGACAACTCCGGCCGTTACATCCCTGACGACTCTGGAAGATACAAGTATGTACACACGCACTGAGTATGAAATTCTTTGGCCACCAGAGGTTGCAACAATCCGAGTCAAAGTTAGCCATATAAATTTTTTAACATTGAATTCCTTGACACAAATAATTGAATAAAAAAAAGAATGGACGGATATACAAAGAATCAAATTTTCATAAAAAAAAATCAAATTTGTTATGATATTCTTGGGTCCAGTTGCACCAACTCGAGTCAAAGTTAACCATATAAACATTGTATTCCTTGACACCTGATTTGATAAAAAATATTAAAAGTAGAATGGGGGGCAAGCCCAAATCAGAATCAAATTCACATAAACTTTGGGTAAACACCAGGTAAGAACGTACATTCCTTTTATATACCAGGAACCAGATAAATAACGTCATAATACGAGTGTTTGACCCAGGGCTATTAACATAGACAGACGTACGTGGACCCAGGCTGATACACGGACTCCTCTTAGAGCGACCGCAGACTTACAATTTCAAGTTGACCAACTAAATCGCATAGTATACCAATAGCTATAGCGACTTAATATGAGGGCTCACACATTTTTCCAACTAATTTGTACAACTAAATAATCGGACACCAATCGGACACGAATTGGATTAAATTGTGAAACTACGCAATTTAGCTGTACGATAGTCGGCCAACTTGAAATTGTATAAGTGCGGTGACCAACTCAACTCCCAGTAAGACATTGAAATATAAGGAAAACGCGATTTGGCGGTAAAAAGTAAAATCGAGGTACTGTTTTACTTAAATGCAGTTTTGACGGCCGCATTCGTAGTCATTTAATGAAGATTAAACTTCAATTTAATAAGTTAATGAAGAGTTTGACCGATTATGTATGGCGCTTATACCATCAAATCTTTATTTAATAACAGTTAAGTAATTAATTTATTATTCGTCTCTGAGAGCGACTGCTTAGAATTGAACTTTTTAACATCTACGCGTCGTAATTTGATAAATTGACTACAAAGCACCACAACAAAAAGCTTACTTACTGCGAGTTGAGGTGGATTAACGTCAGTATAATGGCCGAAGACCTTTAACCTCTATCCAATAGTAGACAATACAAACTGTACACATAGTGTCTAAATACACTCAACCAACTTTGTGTCTCGCAAAAGGATATAAAACGTGGTTTTAATCCCAAAAAAATGTAAGTACGATTTAAACGCGAAGAGCAAATTTGGGCGCTACTAAGTTGCGGTGTCCGCAATAGTATAAAGTTTTATAGTTTAAACTTTTTAGTAACGACGTGTAACTTTAACATAATATTAACTTTAATATGAATATATTGTATTAATATACTTATTTGTTAACTTAAATGTTCATGATTCATAATAAAATAATTAACATATTATCAAGTTGAATAAACATAATTAATATTTAACACATTTTATGAGAAACGAATAATAATAAAGATGCGATGATGTTGTTGCTGACACTGACATTATTATGCTGCTAATTAAATTGTTAAAATAGAGCCATCTTTGTATCATTTGCGTCAATGTGGGTTAATCTTATTCTTTTTTATTGGGAAACCCGTCATGGGTCCGCGTTTAGCATGCCCCTTCTTTCGTATACAGGGCCCGAGCTAAGGGGGACAAGCCGGGCGTTTGTCCGGCGCGGAGGAGCGCAAAAAATAAGGGGCGACAAAATTGACTTCTTCCTATATTCCAACCTATAGCCATTAGCCATCCACCACCCAAATCTAAGAATTTTAAGCGTCACCTTCCAACCTACTTCAGATTGGATAACTTTCGTAATAGGTAACTTCATCACAAGGCCATCATGAAGAACGAGGGAGATAACGTAAGATGGTGAGCCTATACGTCATTTGGTCGGGTTGAGGGTAGTTGAAATTCTATTTGTCACCAGGTGCCGCGATGTAGCCGTCAGTTCTATTGTGGGTTTGACATACCGCCACGAAATTACGTAGGTCCGCAATCTGCCTATAAATCAACTTCTCTGATAGTACTTTGTCAGTAGTGGATGCCTCTGCACTAGTACTAGCCCCGTACAGTATCCAGAACCTGCATTTAAAATGTGTAATGTCCAATTTCCAGTAACCGGAACCCGCTATTGTATCAGTCTAAATCGAATTAAGGTGACTTAAATACTAAACTATGCTATTCTTTTTCAGTGGTGACCGTGGAGACCGCGGTGACCGCAGTGGTTTCTACAAGTGAGTTGAATTATCTTATATACTTACAAAATAGGCTACTTGACCTAATTTTTTTCTTCATGCTAATCGCTTCATAATCATTCATTTTTACAAAAAAAACTAATATTTTAATATTTTACACAGTAGAAACCCATAAAAATGTTTATTGAAAAATATGCCTCTTAAATGACGCCGAAAACACTGTCCGCCATAGTGTGACGTCATACGCTTTGCATTTTAAACTCTCTTTATTGAATTTTTTTTAATGTGCTAAATGTACGAGTCTAAAAGTGCCCAAAAATTATAAAATAATTATATAAGAAATTAGAAATCATTTGTATTGTTGAAAACTTTTGGAGAAAAGTTTTGGTCATTTCATTTCCCGTCCACAATAAATGGAGATAATATATATAAAACTGATGTTTTATTTGAATTATTGAAGAAAATATATAATAAGCTTATTCTTATTATTTATGTACAAATAAACTTACATATAGCGAGCGCGATAAATAAAAGATATTAAATTAGTAGGAGGATGACGTCACATCCAAATCGGAAGTACTGCAAAAGCGTTTTCGTCAGTACAATTCCTATTTTCATAAAATCATATTTTCAAATCGACTTTATTTATCAATCATAAGCTTTTATTTGATAATAGGGGTGAAATACGGTTTCCTAGGCCAAGTTCTACTAGAAATATGCATTTGCTCAATGAAATTGAATATAGGTCAAGTAGCCTATTCTCGTCTCACAATATTAGTCCAACAATTCCTCCGAAACGGCTTTACTGATACTTACCAAAATTTATATACATATTTACTATTCAGTAGGTCTGAGAATCGGCTACTGGGTACTTTATAATATATTGATAAGTGCATTTGTTGAATAAATAATAGTAAATCATGACAACCTGAGACTGACGGCGATCATTGTTTATGCGTAATGCGACGGGATAGCGATCGACGTAGCCATGGCGACATACGTATTTAGTCACTTCAATAAAATAATATGGGCGAAATACTTTTAACTTTATGTTATGGCAAAGCAACGTTTGCCGGGAAAGCTAGTAATATTATAATTTTCAGTTTCAATAATTTTACAAGTTCTTAGATAAAATTAGCACGCGAGCAGTCTTTTGAGTTTTCACCACTTTAATCGCCAAACGTTTGCCAGTTATGGCGATGTTTGGACGCCATAGAAATAAGAGTTAACTCTTTTATTTTCACCACAATAACAAATACATTTTTTATTCTTTAGCTTAAATATGATAAAAATAGGATTACGTTAGGATATTATTATACAGAATTGGATTATTATCGTGTGACAAAGATTTATACCCAGCGTGTAAACTGCAAACCATGAAACTTGCATAGGTAATAAAATATGTTTTATTTTTCAGTGGCGATCGCGGCGACCGTGGAACGGGAGGAGGCTACTACGTACCCGAGAAGTCCACTGCTGCCCCGAAGCCACCAACCACCACTACCACCACCACCACCCAGGCCCCCACCACCACTACCACCACCGCCGCACCCATCGTCATCAAGCCCAAGCCAACTCCTCCCCCGCCCCCACCGAAGCCCGTGGTCACCATTGCCCCCGCTATCTACGACTACGGATACGCCATCATCAGGTACGACAAGGAGGAGGACGCGGACGGCTATCACTACCTTTATGAAACCGAGAACAGGATCCTGGCCGAGGAGGCCGGAAGGATCGAGAAGATCGATAACGAAAACAGCGGCATGAGGGCCAGAGGTTTCTTCGAGTATGTTGGCCCTGATGGCGTCACTTACAGAGTGGACTACGTTGCCGACGAAAACGGCTTCCAACCCGTTGGCGCCCACATCCCAACCCTGTAAATTAATCATACCAAAACATTGTGATGTAAATATAAACCTTGTGATTTACAAAATTATCGTTATTTAAAGTAGGCTTTTGCTCGACGATTAGAGTGCACGTCGTTGAGTAATAAAATGGAGTGTTATAAACTAATAAATTATTACATTAGTTACGTGCCTGTCTTATTTTACCTTCAGTATAAAATTTAATATTTTTTTATTCAATAACATAAAACAATAATTATCTAAGAAGAGGTTTCCAAATTTTAAATGTGTATATTTTTGCATAAATACAAACGTACAATCGTTTAAATAAGGGCGCTTACAGACGAACATCACTAATTGTCGACGGCAGTCGGCGGCACGCATCGACAATGGGGATTGTCCATTTTTTTTTAATTTTGCTCATTACAAAAATGTTTCGAGGAATAAGGTCAGTGATCGTTTTTCTGTATATAAACGAAAAAAATACCCATTAGTTACTTATATTTTTGAACAAATATGTTTAACCTTAGTTTGACCTTCAATGGCGTTAAATTTAAGCGTTAAATTCGATCAACATTACGTTTCGAACTTTTGGTAAGTTTCTCGTATCAGCTTTTACATAATGATAACTTGCATTAGACGAACCAGCCATTATAGATAAGATTGAAAGGAAAAAAAACATACTACAGAGGTCAATTGGCAGCCGATGATGAAGTCAGAGCGAAACTTTAAAAATTTATTGAGAAAAAAGTAGCCAATGGATTTCAAAATTATTTAAGTTATATTCTTAAAATACCCTATTTTAACGAAAAAAAATATAAAAAGTACATGTGATTTTTTTTTGACAATGCCCATTAGTGCCGTTCGTCTGTAAGCGCTCTAATATAAATTCTAACACACAAATAGATAATTTGCCCGACCAGCTCTAAAGTATAGTGCTTACTGCTTCTAGATTTATTATTAAAGTAGTAATCCAATTATTGATATGAAGAAATGAGCATTACCTAATCCTAAACACATTACGAGGAGCTTGAATATCACAGGCCGCACAAAAATTCAATCTTAAAACTGAAGGGGCAATCGGCGCATTTGGCTTCGTCCACATTTGTATCATTTGCGCGATCAGATCTCCGTCGCATATCATCGAAGCGTAACAAAATGATACGCCGTACGCGTATCATGATACACCCCGATCGCTATTAACCGCGTATCTGATACGTGTCGTATCAAATACGCGCATAATCGGCAGACTGTTCTAATAGGCGTCCACACTATGATACGCATACTTGATACGGTGCGATGATCGCGACGGAGATCTGATCGCGCCACAGACATCTAGATCTTATTTCTGTGGGTCGCGCAAATGATACAAATGTGGACGCACCTTTACACGACGTTTAACTAGCCAATGACGTGTCAATATATATAATAACAACCAATCTGATATAACCGATGGATAGATTCTGATCAATGGTTATTTTTCGAAACGCCCGCCCTGCTCATGATCTTTCCACCAAAGAGACCTAAAAATAAATCTCACTCCTAATTTTGTCGCCCGAGCTTATAGTCATGCGCGGCCTATACTACATACTGTCGTAATACTGTCAATAATATTTTAAGAATTTATAATTAAGAAGAAACACTAAAGTCAAAATATTTAGAAGCACTGACACACACACGTTCTAAACTTTGCTATTTTGATACGTAGTTAAGGCACTATAGACCCAATTTTACATGACTTTGAATCAATAAATAAACAAACAAATAGTGACTTTTAAAAGCCAATAAAACACACATATTGTTTATTTAATGTAAGTACTTTGACAATTTGTGGTTCAAAAATCAAAACATAATATTGAAAACTTCACTCGACCAAAAATAACTCTGAAGGCCAGGCTAAATTCGATTTTATTTTTTATTTTTTTATTAAATAAGGGGGCAAACGAGCAGACGGGTCACCTGATGGTAAGCAACTACCGTCGCCCATGGACACTTGCAACATCAGAAGAGCTGCAGGAGCGTTGCCGGCCTTTTAAGAGGGAATACGCTCTTTTCTTGAAGGTTTGCAGGTCGTATAGGTCCGGAAATACTGCTGCTAAAAATATCACAAAATAATATTTTGTGATATTTTTCTTATTTTTCATGAAGCTTATGATTGTTTTACTTTCAAAAAACATATCTACGTAAAGCTCATAATTTAAAGAAGAATAATTTGCATTTTGCATTTTGGTTTAATTATTATCTAAGTAAAAAGGTTTTTTTTTTCTCCTATTTTGTCCTATCAGGGACACGGCGAGCGTCGCAACGGCGACTGTGCTTTACGTCGATATTCGTACTGACAGACATCGACCTGCTGATTTTCGGGTCTGAAGGGCCTTAAGTTTGTTAAAAACGGGAAATGCATTAGGATTTAGGCATCCTCCACCGCCCCGACGCAGCGCTGCTATTTATTGAGAGAAGATGAACTTTTCCGTAAGCTTTTCCGAATACGTCTGTATATTTTCATTAGAGAATTATTAAGGTGCATCTTCACAATGGTCCATGTTGGCCTACTACAAGCTGATATTGCCATTATGAGGACGGGGTAATTGTGTATGATGGCGGACGATGGCCAGGCGTGACATAGAAGCCTAAAATTATAATTTTTGATTACCCAAGATGTCCGTATCGTAGAGCAATGACAGACCTTTCAAGTTTATTGATTTATTAATTAAATGAAAAAATCGTTTTACATCCGGGGACCGGGAAACGTACATTTTGAAAACATAAAGTGATCGTGGTCTACAGTTGACGATGGCCTGCAGTGCACTGCGGCCAATACACAATGTGCCATCATGGTCCATTGTGAGTACCTACACCGTGTGTGAGGGCCAGGTAGGCCGCTTTAAAATTTGTCACAAACAGCAGTAATTGTTTGTTTAACTACATAATATTTGGATATTTTATCCTCAAATGGAATAAACGGAATTAAGCCATAAAATACATTAATTGTATAAATTAGTGAATATTTATAAGGCATGCTCTAGATAAAATGGCATAACTATTAAAAATAGGCCATTTATATCGCGTAACCTATATTAGTAAAATAATAAATTTGGCGATAATAATATCATCGCTATAGTAAAATTTTCAACAGTATATCCTGTTAGAAGTGATTTAATTAATCAAGTTATTATTATTCGCATACGTCTAGTCAGTCGCACGCGCACAAACACCGTGCCAAAATTTGGCGACGCCGCACTGACCGGCAAGGTAAATGCAACCCACGAGCAGGTAGTTCTGGACCACTGCTGTAATATATTATTGTGTAATCCGCCGCAGGACCCGTGCATCCGTCAGCTGCAGAAGACAGGAACATCGCAGTGTTTTAGTGGGCGGCAGTCACCATCTTCGCCGCGGCGAGCCCCACATATCCGCAGCGAGAGTCCCCATCCCCTGCGTCGAATGCGTCATAGCATTTCACTGCGTTAATAAGAAAAAAAATAACGCTGACCGCTTCTACATCAGTTATTTCTGCCCTACTAGACAAGTAGCAAGCGATTATCGTAAACGCCAACAAAATGTATGGGATTTGACATTAGTATTCGCTAGCAATGCGATAACTTATTGTCAAATCGCCGTATATTAGTGATCGAAGCAAATCGCATATATTTTGTTGGCGTTTACGATTATCGCTTGCCACATATCTATTAGGGCAGAAATAACTGATGTAGAAGCGGTCAACATTTTTTTCTTCTTATTAACACAGTGAAATGCTGTGACGCATTCGAAGCAGGGGATGGGGACTCCCGCTGCGGATATGTGGGGCTCGCCGCGGCGAAGATGGTGAGTGCCGCGGCCCTACCCACTAAAACACTGCGATGTTCCTGCAGCTGACGGATGCACGGGTCCCGACGAGCATTACTCCATAAAGAAGCGGTCACCATTGATTTTTATTTTGGTAAACTCGGGTACATTTCAAATAAACACCCGAGAGAGCCACAACACAATGCCGGCCGTCATCCTCAGTATGTACGTCGGAACCTTAAGGCCTGATTATACACCTATCGAGTAAAGTGGCGAGATAGTACCCTCGGCAGAGCACATCCATATTAAACATGCCGAGTGCTAGACCGAGATCACTTTCTCGCCACTCGGTAGGTGTAATAAAAGCATTATCAAGGATAATATTTTCCATAACCACAAAAGGTACTGTATTGTTCAGCCGCAAATAGTCAAGTGAAGCGCATGAACAGTGAACACGTCTACTATATGATGGCTCAAAAAAATAGACCAAACTCTTCCAATCTATATTGTCCAGTCTATTTTTTGAGCCATCAGGTAGAACATTTCACTTTTAGTTTATTTTACAGTTTGGAAGTTTATAGGTACTTATGTCTATACTAATTTATAATTGATAGAAAAGATAATAATATTATATCTCCATGCGAATATAACGAATTTTCTTTAAAAAGTAAGGTTCAAAAAATTTTTTTTAATTAACGTAAAGGTTAAAATCGATGTGGTTTTCAGTTAGGTACTGGCAGAAAAAAATATTGCTAATTTATTAAAAAGATAAAGCGCCTTGATAAAAAAATGCAAATATTTATTTAATGTGAAGGTAAATTAAAAATACAGGCATTAGAATTTATCGATAGCGACTTTTGAAACATGACGTTATTTTACAAGTTTGGTTAGGACAGCATGCAGGCTGATGACCCGATTGTCTGACAATTAGTAAGTATAAGATGATCCATGCGTCGGATGGGCATGTAAAAAGTCGGTCCTGCGCCTGATCTCTCACCGGTCGTGTCGGTCTTCCGTCCCACTGGGTTACATATGAGAGTAAAGGAATAGAGAGTGCTCTTGTGTACTGCGAACACACTTGGGCACTTTAAAATTACTCGGTTGCAATGAAACCGGCCACCGTCACCATAACCGATGTGGGAGCTATTATTATTAGTATAGAAGTAATGGATATAAGTGTGGAAGTATGGATACTGTGAGCTCCGGAAAAGTATAAAGAATAATTATTTTTATTGCTGAAAAAGGTGCTGGGAGTTGGGACTGTGCGATAAGCTAATTACGATGCAACAAAGTTACAGGCAAAATTCGGTATAATGTAAAGGCATCCTCAAAATGAAAAAAAAAATGCGACATAAGCTTGTATTTTTAGTGGTTAACATAAACCTAAACTGGTATTAAGTTTTTTGCTTCAAAAAAAAAAACCACGGCTAAACATAGAACCTCCTCCTTTTTGGAAGTCGGTTAAATTTTTAAGACATTCTTAAAAACCTAACAAACAAGAAACATCTGCTAAGTTTATTCTAATCAGCTTTTTCCAATGACATCTATTTCAATTCTAAGGAAAAGTCATGAACTAAATTATTAACTAATATAATAATATTAATATACACTAGCGACCCGCCCTGGCTTCGCTCGGGTATAAAATATATAGCCTAATTCACTGAGAAAATTATTAAAAGCGATACATTATCTTTGATTCTTAAGGGCCCTCTCTCCCTAAATTAGCAGGTCGATTGTCTGTCAGTGCGAATATCGACGTAAATGACATTAAAATAACATTCATAACAGCGCGCCTTGTACGGTGGCGGTTACGACCATAAACTTATAATATACTGTCGTATAGACCACCTGACAACCCGAAAATACGTGACCATTTTCGATCTGTCAATGTGTGCGTGTGCTAGTGATGTAAATTTTACTATCGATAGTATAGTATTTTGCTATCGATAGTATAGTCCGTTTGATTTATTTTACCTGAGTTTCTATATGAAATAAATAATATGTAACTTTGACAGATTTTGTATTTCAAATTAGGTATCATAAATTTTAATTATTGGCAAAAAAGGTGACGATTGAAAGTAGATACACATTTTCGTTTGGAATGATTTTTCAATCGTTGGATATGTTATGACGTGAGGTTCTTATAGGGGTAAATAATATACTTACACATATGACATAACACATTATAAAGTTACTTATTTATTACTCAGGTAAAATCTATCTGGTAAATCAGCCCTTACATTGAAAGTAAACGTTGAAAGTAAACAACACACATAGTACTATATTATATTTTACATAATATCATAAAATATCATAATACTTTTTATTACAATTATTTTTAACCGAATTCCAAAAAGGAGGAGGTTAGACGTTCGGATATGGATATATTTTTTATGTATGTTCAACGATTACTCCGCCGTTTGTGAACCGTATTTAAAAAATTTTTCTTTTGTTGTACATTGTATTGTTTCGAGTAGGTACCATGTTCACAAGAGTGGTGGTCTGGTGATGGAAACCATGAAAAATCGAGGTGACTCCTTGATATTCAAATGGGAACATATAGTTATTTTGGATTTATATGATGTATTTTGATTATATGCTACCAAAAAGTAAGGTTTTTCCCCATGGTATACCACGGTTCCGAAGGTGCTGAACAGAACTCCGGATTCCTTATACATACAATATGTTTGGGAGTTTCAGCGTTGTTTAAAGAACCAAAAGCATAAGCATAGTATGCTAATTACATTAATTATCATCATCATCATCGCTACACCATGCATCATATTTTAACGATCCTATTATTGGTACTTTTCATAGTCTTGCCGGTGATCAGACTTAGTAAAGTCAGTAAATCTTTTAAAGGTCAATGTATACACCTTTACAATAGAATCCCAGAAAACGTTCAAAATCTTTCGATTAATAAATTTAAAAAAGTACTCAAAGAACGTTTTGTGCCAAAGCCTATTTATAATATAGTATTTATATATAAATAAAGTAAATAGCCTATTATAAGGTCAATAATTTCATAAACGATGGCACATCTTGGGAGTAGAATGCTCAATGACTGCTGGCAAGGCTACTTCTACATGACTTACAATTATGATGTACCTATCTATGTTTACATTGTATAATTTTTAGTTACAGCATTGTAAATTTTATTTTAAAAGATTAATTTTTTCTCACTTTTTTGGTAAAAAGTGGGCCCCGTGCGAGTTTCTTACGCCGGTTCTTCTCGTCGGGTTAGTTCCCGAACCGGTGGTAGGCACAATGTATTCTGAAAATACATTTTATTTTAGATTTATTCAGAAATAAAGCAATTTTGATTTTTTAAAACACCAACTGTAAGTATAGAAAACCATAAGGACAGCTGCTAAAAAGAGTAAAATTATTATTTTTAAACAAAAAATTAAAACCGACTTCCAAGGAAAGAATATTAGATAGTAATATTAGTATAAGTAATATTATACTTAAATGAACCAAAAATTATTAAATAATCCTTATTCTGTACTCAGTATTTCTGTTCTCAATCTTCATAATTTTGAAGTCGGTACAAGTCCTATCAATAAGTACCCATATAAGTTGCAGTTATACCTATTCTGTCAGAGAACTGGCGATTAGGTTAGCTGGTACCGATTTCAAAACAATGAAGATTGAGAACAGAAATACTGAGTACAGAATAAGAATTATTTAATACTTTTTAGTTCATTTAAAATATTACTATTGTCATTACCTTGGAAGTCAGTTTTAATTTTTTTATTTAAAAATAATTATTTTGTTTATTTTGTTTAAAGGACAGTAACTAACTTAGTTACTGTCCTTGTGTTCTTGTTATGTTCTTGTTAAATACCGATAGGCATATCGATAAATTTGATTCCAGCCCTAGCGTATATGTAAACAATTATGATGAAAATTTTTTCTTCAAAAATTGTGTGATTTAAGAACAATAGTACCATTAGTTATGCAAAATATGAAAGTATAAGGGAGGATTAACAATATTTTATTTGAAATAGAGAACTAAAAACAGAATATAGTGAAAATAAACACATCGTAGCAATTAGGACATGAAGATTAATTACCTTTGAAATGTATATTTTTCAGGATTACTCCTATGATTTACACTGCAATCAACTCTCACACACACACAGAACAAGTTACCATTGTTATATGTAATAGTATTTGTCGAAAATATTAAAGGATTTAAACAATAAATTGCAAATACCGAAAGGGCATAAAAACTGTTGACGACTTTTGGCCGACCTCTCAAATGAAAGTGGTTACAGTTTTCATGAGACTGTCTCTCTCTTTTTATCTTGTTATAATTCCATAAAGGATTTTCTTCTCTCTCGCACTCTTTGTTGGTCTTTTGCATCTTAAGTTTATGGTTAGGACGCTCGCCGCGTCCATGATAGGGCGAAATAGGAGAAAAAAACCTTTTTAAGGTTTAATATAATAATACATATTTCAAAAAAGTAAAAAAAACCAAATTATTAACTTATGTATTGCAAAGCAGTAGATATTTTTTATATATTCTTTTGATAAATAATGAAGGAGTAAAGTGGTTTCATTCAACGATTTGGAGGTGATTTGGTTTTTTATTTCTTTATTATGTGATACTGATAGAAAAAATATGGCAAAACCAAATTACGTATCATACGAGTATCATGTACAATAGCTTACTAATTATTTTTTTCAGATATAATTTCTCTGTTAATGTCGATGAAAAGTTGTTTCATCTGCACGCTTTTTTCGAAAGAGCAGCCTTTACGTCATGGTATGACCCGCATTGGCCGCTACCGCCCGCAAACGCTACGGCCCGCAATTTTTAAATTTGTATTATCTTTGAAAATATTCATATAATGTGACGCCGCGTTAAAGTAAAATACTGCGTTGGATATGTTTTAGATATGGATAGGCCTCTCATAGAAAACAAGCAATGGAACAGCAAAAAATGGAAAGGGCGTAAGCGACAAAATGGTTTTTGTCGCTTAATTTAAAAACCATAAATACGAGTACATTACATATAAGCTATGGGCAAATTAAAGTGTATGCTTGAAAAAAATTATTTGTACATAGATTATGTACAAATAATTTTGGAAGCTTAAATTATTTTCCTCTGTTGACAAAATAGGAATCCCTTTTTTGACAGAGGTATTTTTGATTGATTATATTCTTTGTTATAAAAGTTGATCAATCGTGTTATGCTATGGGTAATTCAAAGACAAAGAAATGATGAATACTTACAATGAACTTTGATTTCTTAGCTTTAGTCATTGCTGAGAAAAATCGATATCGCTACAGCCAAATCATCAAGGCATAACCTTAAGTGGTTTGGGCGTGAAGAGGTAACAGACAGACAGACACACTTTTTAAAATTTTGGTATGAACTATGGATTGCCCACATTTAGTTCGATATAATATCCTAATTACCATTTAACATGTAATTTAACACAGGTATTAATTAATTTCTCCATAAGTGGCGCCAGGAACCAGACACTACCAGTTTCTGTGTCACCAAGACACAATTAAAATTCATAAAAGTTTAATATTCATAAATAATAAATATATGCAGTGAAAAATAAAACTGTCCGTAGTTTTATAACACTTAAAATTCGTTTACAATAGTATAATCTTGCTGCGACTGGTAAGAAAAGTAGCTATTCCATAGTTCTGTTTGCTAGACTTATGTATTATGTAATTAAACGAATAAAAAGTATGACTAGTTACTGCCTACTCTAAAGATTTCATTGGCAATCAAAAATCTATCACAAGTAGATTAATAAAAAAGATAGAAGAGAAATTCCGCTAAAATGCTTTAACCAAAAACAATGATTAATAATTGAAAAGAATTGCCGTGATCACGTAAAATAAATATGGCGACTTTTTTATTAATTTTTGCTGCTAAGATAACTTGTTTATTTTTTATTCTATTCTATTTTATTTATAAATAAAAAAGAAAAATTTAAAATAGGAATCTGGTAAATCTGGTTCTTCTTTAAAGACTTCGTCTCCTAGGATGTTAGCAACTAATTTATTGGATACCCCACCTTGTCAGTGAGGGGTTAACATACTCGAGGTAGGAGTGTAATTGCGGGTAGCATGCTACAAGTTTTGTTATCACAATATTATATTTCGTAGCGATACGTTAGCACCAATAAGAACGTTCGTAGGCAAAGTAATAATAATATGGTTGCTACTTGCTACAGCTTCTCACACGCCACACGTACATAATATACACATCAACATCATGAACCCACGATTTTTTTTCCTTAATTTTTCAAAATCACCTAGGCACTTAGCGTGTAAACTATTCTTAAAATAAATAAAATTTCAAAAACCAACATTAGCCAACCGATCAAGACATTGAGTAGTGAATTTCTACATTGTAATCCATTATTATTTAGAACAACACAATGACAACATTCTACTTATTAATATAATATCCACTATTTTACTTGAAAATTATAATTAGATGAAACAGTTTGTATGTAAAGAAAATAGTTTTATAGATTATTATCATTATCTTTCTTGAATACTTTTTATTTATGATCGCCAGTAGACAACAGTTAGACGATACTGTTATCTACCGTGTCATATTAACAAAAATATAGAGTCAATAAATTATTATAAACGTATAAATCAATTTTATGAACATACTATATTCCTTAATCATAAAACATCGGTTTTTTGGGAACTTTTTAGTAAATAAACTTACATCATTAGTCATGTAGGTAAATATCAAAGAAATGTTTCTGACCGTTTGTACTCTATATTGTGTGATTTTTTTTAAATCCAGAGACAGCTAAGAGGTGGGTTCCAATTATATTTATTATTCTAAAACTAATTATGTTAGAGAATATTAGTTTTTTTTTCATTTGTTTTCAAACAAATTATATTACCTATTGATTTTATTTTATATTATATTGAAAAAAATGTCGGCTGCTAAATGCAGTCGTGATAATCCAAAATATATAAAATTATAAATTACTTATACTAAATAGCAAATGGATCCTTTTCAAACCCAAATGCCACTTTGACTGCAGAGACAAGTGTGAATAACATGCAATTTGCAAATAAATTCCCGAAAACACGTCACTTTCCTTTTGGCATAGTTGGGTACAAAAAATCATACCTGCAGGTTTTTTCATCAAAACTGTCCGTTCTAGTGGAGTCGCGGGCAAAAGCTAGTAGTGTTATATGATATTTCCAAAACAGGTTTGCAGAGGAATACCAGCGAAGCCTCTTCAGATTTTTGTCCGCCGCTGCGTTCGCTCCTAAAAAGGTATGTAACGCGAAACTTATTTGTAAATTCGATTTTTATTACTTTTGAACAAATTTTAGTATTTATTGCAAATAAACAAAAATACTAGTTTAGAAATGAATCATAGTCTACCAAGATATTTGCATAGGCGGATCTGTCACCTGCATAGGTTTGTGTTAATTTCGAAACAGGTACATTTGCATAGTTTTATTCGCTTGTGCATCATTTTGAATTATAGTTCAGTGCTTTGTTTGGTTTCTGCTTACGAAAACATTCTAAATAGGAGTTTATTTGGTTCGTGTTGATTTCGTAGGTCATCTTTAATGTGGATCAGTTTCGCAATATCAAGTGCGAGTCGGACTCGCGCACGAAGGGTTCCGTACCGTATAGAGCAATCGTAGGTCATAATTGGTGTTTTTGGTATGGGAAACCCCCCTTAATTTTTATTTCATTTTAATTTTATTATTAAAGTATGTGTACTTTAATAATAATTATGAAATCAGTAACTTTATTGTACGCTTTTGTACACAAACGTTCTTTAACAACTTTTTTGAATTTATTAATTGAGAGATTTTGAACGTATTCTGGGATCTTATTATAAGGGCGTATACATTGACCTTTAAAAGAGTTTTTGACTTTAGTAAGCCTAGTCACCGGAATTTCAAGCTTATGTTTATTACGAGTATTTCTCCCATGGGTATCATATTTTTTTCTTGAATTCATATATATTCTTTTTAACATATAATACATTTGATAGGACATATTGAGAAGCAATAGTTAGGATTCCAGTTTCCTTAAATTTTTCTCTAAGTGAAGTATTACGGGCCAGCTTGTAGATTGTACGAACAGCTCGTTTCTGCAGCACTAAAATTGTATTTTATTTTCTTTTAGTTTTCGAAGTCAATGCTTTTTGTTGATTGTTAAATCTATATTTATTGTTTTCGGTAAAATTAATAAGTATACATATAAATAAACAGTATTTTTTAATTTAATATCGTAAAGGCTATACTAAAAGTGGATAAAATAGTACATATGATATAATACAGCTATAATTTACATCACAGTATGAATTTTTACATAAGGGTATAATTTACCCTGCCACATTCTTCGCGTAACTTTTTTTCACCACATTCTCGCCGGGTTAATAATAAAATTAAGGATTTGTTGCCATTACTGATATCGAGCAAAAAGGCCAAAAATATTATTATCACGTTTGTTGTATGGCAGTCCCCTTTCAATATTAATTTTATTTTGTTTTCCGTGTTTGTTGCTATAGCGGCAACAGAAATACTTACATATTTGTGAAAATTTACGTAGATGGACAGACAACGAAGTCTTAGTCCCGTTTTTTACCTTTGGGTACGGAACCCAAAAATACGACTATTGGAATCTAGTAATGTAAAAGTTCTGGAACGTAGAGCAAGATAAATATTATTATAATTATTTGGTAGAGAAAATGATCCACTTATTTATACTTTGTAATTGAGTTAAAAAATTTACATTCTCCGGCTCCTAATAAATTGAACTGTATAGATAAGGATTTGCTAAAATTTTTGAACGATGTAGGTAAGTATACATAAAATACAGATTTGATTGTGTTAAAGTTCACCAAAGCAAATAAATCTTGTGAGTAAGATACTTTGGAATTCGGCTTAAAGCACGATTCACGACAAGAAAAAAGCTTCTTGTCCCTCCCTCGATATTTTTTTTGCCTACTTACTTGACTTACTTAATCTATCATACTTAGCTCCATGGATCTGAAAACTGTACCAATTTGAAAGAATTATGTTCTCACATTTCAAAATAGTTATAACAATTAGGCTGACAGGTCTACTTGTTAGGGATAAAGTCGATTCTTGTATATTTAATAGAAATAGCACGATGTTTTGAAGACTGAATTAGAAAAAAGTAACAAGAGATACAAGAAAAAGAATCGAAATTGAAACGAGTAGCATTTAAATATATGATTTTTTGGAACTATAATATTATGATTTCACTGATGTTTTTGTTGTTCAAGCTGCAAACAACTTGATCTTAAATATAAACCCATGGAGTTTCCTTATCGATTTTTTAATATAGCTGACAAGATTAATTGACATAAGATATCGTATATTTATGAGTCGAATAACTTCTAAATTTCTCTCGAAAATTAGCTCCAAACGTCGGCTCTAAATTAAAATAAGAATTTCAATACTCGCCACCGCTAATGGCCTGAGTTTATTAATCGCCGATATAAATAAAGAATGTATTATATTCGAGACCGCAGTCAATCTTAACGTTAGAACAGCGCAGTGTTTTTTCCGCGCGGATTTGGACATGACAGTTTGTTTTGTTTTTTAAGGCCCGAGATCCTTTCCCAATGTGATTACCATACAGTTTCTAAAAGGTAACATAGAATTTTCTAGGTGACGGTCTTCAATCGTCCTTTACTCGCATGCGATTACAGTTAAACAGATAATCTAAATGTTAATTTTCAAACGAGGTTGCGGTTCTTTAAATTACTGCTTGTGTATGGTAATGATCTTGCGATGACACGGACGCTAGCCACTTATAAGGCTCATAGTAATTAGGGGTAGGTTTTAGCGAAGGTAATGTGCCTTTGACGTGTGCATCAGCTGTATCAACTGTCAACCGCCGGCTATGCTAATCTCGCGACCTCGCCGTACCTGATTCGAAGACGCTGATCCACTTTCGGTGTATTTCAATCCGAATTTATTACATATAAATGTTAATTAAAGCAATGAGGAATAACATTCTTGACGGATTTCAGCCGTTTTGAAGCTTAAATATTGCTTGCTTATGACATATTATTCAATCTAGTTTCAGATTGACTAGACCTGTGGGCAGCTTGAGGGCGCGGTGACACTTGTTATGAGGAAGTAGTTGTTTGCTGTTGGGACATTACGACTACATTTATACAGCAATGAGTGATTTAAGCAAAATTGTAAGTGTTTTTATTTATTTTAAGCATGTTTTAGTGATGCTAAAATGGCAGATGCAATCTGTAGGTTCTTTGTTTGCAGATAATTTATTACATTAATATTATAATAATGTAACATTTTCATGACATAATGTGTTACAAATAAAACAAAGAAGCTATATTTTATTTGTAAATTTTTATCACTTGTCTACAAGTTTCCCAATTTGTTAATCCAGAATTGTATATAACCAAATTATTGTCAATAAAATTAGTGTCTTTTATATATAATGCTTTACACTCATATTAAATGTAATAAATAGCAGTGAGTTTGAGTGCCGATAACCACACTTAATTGTTATGAACCAATAAATTTATTAAATTTTTTATAAAATTTTCAGAGCACATCCAGTTAACTTAAAAAATAATTTTAGACACAATGAATATCCTATCCTTTTCTTTCTTGAAATATAATATATTATTACCTCAGGGTAGGTGTAAAAGGGAGTGTACCCTAGTGGGTACACTCCCTTTTTAGAGTGAGTTGCACCAACTTACTATAACGATAACAAAATATCAAACCAACAGTCAAATCTAATGTTTAGTTAACAAATGTCAAAATTATAATCTAATCCAGTTGTTTTATTGTATTATTTAAGCTAAAGAATAAAAAATGTCTTGGTGAATGTGATGAAAAATATTAGTTTATTATAACACTTGATGACGCTTGCAAGTTGCAACTCCGTTGCACCAACAATTGTTGGTAGCAACAGTTACAGTTGTTGCTGGAACTAAAAAGTATCCTATATCCTTTCCCGAGACCCAAAGTACCGACATACCAAATTTCAGCAAAATCGGTTCAACGGTTTGGGTGTGAAAAGGTAACAAACAAATGGACCTTCGCATTTGTAATATTGGTGCTATTATTTGCGTTAACTGTCTATCATGGTGCAATAAACATTTGTAAAATTTTGCGGTTATCTTTATAATTAACCGACTTCCAAAAAACGAGGAGGTTATATGTTCGGCTGTGGATATTTTTTTTTTACTGTTAAAATTAACCTTAAAAGTAGCTATAACTATACTGTACTCGGCGAAACATGGCGGTAGCGGTCATTGACTCCCTGTCAAAAACTTGTCATTTTCTACATAAACCCATAAAGTTAATATACCTATCGGAATAGAGCAACAATCTCGAGCTGTCAAACGTAACCAAAATTGGTTTTCATCTGTGTGAAAAATATGTGTACGTATACACTTACACAAGCATGATTGAACATGAATTCTATGAGATTATTTTGACAACGTGCGGCACGTGCCGACTGGACGTCAAAAAAAGAGTACTGCTGTCATGTATCACACGTCACTTTTTACCACGCGGTGTTACTGATAGTGGCATCTCGCTTGCTCAGGCCTTTGTTTCTCTATTCCGCTAGGTATATTAACTTTATGCATAAACCGCGATTGACAATGCAGTGTCAGATGTTGTCAATCGCGGCTTTGTATAGAAAATGATAAGTTTTTGACAGGGAGTCAATGACCGCTACTGCCATGTTTCGCCGAGTACAGTATAGTAACTACCCCTGTGGTGCAACTTACTCTAAGGTTTTCTACTTTATGTATAATATCTGACACATCCTAAACCTCTGAACAATTCAGAAGTTTAGAATGTGGCCGTCTTATTATGGAATAAGTATATTACTTTGAATCTAGTTGAAAGCCGAAAGGATATTGTTGCTATAATTCTATTTGTTTCCACCTGCATGTCAACATCATGTAGATGGCTAACTATATACAAAACTTCATAAAGCTTAAAGTTTAAACATAATATTGATGTTAATTTAATTAAAATATATTAATCTAATATAAACAATTCTCGTGTCACAGTGCTTGTGCGCGAACTCATTCAAAACGGCTCAACCGACTTTAATGAATTTTTTTGTATGTTTAATAATTGTTACGCCTGAGAATAGGTTTTCATTCAGTTTTTTATTGATACTAGGAATAATTGATATGGCAAAACAACGTTTGCCGGGTCAGTTAGAGTGATTATAACTAAAAGTTTAACTTAATTAGGTGAAAAGATGCCAACACGTGATAAAAGATTCGTGACATTAGTAACTGGTTTATATGAATAATATACATAATACATACTTAATATTTAGTTCATAGGTCAATTTGAACATGCTACCTATTTTTATATACTTATTGGTCATAGGAAAAAAACGTATTTGAAATACCTATAATTGCTTGCGTTCATTTTTTTTCATGGACAACATTCAGGGCCTCTTGGAGATCTAAATTTAAAATTACCTTTGATAAAGTATCCAGACCAGACCAGATGCATAATATTTTTGCTCGGGAATCCTGCAACTGAAGTACAAATTCCTTTAATAAACGTTACATCTAATAAACATAACGATGCTGAAATAATGTTCCCTGATGACTTACCAATTGAATAATGTACAGAATTATAAGACTTTGAAGCCTGTTAACATTCGCTCTCCTCTCTCTCCTCTCCCGTCATTGTCATCCACGTAAGGCTATGACAAGAAACTCTGCTGTTCACTGACAGTTAGATCCTTATGATGATATGATAATGATACCCTGACAGCATCCTTATTCCATGATAATAATGACTTGTATGAGTTCAACATTTATGCATGATTTTCCCATAAAGGTGTTGATTTACCGGGAGCATTTGCTTGTAATGTAACGTTACAGAGTCGAGCATTACATCAGTGAAGGAGGAGAGCCGAGTATTACAATGCTCACGAATTGTAATGATACAGTGTGTAATACCTTAATACAACTTGTAACATCAACTACCTATGCAATGCTCACAGTCGAATGTTACATTACACGCGAATGATCGTCAGTCAGGGAAGTAGCATTATAATGTTATGTAATGCTCAAAGTCGAATCATGTTACATTATACGTGAATGCTCATCTGTCAGGGAGGTATTTTTGTAAGCTAATGCTCAAAACGAATCTATAATGTTACATTACACGTGAATGCTCGCATTGAGGGAGCACCTTTACAGTACAATATTTTAAAGAACTTTCGAAGACTAGTGAAGTTTTATTTCTTATTGATATTTTTAGCAATCTAATATCTTGCTGTGCAAGTTGCAACAGAAGCATTTTTTTTTAATAACCAGTTATTACATTATTAAAAACCGATATTTTATTGCAGTATTAATTTAATTTTATTGTTTTGATATTTTAAACATTTTTATAACATACTAAAACAAGAAATTATAATACCGATAATATTATAATAGTATAATTTTCTCTGCTTTAGATCTTTAACCGGTTATATTATGTCACAATATCATAGAGATGCTACATTAGTGACATTTTTAGTGATTTAGTTGTCTCGATCTATTTATTTTATTTTTTTGTGTAGCGCTCGAATTTCCATACGAGACATAAAAAACTGAGACTTATTACTTAAGATGTCGTTCAATGGATTGCTTAAACGTTACATAATAGCAAGATCTAAAAGAAATAGAGGCTTCTAGGTTCTAGAGATATATTGTTATTATTGCTATTGATTAAACAAAACTTACAAATATTATTATTCAATCACACATGATAACATTATTATTAGGTATAGGTTTTAGGAGAAACTAAATGATTCAAGAAATGTGTCGTCACAGTAAATTAATAAAATACATAATGAAAATACGTTGTACAGTTCTACATCGATATGCAAGATATTAATCATTGTACTTTCTGAATTACAGGTCATCGTTGTGTCATTATTCGTCGCAGCACACTGTTCGCCGTACGACGACGGGAAATGGAAGCACAAAAAGTACGACGCGTACGACGACGGAAAGTATTATAGGCCTCGAACAGAAGGCAAATACGTGCCGGGCGACGAAGGAAAGTATACGTACATATACCAAAAAGGAGTCTGGCCGTACGACGGCACCTACAAGCATTTGGAAGTGGGTGACAACGAGTACGCTATATACGCACCCAGATTCCCCTACACTTACTCGGCAATTAATGCGTTGACGGACGCGTACGAGTCCCCCGATATCCTCACGCTGGGAGACTTCGGGCTGGGAGTTCCGAATTACTTCGGCGCCTACCACGCCCAACAGGAGAAGCTGCAAGAAGTTAAACACGATAACAATGGAAGATACGATAACAGTGGAAAATATGTAAACGGGAATAATGGAAAATATGTGAAGGAGCAGCCGAGAAAGCCAGCCAGTCCGAACACGGAGGCAATCAACCAGTAAGTACTAAACTTATTATCTAAACAATTAACATACTCGTATACTCTTCAAACACATCAAAGCAGCGGCAGGGCAGTTCGTAATTCGTTAGTTGTTCGATAGAACATTTTACTAAGGTGTACTCAGGGAATCGAGACAATAGCGGTCATTGAGTCCCTGTCAAAAAACTTGTCATTTTCTAAATAAACCGTGATTGACAATGAAGTGTCAGATGTTTGTAGTCTAGGCGATATCGTATTTTGTAACTTCGAACTCATAAACAGTTTAAAATTATCATTCTAAGAGTTACCAAGAAGTTTTCCGATGAATCTGTAATAGTAATCTGTGTCTTTAATATAATTTATAAGAGCTCAAAATACAGTGCGAGCTTTTTTCATTTAGCGCCTAGTCTAAAAGGTCAATGACCGCTACCACCTCGTCTCGCCGAGTACAGTATAGGTAGTGTTATTATGAAATAAAGCGATGTTTCCTTAAAAAAGTAAAAAAGGTGCATCGCTAGCAAAATTTTGAAGATTTTGAATTGGGTATGCAAGGGCTAAATTAGGTATTTGCTGCATATTTAAATTCTTTGTCATCAACGTACCTATTGCTCGAAATTTAATTTTCTGAAAGTTTGTAAAATGTAACAAATCAATCGTACAATGATTTATCGCAATATCGCAATCGCATCGTCGTGCAATAAAATGTACTGCTATAAAGCAGTTTATTTAGGCTCATTGGCACCTGGACCATTTGTAATGCTTCTGCAAACAATAAACAAACAAATCATACATTTAAAAAGCTCGACGTGTTGAAATATGTTAGCCTGCTTAGATTTATTGTTATATTTCGGCATCGCGAGCCCTTATATTATAAAGTTTATATTTCATAAAAATATTAAATTAGTATAGCTCAAAAAAAACCACAACAACGAATAGTAAATATAAATAAATAAAATAAATATAATATTAATTGTTGTAATATTTAAAATAAATGACTATTTATACATTAAAAAAAAACTCAAACAAATAATAATATAATGTGTTGCTTAGCAGCTCAAACGTGACGCGCATGTACCTTGTAATGCATTTCTGAATTATATGCAATTGACAGAATGAAACGTAAATTGGATGACATCTTACACAAATAAAGTGAGTCAATTCAATACAAAAGCAATACATCTCATGGCATCTACGCGTCACGACTCACGATGCAGTCGGAGCTGACCCATAGATGACATTGTCATTGAGGTATCAATGCGTCGCAGCTTATGGGCAAACAATGCTCGTCGTAATAGTTGAACAAATGACACCAGTATTAGTTTTAATTTTAGCAACCTGTTAAACGGCACTTGGATGATATTGACAGTTCTAAGTGTAAAACAGCTGTCAATTAAGTAAAATTTTATAATATTGCGTTCTGATTTTAGTATATTAATATTATAAAACTAATAGTGTGTCTATTTTACGCCACTAACTTGATTTGAAAATGTTGAATGGAGGTGCTTTGAGTCCTGAAAAAGAATAATATATGTTAATTTTTATTAAATCAAGTAAAGGGCAATATCTAGTACTTTTAATATCAATCGACTTTCAATTCTAAAATACATTAACAAGACAAGTCTTTGTAGGACTAAAATCTAGTCAACGGAGAATAATTATGAATAATAAAGCATTATAATATTATAATATCACAATTTTATCAGATTTTTCACGTTAATTAATGGGATAATGACGAGACTGTTTTATTTCCGATTTGGTTTAGAGGTCTCGAAGTCGTTAATGTTTGTTTGTACATAATTATATATATTTAATTTTGCCGATTTAATTTATTACTTCCGAAGTCATTGTACAAATTAAATAGTGCTAACAGATGAGACATTTAACTTAAAATATAAATAGCGTATTAGCAAAATAGTCTATAGAGAGATGTTTGGTCATTTCCGCTTGTAAGATATTTCCTTCTTCCGCGCACGTCAATAAGTTTTTAATTAAAAAATAATGAAATTTATTAATAACAGCGTAAGATTCTTTTTTAAAACGGCAGTTTATCCGTCTTGATTTTAAGGGTCAATTCAAACCGAAATAAATTGTGACGCGGCTCAATGTAAGTTAATAGAATTAAAAATCAATTTAAATAATATAATTAAAATATTTTGTCAAAATAAAAGTTTCTTCTCGTTTCAGTGTATAACTGTAAAGAACCTAGTTGTAAAGTTTATTCTAGTAATTATAGAACCTACATTCTAAATGCAAATCGTATTATTATTAATTTTTTTTCTTCATAACTAAGAAAAATTTAAAAACACTAGATGACTTCCACAACTGCGTTGCGCCAAAAATGGTTTATCGCGTGGAAACCCTACACTTTTCAACAACAAAAACTATCCTGTGTGTCTTTTCCGGAGCTCAAGATATATCCATACCAAATTTAATCAAAATTGGTTCAGCGGCTTAGGCCAGAAGAGGTAACAAACATGCACGCTTTTGATTAACTTAGCAGAGAAACGATGATTGCGACAAAAATGACAATTAGTGACACTGTTCATTATTTAACCCAATTTAATACGTTACAATATGTTTTTATGTTTGTGTTAGCATATCTCCGGAACTATAAATTCGAGTTAAATATTTTTTAATGTACTTAGAGGTATTGATGAACTTAGAGAATGCTGCTGCAAGTTTCATCAAAATCGGTTCTGTAGTTTCCAAGATAAGGAATTTTAATTCTCAATTACACGTACAATTTTGAAGTCGGTTTTATCTTTTTAAAACACATAGGGTATAATATACTTACCCCAAAATAAATAAAAAGTAAAGTATTTATATGTTCTAAAATAGCTTGTGTCTTTTTCGTCGAAAAAAACTATTAATAATATTATGTCCGTTCCCGGGACTCAAATGAATATTTTGGTATGCCGATAGCAATTTAAAAGCAATTTAAAGTACCTACATTTTCATTACTCATTTAATAATATACAATTTGTTTATTAAAAATGCTGACAAACAAAAAAAGTAGGTAGTATTATATAGTTTACTGTTTATAACTTCATTCTCCGCATATTCTCATCATTTTTTTAAGGCCATCGCCCGAGCAAACGACCTTGAGCATACATTTGCCGCACATTTGCCGCTTTGCCGAGATCGCACCAAAACCCTATTTTTTTACTTATCTTAGTTCAAAATCGACTTAAAAAAATTTAAAACGGGGAATATGTAGTTTATGATATTGTCGATCTATTGGCGTGTGTATCGATTAAAAGTAATTAGTTAATACTAAGGAGATGCTGAATGTATGCTTGAATTTTAATAAGATATTATACTTTGGAAGCTGATATCATGAGTACCTATAATAAACACAAATAGAAAATTTAAAATGTGGAAAGGAATGTTGAAATACTGAAGATCTACTAAACTCATAAGCTTTCAAATTATGAGTTTATAAGGCTCTAAATACGGTAAATTACGGATTCTCCGTAGGGAAGGCCCTTAAGAAGCAAGGAGTACATGATACTGCATACAAGCACGCAAACAAGCATTCAACACAGTGAATGTTAATGTCTTTAAAAAATTATAGTGATATAAATACACCCAGACATTAAATATTTTTATTTTCATTTTTTAAAAATTTATAAAAAACTAGCTGTCCCGGCAAACGTTTCTTTGCCATATTAAGTATATAAAGTATTTTATTTTATCGCAGCGCTAACTGTCGGGACAGACTAAAATTAAAATTCGAATTCGAATATTATGTAAAATTTGACACTGCGATGGTAGCGCCGTCTGTCGGATCCAATGTAAAACATTCCAAAATCAACAACTACTAATAAATTAAAAATTAATTAAAAAACATTGTCCAGCGGATTAAATTGTAAATCTAAACCATTCCCAGATCCCCTTGAACACAAACAAAAAATTTCATCAAAATCGGTCCAGTCGTTTGAGAAAAGTTCAGTGACATACACACTCACAGAAGAATTATATATGTCGTCGGATGTCGGATATCAGGGATTTCACGATATCCCTAGGGGATATCACGAACTCCCGGAAGATTCCGAATATTCTTGTTTGTTACGTCTTCTTACTAAAAATATCTAGTGATATTCGGCGCGGCTCGTCGCAAGTTGCTACAAAGCCAACGCCTTGCTTTTATATTCTTGTGCAAAGCTTACAGGACCACAAGCACTGAAGCCTTGCCTGTGTTAGCCGGAGTTTTACCCGTTGACCTTGAGATTCAGCGTCGTGCGACAATGTATAATCATAACAAAAACATGGACAACCCGTACTTTTTAAGCGCTCGCGATAAAATTAAAATAGCATGATTATTTGAACCTTTCGAAAACTCTGTGCAAAGCCTAATTTCAGAATGGCAGTCGCGATGGGACTGTTCCACCAAAGGGCGTCATCTTTATAATTTTTTCCCTAATATTCGTGAACGGCTATCCAAACATTGGATGGATATTGATCACTGAGTTTCTCAATTCCTGACCGGTCATGGAAATGTGTCATTTTACCCGTGACGGTGAAAACATTTTCGGATCCACCTATGACAATGTCTAATGTCATCCAAGAAGTGATACTAGATTTTTGTATTTTTTTTTATTTACCAGTCTGATTCATAGACTTATAATATATACTGTCGTATGATTAGTTTCAAATTAAGCCACAGCTGTCAGGAATAGCAAAATATGTTGAGATCGAATTAGTTCCAAATTGAGCCACAGGACGATTTTGTGCTAGTAGGCATATTATTACATGTCAGAAGTTGCATAAGCTTTGAGATCGAGCTGATTCGATTCTAGATTCGATTCTGATTTAGTCGGGAGTAGTGCGGCTGAACTAGATTAAGATTATATTTGGAAATCCCGCGATATCTTATCGATATAAAAATTGCCTTTGCCTCGTACTGCGTACACTACGCATTATTTTATGGAAATTGGTCGAGCCCTTAGTCCCATTAGTTCCTTTCAAGCCAATTACAAAACCAAACTATTCAAAACGTTTTCAACCTTTTTGGATGTTTATTTATCTTTATATTTGAAATGTGACATATTCTGAGGGGATGATTTTTTAAAGAAAATAATTGGTGTATTGAGAAGAGCTATTGTAAAATGTGTTATGACTAAAATACATAATATTCAGTCTAATAAGTGTTTAAATAAGTAATAATTGAGAATATAAAGATCTGAGCTATCATTTCGCAACACAAACCTTTAAGAAGAGAGCGTAATCCCACTTAAATTGCCGGCAACGCACATGCAACTCTTCTAATGTTGCAAGTGTCCATGGGCGACGGTAGTAGCAATTACCGTTGTGCAACGGGTCACCTAATGGAAAGCATTCCATCAGGTGACCCGTTTGCTCGTTTGCCCCCATATTTTATTTAAAAAAAGTAAAAAAATAACAAAGGTGGATGCAGATTAGAATAGACTACAGCTGCTGTAGGCGTATTGTTTACTAGGAATCTATACTTAATCTATGATTTCTTTATTTAGATCAAGTTAACAATAAACCAAAAAATATAAAATTGTATTTCTAATCATACTACTTATACCTAATTAAGTTACATATAAAAATTAACGAGCTTCATTTTGAGCATTGTTTATGTTTAGGTCAAAATTAATTTAAAACCGTGTATGACAAGGACGAATTCAATGTCAAACGTTAAAAAAACTTTTCTGATCAATAATATTTACTTGCCGTTATTTTTGTTTGAAAAGTATGAATTACTTTTTTAATTTTTTACAATAATATACACTACTAATAATAATTGTTAACAATTTTTTTTCGATGATGTTAGGAGCGGGTACTCTACACATAACAAGAAACACTCATAAATCGGCTGTCTATCATCTGCATACAAATTCTAAATATAGGCTAGATTTTTCAATACTTTTAGTTATTTTGAAACTTTTTGACAAGTAACATTAAAATATCATGTACTCTAACCGTTCATAGCATCTGCATAATATCCATACTAATATTATAAATGTGAAAGTATGTCTGTCTGTCTGTATGTCTGTTACCTCTTCACGCTCAAACCGCTGAACCGATTTTGCTGAAATTTGGTATGGAAATGGTATGGGAAAGGACATAGGATACTTTTTATCCCGGAAAAATGTACGGTTCCGCCGCGATAAACGTTTGCGGGCGTCATCTCGTAATTTTATATCTCGTGCCATCTTGTCCTGGAGCTACTTATGATATTTGAATTTATGCACATTTTAAAATATTTTTTGCTACATATTTTAAAGTTTATTGATGTCATATTATTCATCCAGTTTGAAGTTACTTGACCTTTTCGGGTTCCGGTTAGAGGTCGGCGCTCAAGGTTTTTCCGAATATTAAATAGAGCATCTTTAATATCCTTGATACGGTATAATGTCATAACAGGATTGTCCTACCTATTACATAATGTTTTAGCTGAGGATTTAAAAAGGTCTCTGAATAATGTTGGCCAGAAAAATATCAACTCGTAAAAGTTACGGCATTTCAATAGATTCTGTACAAAATATGTTAAAATTGCAATAAAATCAATCGTAGCCTAAGCAATGAGGGCATTTAAGTTCATGACATCTGATGGATGTTTCACACGAGTGTTTAAATACAAAGAAGCTAGCTATGACGGGGCGTGTCGTAGTTAGCTTTACCCCCAGCTGCAAAATAAATATGAAAAATCCTTCCAAAAGACCAGTTTGGTCACGAGCTTTGCGGGCTTGGCCTATAGCCAGAACTGATTCTGTCATCTTGTAAATTGCCATTCGACAGACAACTGTTTTAGAATGCTAATGTACCATCGAAGAAATTGATTCTTATGCAGTTGATAGACCAACGTTATTTGGTCGAATATAATGTCAATTCAATGTTAATTGTGATCTGTCGGCTGGGTTTGACGTAACGCAACCAAACTACCGTAGGTCCCCGATCTGCATAGGAATAAACTTCTCTGATAGTACATATTTGTGTAATTTGGTGTCATTTTAAGCGAGCCATTTTCCATTTATACAGCCTATAACTATCATGCAAGTGGTATAAAATGTTTGTAGTGTAGCTTTCTAGGGCTGTTTGTTTGGTACAATATGTTTAAGTATTACAATACAAACGAAGTACGATCAGAGAAAATGACTCCTAGGCAGATGGAGGACCTACGTAGTTTGGTCGCGTTATGTCAAACCCAGGCAACAAATCACAATTTAACGTTGAATTGACATGATACGACCAAACGACGTTAGTCTGTCAACTGCCTAAGAATCAATTTCCTCGATGGTACATGGTAAAACCTCTACGTGTGTATAGTCATGTGCTTGGTATGTGGAATAACCAAACTTGTATGGGTATAATATAAATAAAATTAAGAAGGGTTTCTTGCGGCTTACCGACTTTGATTTACGCTTATGGCCTCAATATTTTTTTCAACCGCAACGAAAAATAAAGCAGTAGGTATAATTAAGAGCTTTACAAAACCCTTCCTAAGTATAAAAAGTGGATTGGGAATTTTAAACGCGCAAATTAAATTTGTAATTTATTGATATCCCTTGACCCAAAAATAAAAATAAAACGTGTTTCTGAAACGTGTGACAGGTAAATTCCACGCTAATATAATATTATAATAAGGGCAAAGTTATTTTTAACGCTAATACTAAAAGTCACGTATTAAGTTACATATAAGATGTTGCTCCAACAAAAAGTCGAAATATTGCTAAGTTAAAATTAGGTAATATTTTTCCTTAAGTTTTAGCTGCTATTCCTCATAATGACTTCTTAAGTTTTCGCAAGCATCACTCATGATATTATAAGTTTAAGCACTTACGGATTTTGTCGCGGAGCACTTATATTAATCCCGACGTTTCGGCTGCCTTACAATAAATAAAATATAAGTGCTCCGCGACAAAAGCCGTAAGTGTTTAAACTTATAATATCATGCTATCCTCATATTAAATTTTATCAAAACCCGCCCTCTAAGCAAGCGTTGCAGATTGACACGAATGATTAAAAAATTTAGTCACTAAGGATATTATGTTTATCGGAAAATCAAAGCAACTAGTAGTATTGAATATTTTTAAAGCGACTGATTTGACTATTACAGATGTTAGCTCAAAGAACGTTAATCATCTATTCAGAGATAGACAAGAAAATAGAAATAAGATTATAAATACTTTTCTGCCTCATATAGCGGCTGTAGCTAGGAAAACACGCAAATTAATGTATATAATGAGATCTTTGAGACCGGTTGCAAATATTGCTGTAAACGTGGTTTACAGTGCTCTGTGCCAGTCACTGCTACAGTACTGCATCGGTGTCTGGGAGGGTGCGGCCAAATCACACATGATCTTACTTGAACGTGCCCAGCGAGCAGTAATTAAGGTGGCACTAGGAAAGCCACGGCGATATCTAACTACGGAACTGCTTCAAGAATTTGACGTTCTCAGTGTTAGACAGCTTTTCATCCTAAGAGTCCTAACAAAGGATGTTAGGTACAGACACCCGGCTGTAATCTCGCTTTGCTGGGAACACGGACGGCTTTTGCTTCGCGTTTACCACCTTACATACATAATTTTGTAACAGAATCGCTTGTAAGAATCCCACCTTCTGAAATAAAGAAATGGCTAAAGTCTAAATCCTATGCAGAAACCGAAAAACTAGTAGATGTTCGTAGCAGTAACATACAGGCTAAAAGAGTAAATCCGCGTCATACATACACAAACCTCGCATAACACAGTACATTCATGTTCCCGTCATCCCTTCTCCCTCTATTTTTAAATTGGTATATTATTCAAATTCTTATTAGGTCTATCTTATTCAACTTAATTTATAAATGGCATTATATTAATTTCTTGACATTCTTTTATTATTTCTAATTGGTCTTAACTAACCAATCTAATGTAGTTAGTTAATGCTCAGATTATTATTCAGTTTTTTTTTGTATTCAACTTAATTCATAAATTGGTATTATTTACAATCTTAATTTTTTGACATTCTCTTATTATATCTGATTTGATGAAATTGTAAATCTCAAACTCCAATTTATTATAATACTATCTTTATAATATTAAATTAAAAAATTTATCTATTCAAATTAGCTAGAATATAACAACTGTAAATACTAGTACTATACTCAGACCATTATTTACTATTATTATTTTATTTTATGTATAATTTTGATTGTTCTAAATTATTTACAATAAGTGATTACTATACTACGTGATAATATTATGTATTATTAATGTAGTATTTTAATGATGGTTGTTCTTTTGCACAGACTCGCGTTATATCATATTTTGTAATAAAATAAAACGGACCACCAAGATACAGGCTTTGCCTAGTTTGGGGTCCCCAGATTAAATAATAATATTGTAATTCCTAACGCAATTTAAATAAGTGTAAGTGTAAAAGTGTATTATTGTTTAATAAAGAATTTAATAAAAAAAAACTTCTGAGGCTGCTAGAATGCTATATAATTTGAACTATAATTCAGAATTATTGTAACTTGCGAGTTAAATTGTTATATTTAGCATAAGGTACGATGGGATTGACATCGTCGTTTTGTAGAAAAATCCCTTAAAATAAATTAAGATAAAGAGAAAGATTATTAATAACAAGATATTATATTAGTAACAAATATCAATTTATTAATCGGATCTTATCACAACGATACGAGTAACTCATATATTTTTTCTGTCTTTTCAGATACTTCACTCCAACATTAAAACTGCAAGAAGGCGAGAAGTTAGGAACCGTCTACAACTACAAGGGAACCAAAGTACTCACCACCGCCGAAGAAGCGAGAAACAAGAAACTTAAACTAGAGTATGAAGTATTTATTAGGATCGTAGATGATTTAAAGAAAAGAAAGTAACTTCTAAATTGATTTGACTAATACAGATATTCAACGCATGCGAATAGTTAAGTTATTATACGTTTTACACAAGTTCTGGTATCGTTTTATTATGAAAAGTAACTTATGCCGGCGCAAGATTATTTATTTTTGTATATTGTATGGGACGACTAGTCAAAAGAAAATGTATGAGCATGTATTATAATTAATTTAAATTATCTTATAGTGTAAACCAATAAATTAAAGTAACTTAAACGTTAAATTCATTTACTTTAACATCCTGCCTAAGTATTTTATTATTCTAGTATTTTAGAATATGTTAATTTGCTTTAAGGTACAAGTAGATTATGTTTAAAACATTGTTTTTAAATACATAAACTTTCCACTACCTGTGTTTGTATTTAAATATTTTAAACGATTAAACTCCTTTTATTTAATAATGTTATAGTGAGAGAGCCCTAGAACAATTTTTTTGTGATTACTGGTTATAAGGGTGCCGTTTAGGGTAGGTACAGTAGTCAACTAGTCAACCAAGTTTTGTTGATTACAGAATTAAAACGGAACCTTAACCAGCTAATTTTTGGTATATTGGTAGGTTAATAGTTATATAATGTAAGAATCATCTTGTCCTACAAATAAAACAATCTATATTTTAGGACCATCAAGTTAAAGTATGAAATCCTTTCTATCTATGTTAGCTACCACTTTCGAGTTTTTTCGAAAATAAAAATGTTGTTCGTCTTATCAAAATGTAGCTACTCACAAAAAATTTGCTTGTAAGTAATCACAAAAAAATGTACTATTCCCGGTCCTTGTTATTATGATACTGAGAAAATATTTATGGAAATCAAATTTTTTTAAGGGATTGAATAAATCGCAATACAATTAATTGCATGTTCCAGTACTACTACTATTTTAAATAGAATAAGAGTAACAGGAAGTTACGAGTATCAGTTCTAGGTAATTTGGACGGCATCAAGCCCAGTTGAAATAAATTGTAATCATAATATTATAACGTAAGCTGTAGGAATCTATTTCTCTTATGGTACATTATAATTTATATTAATTTACTCTATTTTTCGTCTTAACGCCCGAAATTATAATATAACGATGTCAATCTTTTGATTAAAATATCAAAACTAAAATAATATAATCACAAATTAAATTCGACTGCACGAAGCGCGATGTTCAGTCGAATTGTAAGAGTTCAAATTTATACTCCTGATAAATAGAGATCGGAATATCTATCCCAATCCCACGCTAGGACATCAGCAGGTCAAAAAATGTACACACTAAAATATTATTATAATCAGCAATCATCTCTACAATGACAAATTGTCAGACCTGTCGATTTTGCAGCCCAAACTTGGCAGTAGGTACCATTAAGATAGGACGAAGTGGGAGTAAAATAACAATAGTGAAGCACTAAAGCCTTTAGGAATTTGCCACAATAGTTACATAATATGAGTAGAAATATTGAAAGTGATCGTAAATGGATCATCAGCCTTACAAGGAAAGTGGCAAGATAAAATTATGTCATCTAGAAACCTGATTTTGGCTCGAACTTTGTAATTTTTGGAATGCCGTTTTCCTGCTACCTGTACATGGATTTTTCTTTATTTTTTAATATACTAATTGATGTCGCCCGTAACTCCTTTGCGCCAAGATTCGTTTATCGCACAGGAACCGTGATAAAAAGTATTTTATGTCTTTCTCGGGATCTCATACCAAAGGGTTATGAAGATTCTTGTATGGAGCCTGGCCGACCTACTATCCGCCATTGTGTTTTTGCGCGTTCACGAATATTTTTTTCAAAAATAGATAGCCATCATCAATACAATCAAAAAATAATCTTGGACAAAACCTCGTAAGGGCCTGTTTCACCGCTTCCTGATAAGGTGCCTGATAGGCTTATTTGACAGATTCTCCATACTCTATGTGTCAAGTTAAGTGGTGGATAGCCTTATCAGGAAGCGGTGAAATAGGCCCTAAGTGTCACATTTAGAAGATTTGAGCTGCCAAAGTTGCAATATCTTAAATTGGTAAAAATTATAATTATTAATACGTTCGCTGTAACAATATTATAATATTATGTTACAGCGCCCGTTCAAATTCTGTAGCGATGTATAACAAAAATGTACCTACCTAATGTCTGCAAATCTGCAGACATTACATTTTTTCATAGTTGATTTTTGCCGAAAAATTTAACTTATCAGTGGCATCTTTATAATATAATATTAAAATATGTGTCATGAAACTGAATAGGGAATTTCAATCTAGTATTAACAATGTGATTCTAAATCTTTACTTATTCTTTATAATATTTATGTGAGGAAATGATGTGAGAAAGACAGGAAATTTGGAAAGTAAAGCTGTAATAATACCAGATTTTGGGAAAACTTGCGAATAATAAAAACTATTTTTAGTTTTTATTATTCGTAAGGAAAAACTATATTTATTTATTACGCCTTAAAAAGTTTTCATAGACAAAACATTTAATCATACTTAATGTTTGCCAATTAAGGTACATAATATTATTATGTATTCAGCAATGGGCCAAGTGGGCCATTTAATTTCGATACTGCAGGGTTGATCCCAGGTCATTTGCACATTTGAATGTAGGTACCAATCACAGGTACGAAAAATGAAAGTTTTATGTGAACAAAACATTATAAGATAACCCAACATTCATTCTTAAAATATAAACTTAAATACTCGTAGATTTTAAGAAATTAATTGTTCTATCTGTCTGTTCTGTTACCTCTTCACGCCCAAACCGCAAAACCGATTTTGCTAAAGGCTTTTGCTTAACATGATGAATGGTGATACTTTGAGTCCCGGTAAAGGACATATGATACTTTTTATCCTGGTAAAATGTATGGTTGCATACGATAAACGAATTTTGAAGCGGCATACACAATTAATTTATATTGCGTGCTAAATGCTTAATATTCCATATCAGACATCCAAACTTATATTATAAATGCGAAAGATATACTGTCTGTCTCTCTGTCTGTCTGTCTGGTACCTCTTCACGCCCAAATCGCTGAACCTATTTTGCTGAAATTTGGTATGGAGATACTTTAAGTCCCGGGAAAGGCATAGGATACTTTTTATGCCACAAAAATGTACGGTTCCCACGCGATGAACGTATTTTAGCGCAACGAGTTGCGGGCATCATCTAGTAAAATATAAAGTCATAAGCCCACTATCTACTATCCAAATTATCAATTTAATAACAGCTAAACTATTTAGTGAAATGTCGAGATAGCCGAAAAACTACTTGTATAGAGTAGAATTAGTATTTCTTTCGATTACTCATAACCCTTTATTTAAAATTCTGATCAGCTAATCATATTATGCAATATTAATTCTAATGTTCAAGCCTAAAACTATAAAGTATGACAAAATATGAAACTAAACATAACGATGACTCCTCTAATGGAGTGCTAAGTTACAATAATAATCTGAATAAACTAATATTTATGTTAATTGTGTGCGCCCAGTTACCTATTTAGAATGACAGGTTTAAGTGAATTCTTTTTAAATTAGTCAAGATCACTATCATCATCACTATTCAAAGGTGATTCGTAATTAAAGTTGACGGAAATATACAGGGTGTAACGAAACAAACTGATTAAGAATAAGAATAAGAAAAGTTTATTTTGCACATCACACAACACAAAATTAGATTAGTCTTTATTGTTGGTATGTGTCGCCTGTAAAGAGTTACATAGCAACGCTGAAAGAGTAACTTTTTTGTATGGGAAAATTCATGACGCTGCACTGGGGCACTTGCCAATACAAATCACAAACCACTTAAATATATAATTCGAATAATATGAAAAAATAGTAACTATGGCACACTTAATTTACTTCTAAAAAAATCTGCTGGTTCAGCAGATTTATGCCAACTTTAAGGTACCCAGTATTTTTCAAATTGTGTATTTTGTTAATTACTCTATTACTACGAGTACATAACTCGAGTCTGAAAGCCTGTAGGCTTGTTGTTCTGTAGACTTTAGGCGTCTGTTCGATCTCAGGAAAGGCTAATTTTATTGGGAAAAAATAAAAACTCCTAAGTTTAAACGGAATAACAAAGGAAAACTTCTAATCCATACTAATATTATAAATGCGAAAGTGTGTCTATCTGTCTGTTTGTCTGTCCGTCTGTCTGTCTGTCTGTCTGTCTGTCTGTCTGTTACCTCTTCACACTCGAACCGCTGAACCGATTTTGCTGAAATTTGGCATGGAGATTCTTTGAGTCCCGAGAAAGGACATAGGATAGTTGTTATCCCGGAAAAATGTACGGTTCCCGCACGATAAACGAATTTTGGCGCAACGAAGTTGCGGGCATCATCTAGTTTATGATATAAGGGCCAATTTCTTCAAAAGGACAGTTAACATGCGTGTATTACTTGTGTATAACAACAATATATTATAGTTACACAGAATTAATTCAAGGAGTATACTGTATACCGTAAATTATCGTAAGTTCTTAAGTAGATATATTTTACGGGTGCTTAAATGCAAAAATGTTAGCCTACTATTACTCTACTCTCATAAAGAATTGTAACATTATATACATTTTTTATTTTTGGTAAAAATTTAAGGGAATTTTATCCCTTTCAGAAAATAAAGTTTAAATAAATAAAATCAAAATTGTTTTACTTCTGAATAATTTTGAAACAAATATTTTCAGAAAGTCAAGTGCATACCACCGGTTCGGGAACTAACCCGGCGAGAAGAACTGGCGTAAGGTGGTTGTTTACTATAATATCTCAGGTTTTAGGAGATTAGACGTACTAATTTTATTGTACTTATCTGTACAAGGATGACTAAATATATCGGATCCTATCCAAAGTGATCGAACTGATTCGCATAGGTGGGCTTAATGGCGGCTCCGGACATTCAGCACACCAAATAAGCTCATATCAATGTCAAGTTAACAAATAGAAATAAAAATAATAGCTTCTTCGTCTTATAGGGTGCCCTGTTTTGGAAAATGTTGATTCTATAAAATCTACTGATTGTTCCATAATGATATCATTGTATTTCGAGTAGTCAGACAAACTTTAGTCAAAATGAAGTCGATCCTGGTAAGTCAATATTTTAAATGTTAGCCCTTTCGCTAATATTATAACGTTATAAGTTTTTTAAATATTATAGTAAGGTAAGTACCTACTTTAATTCATATAACTAATTGTAAATATAATATTTTTGTTTTTGAGGATTATTACCTTTCTTCCTAGATACACTCTACTTAAAATATGAATTGTAGGCATATCTTATACAAATACAAATATTTTAGTGACCATAAATAAGTTTACAAGCATTTTTACAAGTAACGATCCCCGATACTAGGCGAGGCCTGTCCTATTGGGGGAGTGTATGTATATTTATTATATTTTATAGTACCTAATGCAATAGTTATGTTTCGTGTTAGTATAAAATATTGTGTTACGTTCAATTGGTAAACTTTTATAAAAAAAATGTTTAAACTTTTGGCTGCCTTGTACTTTATGAATTGGACGTATTTGTTAATTTAATAGTACATAATAATAAAAATAATATAGATTTAAAATTTATTAAAATTAACTTTTGGATTAACATCAAAAATCCACACACAAATTTTGATTTAGTTTAATGAGATTCGTATAATATAGATTTATGGAGAATAATGTACAGGTTATATAAATGTTAAAAGTAAGTATTTTATTGCTTTGCTAAAAAATAAAAGTGCCTACTATTCTATTTAGGTGCAAAAATTATAACAATTGGGATTGTATAAGTCGTACCATTTCTTATTATATTTTGATGGTAATATTATTATATTGTATATTATTCCTTTAATTCATTTCGTATATTCACGAAACCATAATATATTTCTTAATTTTTAATTGCAATTTGTTCTTGAATTCAGATTGCTTTAACACCTTAATCGTGAGAAGGAACACTCGCGCAATTAATTTGTTTAATATCCTTAAATCTAATGTTTTCTTTCCAGCTCTTCGCCTTAACACTCTGTGTGATTGCTCTAGCAAGAGCAGAGGACGACGGGAAGTACCGCGCAGAACGCTACGTTAGCGATGGCCGGTACTTCAACAACTACAACGGTCGCTATGACAACGGGTACAGGCGCTTCTACGGCAACAACTACAACAATGGATGGAATCAACAATACCCTGGCTGGAACCAACCCTACCCTTACAACGCCAGGCCGTACTCCGACCTGCTTGCCCCCTTCGCCAGTTCCGGAAGAGATAACAGGTAATAAAAATTTATGGCGACTATGGATCAAAGGTCAAAACATAGATCAATAATTGACAGATGCGTCTGTGGATTTGTGCAAATACATAGTTGTAGGATTCCGTTGACTCGAAACGGTAGATTTTAACCATATAATATAGGTTGAAAAACAGATCGCCGTCGTGGTCGATAAACATTTAATACCTTTCAACCCATCAATCCCCAAGCTGTAGCTGGCTACGGCATAGCAATTAAAAATCTATTGTGACTGCGATACCCACGATGAAGGTGTTAAACACCCTGAAAGCCATATTTTTATGCAGTGTTTGCCGAGTTATTTTATTTTGGCTAAGAAAGTAAACTCGAAACATGAGTAATTCTTAAAGGTGTGTCAACAAAAAAGTTCTAAGAAATATGCGAATTTAAGTAAACCACATTTTTGCTAGGCCGCATCTTGACAGAACATTAATCTATATTGAAAAAACCTGTCAAGGTCAGATAAGCTATAAAGTGATCTTCATTACCTAAATGATATTGGATTATTTTTTATGTGATATTGCGTAATTTGAATATCCTGGCGCTCAAATAAGATTATATATTAATTAACATCATCGTCAACCAACTACACCTTTAATCTGTTATAGTTATAACAAAAATAAAGATAAAAATATGATTCTGTCCTATTCGAAAGACTGCATGTTTACATCCTTAGACTATATTTTTATAATATTTTATTTCTGCTTGAGCCCTCTGAAAAACGATTTAAATAAACTTTTAGTTGCCAGGAGTAAAAGCATAGTACCTATAATATTACTAAGTTTACTATAGATAAGAGATAATTTTACATTAAGTAGTAATTAATAGAGTATTTAAATATATAGCAATTCCTCACTCGAAATTGCTATCTTTTTTATGAAAGGAACTTTAAGATTGTAATATAATAACACATTGATTTGGTAACTTCATCAAACTTGACAATATCTGGAAATATATTAAACGCTCGTCCTTAACTATAAAGCCTTCATACATAAAAATACGTTAAATTATGAAAACTGCAATAATAATTATTTGATAATTTCAGCGCTGCCGACAACGCTGTAGTCAAGCCGAAAGCCATTGAAATCAAGCCCGCTGTCACGATCATCGCTCCGACAACCGCCGCACCCAGGATCCTGCCCGCCGTTGTATCAACCACCGCTCTCCCAAGAGTCGCGTACGCCAAATTCGGGAACGAGGGCCAGGCCAGGATCGTGTCCCAAGACAGCGACACCGAAGCCAACGGCTACAACTACAGCTTCCGCACTGAAAACGGCATTAACGTCGGTGAAACTGGTTTAGTCGACGCCGCCAACTCCCCTGGTGGTACCAGGGTTAAGGGCTTCTACGAGTACGTCGGTGATGACGGTCTGGTCTACAGAGTGGACTACACCGCGGACGAGAACGGCTTCCGCGCCACCGGAGCTCACTTGCCCTGAACTGTTTGACTGATAACGAACTCGCTAATACAATTCCAATAAACTAATTTATTATTATTTGGTATTTTAATTATCACCCAAGCACATTCTATATTTTAATGAATTACTACTCAATTATTACTTAATACTATCGCAACTTATCGCGGAGGTATTAACACATGAGACCTTATTTACGAATGTCGCGATAGGAACTATATCATTATCCATACTTCCATACTAATATTATAAATGCGAAAGTGTGTCTGTCTGTCTGTCTGTCTGTCCGTCTGTCCGTCCGTCCGTCCGTCTGTCTGTCTGTCTGTCTGAAATGTCTGTCTGAAAACCGCTGAACCGATTTTGCTAAAATTTGGTATGGAGATACTTTGAGTCCCGGGAAAGGACATAGGATACTTTTTTTCCCGGAAAAATGTACAGTTCCCGCGCGATAAACGAGTTTTGGCGCAACAAAGTTGCGGGCATCATCTAGTTTTAAATAAAAACACAAGCCTTGCGATAACTTGCTGCGAGATATAGCAGCGAGATCTGTCGCGAATCCACGCAGACGTGTTTAGACATGCCTTCGCAAGTCGCAGGAAGCGCTTGACAAATTGTCGCGACAACACTTGCTACGGGATTTACACTTGCAAGCTGCTGTCAGACAGACTATCATACACTTCTCGCGATAGTTGTCTTAGGGTTTACACAGACGGACTGCATTTCAACTGCAATCCAACTGCAAATTGCAGTTCAAGTGCAGTTTGAATGCAGTTTACACGACTGCAATGCAACTGCAATAGAACTGCAAACCAAACAGTTCACACGACTGCACGCCGACTGCAACTGAACTGCAGTCCGACTGCGCGTTTGGTTTGCAGTTCTATTGCAGTCGTGTCAACTGCATTCAAACTGCACTTGAACTGCAATTTGCAGTTGGATTGCAGTTGAAATGCAGTCCGTCTGTGTAGATCCTTACTGGTGGAAACACGGCCTATTACTTTAATCTATTGTTATTCTATAATTGTTGTCGCAATCACCGGTGATCTTATGGGGGCTTGATAGGTAAATTTAAAATTTATTAAAACTTAAAATTTATTAAAACTTAAAATCTTAGATAATAATTATATTTTACTTAGAACTTACTGTCGATTAATAAATTCCATCCGGAGGTTCTGTTGTAAACAACATTACTTTCAGTGTGTTGGGAGTTAACATGAATTAAATAATCTAGAACTAATAAAAGCCCATTATTATTATGTTTGAATAATGTTTGTCAAATACGTTTAAAATTTATTGTGGAAAAGACCAGTCATCATAATTAATTTTCATTGGAAAATTTTTAGCTTTATAATTATGAATATGGCCTGGTAACAATCTCAAATACGTATATTGCTCTTTAAATAACTCAGGAGTAGATATATCATTGTGATGTTGCTAAATTATTTCTGCAGCGAATATGATCTCGTAGATTGTCTTTTGTACTCTGTAACATTATTATTTTAAACATGTTTTAACATTGACGTAAAAATTATATTGTGAGTATCACTTATGATTTAAAAGCTGCCTCATTAACCATCACAAATGTTTACATTGCATGTGCAAATTAGTTTAAGTGGTGAAGACGTAATTAATGTCACCGCAAAGATGTTGCTAATTTATTTTATGCAGGACACTTAATCTCGTTGATGTCGTTTGTACGACAATTTGAAAATTCGTTAACATGATTGTTGTAAAACTTATATTTTGATTATAAAATTAATTTTATCTTTTATAAGTTATTTCATATTTAAAAAGTTATATCATACTTCAGTATCACACAAACAGATGACACAAAACGTTTGAAAGTAGCCCGAAACGTAGATTTCACATTTTTTTTCAGGCATTTGAAATAAAACGGTTACTCGACAATCATTTTCTAACTACTTTGCACGAACCCCATCTTCGGCTCATTAACGTAACTAATATTTAATTAATATGCATAGACTTTAGTGATTAATATTTAGCCAAATTAAGTCTCATAAAAATATAAAATTTTATGAATATATAGGCGCTGTTTCAGAAAAATAATTAAAATTAGATGGCCTTATCGGCACACCTTAGTATATAAGTGTTGGATTTGAATAATTAATATGAGCATCCGTTATAGTAAATACAGCTCCTGATTAGTAATTCATTATATTCATCTGCTCCCTGGCTAGACAAGGTTGGATACAACCGGATATTAAACGCTAAATAACTACTTAATATATTTTATTGTCTTTTGATAAGTATAAACTTATTTATTTGAAGAAAATTAAATACCTAAGTACGTCATTTTACAGACAATCGGTATCAGGTGTCGATTTAATATTATTATAATGTTTTTGGTGTACGAACTACGAACAGAAGCCGGGAGGTTAAAATACCTACTGTGTATGAACAGGATAGGTAGCTTACTTTAGCTACCCTGAAAGCAAGTGAGTGACTTGAATTAAGAATCTGGCTTATTTTGTAAGAAAATAACAGGTCTCGTAGAAGTATCTGCAATTAATAGGATCATGTTTTTCATGTTTTATGAACAGTAGAAAGAGTACAAACAATAGAGGATAGTAAGTAGGGCAATAAACATTTAGGATAAAAATAATAAGTACAGTGTAGAATATGGCTATTATATTATTATGAAAGAGGTAGGAAAACGAAAAAAATATGGGAAATGAAGCTGAATTAACAGTAATATCAATGAATAAAAAATCACTTCAATTTGTCAAAGTAACGGCTTGTTATCAATAAATACTCAATTAAGACTATTCAATTTAATTTTATGAAAGCTTTTAAATTAATATTATGGATGTCAATGAAAATTTGTGATTCACATGTTTTTTATTGTTAAAAAATTAAAATAAAATTTAGTATTCTAATCGCTATAAAATTCTATTTTATAATGTATTTTATGTTAAAACGTACATGCTGTCGCTAGCTGATTTGAATAAAATATTTTAGCAGCGTTTGTCTTGATATCAAATATCATCGTTATCAGCTCCTTGTAAAATATATACAATCGAGTCTCATAAAAAGGGATCAAAAAGATTTTTTAAATAATAAAAAATACTAAACGCCACAACAAAGAATTATAGCTTATTTGTTGAGTAATGAGTTTTGATTTTTTATTTTTTTGATTGGGAAAATAAGTGGTTACTATTGTGCTTTTAAAAATTGTAGTTTTAAAAATGTTATTTTTTTGTTTTTGAGTTTTCGGAAAACGTGTATTATACACGAGACAATATTATAGTATCTATAATATTTTATTGTTGTTTAAATTAATGAAATGACAAATTGCTACGACCAAAGAGTAACAAAAAACTCAAACGCGTGTTGAATCGTACGTTTTTTGCGAAACCGTTAGTCCATAAGTGTTGACAACTCTATTATAAAAGTTATTAATCTTCTACTTAAAACTTAACAGATTATTTAATAAAAGGTGAAATGTCTATTATATAATAATATAATCCGTTTCTTAGTTAGTATTCGCATGAATAAGTATAAAAGTATTTAAGGAGAGAGTAAACGATTTAGCAAGGTCGTAACGCGCATTTTTTACATTAAATACGGAGTTACCGCACAATAAATATAATTTTTTTACCATAAATATTTTGCTGATAGTAATTTTATTATTATGTATCTAAATGAGCTAAAGTATGCTCATTATGAACACCTTAAAGCCAAATCCGTCTCGTTCACCGTTCAACTTTAAACTTATCGACAACGTGTTTCGTGTTATTTCCTTAATTTAATTCATGTTCTGGTTTTTTATTGAAGAATGTAGGTACCTATATTGTAGAATTTAGAATTGATTCAGTAATTATTTTTTTTGTATGTCAGTAGTATTGTAACAATTTTTAATTTTATACACAAAACAATACTGATCACTTTAATTTATTGAATACTGTAACGCCCGCAACTCCGTTGCGTTTATCGTGCGGAATGCATTTTTCCGGTATGAAAAGTATCTTATGACCCTGACCTTTCCCGGGATTCAAAGTATTTCCATAGATAATTTGAATCCCTGAACTGATTTTTAAAATCGGTTAAATGGTTTTTGTGTGAGACAGGCACACTGTAGTCTGTAGCATTTATAATATTATTAGTATGGTTGAGACTTGGACATGAGTATTGTGTAGTAATTAAGTGCCACAATGTCTTTTAGTAGATTTTTTTTGTTAAAGTGAATTTATTAATTATGTAAAGTGTTCCTTAAAATTATTAAAAATTAATTCATTTGTGATATTTTAATAGTATGTAATAAAAGTTTTGAATGGATTTTAGTCTTTTGACATTTAAGTCTGACTTAATTATGAAATTAACTTAATATAATATTAAACTTATTAGTCATCGCTAATTATGTGATTAAATTGTAAACTTTAATTCAAAAGCTTAGCTTTATTAATAAAATTAATATCTTCACAAATTATATAGCGAAAACTAAGCTATTTGATACAGCTGTCAAATCTAGAGTAGGTCAGAGGTAAAATAATAATATTAATAACGACAGTGAATGCTCATGATTGTAAATGCAAAAACTGCTGCCAAGTTATAATTAGTTCGTAATATCGACAAGTTGTTGGACGAAGAAAATTGTTCATCAGCGACGTAAAATTGCGTGCACTCTCTTATGCTTATCTGTGAATTCAATTCAATTAAGTCTACGGTGCGGCCTTTCCTTTGACGTGTTCTAACATTTTGTGGCATCATAGTGCAACGGCAACGTTTTCAAACTTTTCAAGCAGGAAAGTCGGTATTTCACAAACACCTCATATCATTAGTAATTCATTACAATCAATTAATTACAATATAATATATTTTTGGACGTTACACATTATTATACGCAAGTTGATATTACAATACAATTTGAATAAAAAAAAAATTGAAATATTTATTTTACATTTTTGACTCATCTTCGTTGCGCCTGCCAAATCCTGTATGTGTTTTTACTAAAATTTTTAATAACAATAAACTATTTTATTGAGTGATTGACGGTTTTATCAATAAATTAAAGGTCTTAGTTCATACACAATAAGATTTTCCATCATATTGAATTTTTAATTTATTGACAAGTCCAACCATCTTCTTATTCTTATACATAAAAATGGATTTTCAAATGTGTTAGTCGCGCTAAAACTCGAAAACGGCTGAACGGATTGGGCTGATTTTAGTCTTAAAATATTTGTAGAAGTCCAGGGAAGGTTTTAAAGTGACACAAAGGTCACCGAGACAGCTAGTAATTCAATAAAATAGTTTATTGTTTTTTGAAAATTTTACTAAACACATACAGGATTTGGCAGGCGCAATGACGTCATGTTGTGTTCTGGGTCCTTATTTATCTTAAAATAATGATCGAAAGCACAAAAGATATAAAAAGAAAAAGATTTTACTTTACAGAGGGAAGCTGCAGCCTGTATAGTGAGTTATTTTAGTAGAGCAATATGCAACATGAAAAACGTAAGTACCTAAATCCAAGCATAGTTCCAGAAACATCGCGCCACCGTTACCTTATAGAAAGCAAAAGTAGTTTGCTTTTTGGTATCAGGTTCACTCGCAATCGGAAAATAGATTTTCACGAGGTTTTACATAAGAATCAAAATACTGTTTAAAAATGAAAAAGAAACTCCTTCTAAAGTGTTCCATAATACATTTTTACCCCTTCTTAATCCTTCGACCGGGAATTCTTGGAAATGCTATTGTATTCTATTGTTGTCACGGTCACCGGTGTCCTTATGGGGCTTGAAAGATTAAATTCGTTTTCATGAATAATATCTAACGCGTTCCAATTTTCAAACAAAATAATAATTTTAGTAATAAAACATAATCTGGCTCTTGTTGGTCCTTAGCCAACATACACGCGAAAGTTAAATTTAGGTTTAATCACGTGTTATGATTTGTATACAAAATTAGTTATGCAGAGGCAGAAACTTGCCATAATTATATTATGTATTTGATAATTTTTTGACAGTGCTAGCTTCTGTTGTATTTGTGTGTACGCACAGTGCTAGTTCTACTGTAATTATCTCGACTCGGCATATTTTTACATGGCAATGTTTTTTTTTTTTAATTTTTATACCCAGTATTGGTATTTTTGTCGCGGAACACTTTTATTAATCTCGGCTCCATGCTGCTCCGTGACAAAAATCCGTAAGTGTTTCAACCTTATAATATCATGAGTGATACTCGCGTAAACTTAAGACATCAAAACATATTGGATTTGAATGTGTTATATTTTATAGAGGTTCTAATATTTAGGACATTTGTCAATTTTTTATGACTAGATAAAACAAAAGGTCGATTAACAAAAAAATATCCGACGGTAATATTTGCAAGTCAAGTATTTAACTAATTATACGATTCATTTTTGAACAGGATGTTGTAAATACCTACAACACACTAAGCTCGTGCTACAAAATATGAGTAGAAAAAAAATTCTAGCGACTCGATTTTCGTCAAGTATGGCTAAATTTATGATGGCAGGTATTCTCTAATACTTTATTAGGGTTCCTTTGCTGAAAGGACGAAATGCTAATAAGCGAAGCATCGCTGTCTGTAAGTCTGCCTTTCGTCTTGTGTTTGTGATTGTTCTATACATCTCTAAATATACTTATACCTATACTGTTTCTGTGGGAATGGGTACAATTTTATTACAAGTAATCCATACTAATATTATAAATGCGAAAGTGTGTCTGTCTGTCTGTTACCTCTTCACGCCCAAACCGTTGAACCGATTTTGCTGAAATTTGGCATGGAGATACTTCGAGTCCCGGGAAAGGACATACTAGGATACATTTTGTCCCGGAAAAATGTACGGTTCCCGTGTGATAAATGAGTTTTGACGCAACGGAATTGTGGGCGTCATCTAGTAAGTTATAAAGGGTGCAGTTGTCATAAAAAAATAATCAAAACAAAAAAATGTCATAAAATTATACAAAATGAATGATATTTGTATAATGAAAATGTGTAATGACATCCTTGCTATTAACTAATTTTTAAAATGAAAAAAAAAACATTATTTTGCACAATCAATTAGGTACATAGACAAAGTTTGAAATAGAATAGTAGTATAAATTGGAGGAGAAATTATACAAAGGCAGCCCTTACAGTATTACGAGTACTAAGCGGCAAATTCTTTCCGACAACCTTTGGACGGGAGGTGATTGCTGGATACTGGTTTTTTACTTCATAGAAATCATCGTTATTGATTTTGTCTATATATGGAACCCTTCACGCGCAAACCCAACTCACGCTGAGCCGGTTTCATTACACCACATCAGGGCGTGAAGTTTTATATCTGCTTAAATAGGTTATCCAGTATATAGAACATCAAGTTCACATGGTTTGAATGTTATCCTTATAATTCTATTATTATGTTTATTTCATTAAAATATTATATAAATTTTAAATTGATTTTATTTGACCGCATTTTTCAATGCTAAAAAATACTAATAGCCTTAGAACTTTAACAGCGACCGTGAACACCTTGATATATATATTTTTATTGGACATTTTCTAGCCGGAGATATAAGCACTAAAATGGAGATTTTTCGATCTTAGTTGCCTTTGCTGTAATATTTATTCTTTCATACATTTATTATTATGAAAAAATTATAAATACTAAATGTATTCAGTACCTTTATTTTAAGAATTATACTATTTTAAATGCACACTGAAATTGACAGTAAATCATATTATATTATTATCGTGATAATTTATTTTATTACAATATGAAATTACTATTAATCAAAGTCTAGCTAATAAACTCATAAAACTTTATTTTTGTAATATCCGTTTGACAACGACATTAATTATTGAAAACGAAATCATTTTAGATCTAGAACTTAAATAATTTGGGATCTAGATTTCACACATTTTTTTTTTATTTGGGTCAGCCAAAAAAAAAAAAAGGTTGTTAAACATATTTTGAAAAAAAATGAACTGTTGGCTGTTGCCTAGTTTATTTTAATAATTATATTATTATTATTAGAAAATTGCAAAAAAAAAAATATAAATTTGTTCTAGATACGACGGTACTTTCCAGCAAAAAGGTATTGAAATATTATATCCTATATGCTTGTTTGATACTAATTGTTATTGTTACAAGTATTTAATAAATCGATTATCGAATATAATACGTTGTTTTTTTTTTCGAAAGAAAGCACAAGCATAAAATTGCTGGAAAATTAAACTGTTTTGCCTATAAAGAATGTTCTACTAAAACTAGTTTACAAAATCTGATTATGACATATTATTATATTTTGTTTAGATTCCAGCAAATCTTCTTGATTTTCATTGCCCTTTCAATGTCACTTGTATTGAGTCATGTTTTCCGAGCGCGGCAAACGTCTAAGGGTTAACTTGCAACGGGAAAGTGAATAATATAGTAACCAGTATTAGTGCTACTTGCCGGCCGGTCCTACAGGCCATTTACGCCGGGGTGCCTCAGCTTGGCATATCATCACTAAACTAACCTAACCCGACCCGGGGCACCCGCAGAGCGTTTGCCCTATAATATGTGAGTGAGAAAAGGGAATAGTGACAGTTCTTTTTTTAGTCAAATCAAAAATTAATGCAGCTGTTTGGTCCAATGATCTATACAATGTTTATAAGCATACCTATATATGGGTACAAAACATTAAGACCGGGCTGCCAAATTTTGCTGCGTTTTCTAATAAGTATTAAGACCCCGGAAGACGATTGACTTAAATGAAATAGAGATGTCTCTTATTTTGACTCGATTGTTACATTATTTTTCGAAATTATGAACTTTCTGGGCTTTTCAACAAATAATTCTGTTACGCTTATTGAGTTACTTTCATTAAATAACTACTACAATCACACACTTTATAAAATAATTGCTAAAGGAAATATTAGCATCGTATTTAATTTGTAAGTATTCATCAAAAACATTTTTAGGACTTACGACCTTTACTTTCGTGCTATAATGCGGGAACCGTTGTTGTGCCATATTGTTCACTATTAGCTATTAGCTGCAGCGCAAAGCACAATGCTTGGTGAAACGAATGGAATCATTATAATTATCACGATTGGAGGATAGCGGGGTGTGTAGGCTGGGCTAGCGTGCTTTGATATTTCTGACAGCAGGCTCTTAATTAGCCCAATGATAACATACAAAGTAAAATTAAATACTTTTGTAAAACAAGCAATTTTTAATAGAGTTGCTATGCTTGATATAGGCATTCTAAGAAATTCGTAATTAAAATTGCATTTATGATATAAAACGAGTAATATACTAGTATCACTATATTGTATATTGGATGTTATTTAGACCAATTTCAGTACAAAATGAAAATGCAAACAAATAGACAAAATTCTGAATACTTATTTAAATATTTTGTATACTGAATGGGATAAAAAATGTTTAAAGTCATCGTTAACATTCTTCAAGCCTTGAATATAACATAAAACAAAAATATTTTTTTCTTAAGATTGTAACAAATCTAAGATTTAACACCTTTTAATGACCATTGATAGATTGAACTTTTTGCCAATTAGAAGATTTTTTATAAGCGATAAGTATGCAAAATATTTATCAAATAGAATATACTAGACTGAGGTGTAAAAATAAGTCTGACTTAATTCTTACACTCGTGACCTTTGCTTTTAATCTATAAACGAAATAATTTATAGCCTAGATTGAAAAAAAAAACATTTTTGATACTATACATGTCAATTTTTCAGTCTAGATAAATAAGTCATTCAAGTTTACATTCATCTCGACACAATAAAACAATACATACATTATTAAAACAAAAATCGTTACGATTACGAATGTGAGTAGGTATGCATAAATAAGCAATAATATTAGATGATTTATTAACACAGGATACAATAATAATTATTCATAATTGCACTGAAAGTATATTAACTGAATCGTTGAAGTAATGAATAATTAAATTACTTAAAAATTTATGGCTATAATATTACAAAACAATTAGAAATTATAAAAAAATGACGTACAAAGGATATGAATAGACGATTCATATTATTAATTTAATAAAAATAAAGAGAAACAAAACATATTATAATATGTTTCTTACCTTTCAAATCCATTACAAATGGGCAACTTCGTGTACCTAGCCTACCTATATGCCATGAAAGTAATTTGTGCAACAAAATTTAGAAATTACTGTAAACAAATAAATTGACACAATTATTTGGATCCAATGACCTAAGCCATTCAAACTTTGAGTATGTTAAATAATAATAATTAATTAGGTAAACAGTATAAATAAAAAGCCATAACAGATGATCTGACATCGACTCTTTGCGCAAAATAAATAAGAAAAACCTATAACTGCAATAACCTGACGTCATAATAGTTATCTTATATTTATTAAGTTCAAAAATCTGACCTTAATAATAAATAATTATCAATATTTTGTACAATGAATATGGATACACTGCTAACGCCGTTGTATTAAGACTTATCGTTCACTGTGAGATATGTTAATGTTATTGCAATTTGACGTTTTAGTGGGTGGTTCATCTTCTAATATATAAGCCGGCGCGGATTTTTTGTCAGCATTCGAACTAGTTCATCGTAGCTGGGCAATCATAGTAAACATGAACTCCGTGAGTAAAAATATATAAAAAATAATAAAATATTATGTGATGTTTTATAAAGTGAATAAATAAATAAAATACAATCAATCGAGTGCAATTTAATTAATTGTTCGTGTCTTTACAGGTAATCGTTTTTGCATGCGTGCTGGCTGTTGCCGCCGCCCAGTTCGACAACGGACAGTACTCCCCGGATCAGAACAGATTTAACTACAACAACAACAGATACAACAACTACAACAGATACAACAACGGCTACAACAACAGATACAACAACTACAACGGCAACTACAACAACCGTTACCAGTACCAGAACCAGTACAGGCCTAGCTCCACTCCCTTCCCCAGCTACTTCTTCTCTTCCACCGCTGCTCCCTCCACCGTCGCCCCATCTCGTGCCACCTTCGCTCCTTTCAAGTTCTTCTCCTCCACCACTGCTGCCCCAGCTGTGGTCGTCCCCGCTGTCGTTGAAGCTTCCCCGGCTCCATCTGCCTCTCCTGCCCCGTCTGCCGCCCCTTCTGCTGCCCCATCTGCCGCCCCCTCTGCTGCTCCCTCTGCCGCCCCATCTGCTGCCCCCTCTGTGGCCCCCCTTAAGCCCGTGTACGCCTCAGTCGCCCCAGTCGTCGCCGCTGCCCCAGGTCTCGTCTCCAGGTACTACTCGGAGGGTCCCGTAGCTGACATCATCTCCTACGAAAGCGACATCAACCCCGACGGTGCTTTCAGATACGCGTAAGTCCTCATGCCATGTTTATCTTGGTTTTTTTTTGCTTGAGAATCAGCTTCTCACGTTATTTTCCTCTGCAGCTTCCAAACCAGCAACGGTATCGCTGCCCAAGAAGAAGGTGCTCCCCGCTCATTCTACTCTGGTGAAGACGCCGTCTCCCCCGTCGTCGTCCAAGGTTCCTTCGCCTGGACCAGCCCCGAGGGACAAGCTGTCCAGATCACTTACGTCTCTGACGAGAACGGATACCAGCCCAGGGTAAGTTTACTGCCAGATTGATATGATATTTCAAAATATTTAAGCAAAAGCGAAGCCTAAAGCTAATTTTGTGATATTTCTTTTATTGTATTTCGAAAAGGATTATTTTGTTACTTATTAGAGAAAGACAATAATTTATTTTATCATTTACTGATAAAAAATGATCTGACACAAAAATAATAAGGTATAACACCTATAACACCCAATTATCGGTAAGTATTTAATATGTTCAAAATACAAACTACAGGAAACGTATCATTGACATTCCTAGTATTGAAACAAAAAAACTGATGTGCCAATAATGAGATCTCTGCCAACGAAGGTGTAGTTTGCCCTGCTTTGGCCAGGAATGGTAAATGCTCATACAAATTATTATTTTTCAGGGTGACGCCATCCCCCAGCCCCCAGCTATCCCTGAACTAATCGCCCGCTCCCTGGAGTACATCGCGAGGAGCGCCCCCCTCACCGCCGCTAAGGTCTCCGCCCAGTAAATACTGAAGTAACTACATCAATACCCTGAAAAAGAAAATTAGTATTAATTTATTTAATGATACTCAACCTGTGGTTGAAATGCATTTTATACATCGACGCCTATGTACAAACTAAAATAAAACGAAATAGTCATTAATTTATTTTGTTGTTTTACTTCAGCCTATTCTTTGTATAATAAAGTGTTGTATTAAGAAGTGAAAAAATGTAGTTTCGCTTGCATTTCTGCTACGGTTATTGTCAATACTTGCACTTTTTTAGAACAATGATATAGAGGTAATTGATTGTTCTGTTGTACAGTCTTTAGTATTTACAACTGAATGTAAAATAGTTTCAAATATATGAAAAAAACAATCAAAAAAATTAAAATATGGACATTTCAAGAAAAATAATTACAATTATTATACAGTCACTTTCTTTATTAAACGGTTCCTTTTCTATAAAATATAAATCAAACCTGAATTTCACGGAATTCAGGTTTGATTTATATTTTATACACAAGATTTTATATCATTATTATGGCTGTAGTGTAAGTGCAGTACATAACTTTACAAGAGAAGCTCTTTTCTCCACTCATAATCTAGTATACAACATGAATTTATACTAAATATAATCATCATTTGCTATCAGGTCACAAACAGGATTTTGTCGCCAGAGCCATGTCGCAGGACATGATTAGCTTAGCACCTTAGTCGTGGGGCTATGGAGGCCAACCATGTAGATAACCTAAAACGACGCAGAAATAAGAACATTAGCATTTAACAACGATCTCTGTAGCTCAGTTGGTGGGCTGTTGGTAGCTCAAGCCGGGTGTCGCGCGGGTTCGAAACCCGCCGACGGAACAAAAAGTTTTCAAAAGTTCCTGGGTCATGAATGTGTATTAAATATGTGTATCATTTAATAAACATCTTTAATATATATGTATAGTATAAAATATAAAAGTATTAAATATATTTCTATTGTCTGGTACCCGTAACACAAGTCCTTCAGGTACTTAGCACGGGGTCAGACTTAACGAGGTGTGAAGCGTCCATAGATATTATAATATTATGTATTATTGTGATTAAATTATATCATAATATTAGTACCACTGGATTACATTAATAACATTAATAGGGGTAGGTGTAATTCCTTGATTGGGTAGATAACTTAAAAAGTTAAAAGAGTAAAGTTTTAACACATCACCAAAGTTGCGTACACCCAGTCTCTTTAAGTATTTAATATAATTATAATATCATTCAAGAGAATCAATATCATGTTTTTACTAAACACGGTTTCGAATCATAAGAACACATTTTTTTAATCAACGTACTAGTGATAATGTTTAAGACTTGGTTTTTGTAACACTACTTAATCTCAACTGGATAATTAGAATTATTATGGTTAAGTACCGTTGGTTTCGTAGTAACTAAGTTTCTGTTTATATAATATACAAGATTTATAATGATGTACTATGGTTACTCTTTTTTAACTTCAATAAATTAAAAAAATAAATAAAAGAAAAGTTAGTGCTAAGTTGCGAGCCGTAGGCCAAAATTGAGAAATTATGTAATGCTAGTAGCATACCGACTTCAAAATTATGAAGATTGTGTACAGAAATAGTAGAGGTTTAGGAGTATTCTGCATAAGGCACTATTAATAGTAAGAATTATATCATACTTTTTTGTTCATTATAATAATAATTATTGTTTTTACTCTGGAAGTCGGTTTTAATTTTATGTTAAAAATAATAATTTCACTCTTTTTAGTAATTTAAGTAATTTATAAGCTTTTCTGTAAATACTTATTTGTTCTACTAAGTGACTTTGGAGCAAGGATACACATTTATGATATGAGAACTATAAAGTTAATATACCTAGCACCCTCTCGGAATAGAGATTTGCATAAGCAACTCCAAGAATATACTCGTATCACTGTATAATTAATAATATAAGCTTGGCGTTAAAAAATTAATGTTCATGCGCCTATCTCTAAAGGCTCCTGTTCAGTGACTTTCTTTCTATCACAACACTCCTGGAAAGTCATTAGCTCACTATAATTATTGTTCATATAATATTATGCTTAAACTACTTAGAACTACATTAATATAACTACTTATTTATTTTGTCCCAATAACAAGGAGTTTCCTACATACGGACATATTATTACCTACCTCATAATTCATAGATCCCATAATCAAATTGCTAACTTGGTAACCTGATCACCAAGTTTGAATCATTTACTTTGATATAACAATATAACACCATTGATATAATTTTTGAAATAGTTCGACAAATTAACAGTAATGATTTAATGATTAAGGCTGCGTTTCCACTGAAGCGGAGCGGAGCTTAGCGGTGCCAAATTGGCCAATCACCATGCTCGAAATATTCGCTCCGCTTCTCTGTCATTCAATTGATTGGTCAATTCGGACTCCGCTAAGCTCCGCTCCGCTTCAGTGGAAACGCAGCCTCATGGTGTGGTGGCAGTGGTGATAATGATGATGAATGTAACTTGCATAGTAGCATATGCTTTGAGTTCTTAAACCAAAGCCGAAACCCCCAAACTTGTATCTATAAGGAATCCGGAGTTCTCTTAGCACCTTCGGAACCAAGGTATATCTTAGTGCAAAATTTTGCTTTTTGGTAGCATATGCTTAGGATACTTCTCATAAAATCGAAGTCACCATATGTTTCCATATACATTTTGAGGAGTTCCCTCGATCACTCATGGACCTTATCATCAGGTCGAAATAATAATATAATAAAATAATTTTCAAAATAGTGGAGTGAAACCTAATACAACAAAACAAAAATTTTGAAAATCGGTTCATAAACGGCGGAGTAATCGTTGAACATACATAAAAAAAATATATATATCCACAGCCGAACATATAACCTCCTCATTTTTTTGGAAGTCGGTTACAAACAAAATACTATCAGCTTACAATATTTAATACAGATTTTTAATAACTTTTTTTAACTGAATAGAATGCACTTAATCAAAATAATATAATATCAACTTCGTGCCTTTTTAAATATATTTAGCAATTGTATGTTTTAAATGAAACAGGAAATATTTTGAAGGAATAAAATACTGAGTCAAGCTTTGAATAATAACTCAGCTTTGCAATAAATTGTAGACATATAATATACAAAACGGTCCAGGGACCCTTTACCCAGAGCTTTAGGAGGCAAGGACTACAAGGTGTAATAAAACAATGTGATAGGTATGAATCTTTTAGTGTTTGAAATGTAATGCGTGTCCTTCTTATAGAGTTTAGTATGAAATTATAAGCCCTGAAAAAGTTTCTTTTTAATTTTTTCTATTTATTTTGAAAATTATAAAAGTAAGCTTCTAAACGCTCGCGCTGGGTTGTTGGGCCATCTTCAACTACCTTAATTTGTGATACCACATATTGCGTAGCAAAAATTGTCTGCATATTACACAGTTACGTGACAATATAATTCAAAAGTTTAGGCACCATCAGTTGGTTGAAGATGAAAAGAAAAACTTAGGCACATTTATATTACAATAATATGTGTCCGTGCGGACGCGCAGTTTGGCGGCTACACCGTGAAATTTCAAACAATAATTGTATGTAAATGAGAGCGTGATAATAAAAGTAACCCCTGCCAAGATACTCGACTATATTTCAAAAATTATTTAAATTACTTAATAATAATAATTTATTATGAGATGTAGACTATTGAGTTGAAGTTCTATAATAATATTATACTTAGATTATGAGGTATATAATATATAGGTATAAGTAATAATATGAAGAGTACATATCTTAATATATATATTTCTTGTGTGCGTGTGTATGTGACTGAACTCCTCCTAAACGACTGGACCAATTTTGATGAAATTTTTTGTGTGTGTTCAAGGGGATCTGGGAATGGTTTAGATTCACAATTTTGTCCGCTGGACAATGTTTTTTTAATTAATTTTTAATTTATTAGTAGTTGTTGATTTTGGAATGTTTTACATTGGATCCGACAGTCGGCTGCCATCGCAGTGTCAAATTTTAAATAATATTCGAATTCGGATTTTAATTTTAGTCTGTCCGACAGTTAGCGCTTCGACCAAATTTAAAAAAAATACTTTATATACTTAATATGGCAAAGAAACGTTTGCCGGGACAGCTAGTAATATATAGGTATAAGTAATAATATGAAGAGTACATTTTAAAGTACTCTTCATATTATTACTAAAATTTAACTTTGATTACCTGCATTTATATAAAATCCTAAAAAAAATATATTATATTGTTTATTAATAGGCAGACGGCGGCGGACCAACATAATTTATTTGGGTTATGTGAATGTTAGTCGTGACTCGTGATCCGTCCGCCAGACTTGAAATAATCCAATCAAATTACGTATTCCATCAATTAGCCAGCTATAAATCATTTTTATGCTAAGTACTGGCATACGGTTTTGCTCGATAGTTTTACTCCAAATCGAGTAATTACTGTGTGGACCGCAAAACTGACAGCTCGACGGCTAGCATCAAGCCACTCGAAGGCTGGAATCGAGCCAGCTTGACGGAATTAAACGTATCGATTTATAGTATTATTTTTAACAAAAAATTAAAACCGACTTCCAAGGTAAAAACAATAATAGCATCCTTATAATATGAACTAAAAAGTATTAAATAATAATTATTCCTATCTAATGGTGCCTTTTTCCGAATTCGGCTAAAACTCAACTATTTACTGTACTCAATCTTCATAATTTTGAAGTCGGTACCAGATGAATCTTCAGTTCTCTGACAGAATATTTGAAACTTTTGGAACTGGCACCGACTTCAAAATTATGAAGATTGAGTACAGAAATAGTTGAGTTTTAGCCGAATTCGGAAAAAGGCACCATTAGATAGGAATAATTATTATTTAATACTTTTTAGTTCATATTATAAGGATGCTATTATTGTTTTTACCTTGGAAGTCGGTTTTAATTTTTTGTTAAAAATAATAATTTCACTCTTTTTAGTTACCTAGTAAGCCATCGCGTACTATACGTAGAATAATACACCTGTATATTATACTACGTAGGTATCTTATTACAGTCACACTTACAAAATATAATATCAGCTGCAGCCTGCAGATAATTTTAAACAATATATTAATTAAAAATCGAAGTGAACACGTGTGACGTGCTAAGTAGCCGGTCACCGGACTAGTTTCAATAGGCTGGCACTCGCTCGACTTGTCGCACACGCCTCGCACTGTATAGTGTTACATAGTACGGTAGGTACCCGGCCCGCGCCGCGCCGCTGAGCCGCGGCTCTCGCGACTAAACGCGATGCAAAAGGTTGAAATTAGGTTGTTTTCCAGAATATCTCGGCGAAGTGAGACAGAATGTTACATGATCGAAGCAACTTTAACTTCTCAGAAGTAATGTCAGTTAATGTGTGCCTTATGCTCTGGAGATAAGGTTGAATTTGGTGACATTGGTGACCCTGACTTGGTAATGATGATTATAATGATGATGAATGTAATTTGCATAGTAGCCGAATTCGGCTAAAACTCAACTATTTACTGTACTCAATCTTCATAATTTTGAAGTCGGTACCAGATGAATCTTCAGTTCTCTGACAGAATATGAAGTGAACACGTGTGACGTGCTAAGTAGCCGGTCACCGGACTAGTTTCAATAGGCTGGCACTCGCTCGACTTGTCGCACACGCCTCGCACTGTATAGTGTTACATAGTACGGTAGGTACCCGGCCCGCGCCGCGCCGCTGAGCCGCGGCTCTCGCGACTAAACGCGATGCAAAAGGTTGAAATTAGGTTGTTTTCCAGAATATCTCGGCGAAGTGAGACAGAATGTTACATGATCGAAGCAACTTTAACTTCTCAGAAGTAATGTCAGTTAATGTGTGCCTTATGCTCTGGAGATAAGGTTGAATTTGGTGACATTGGTGACCCTGACTTGGTAATGATGATTATAATGATGATGAATGTAATTTGCATAGTAGCATATGCTTTCAGTTCTTAAAACAGCGCCTAAACTCCCAAACTTGTATCTATAAGGAATCCGGAGTTCACTTAGTATCCATTAGGAACCATAGTATACCTTGGTGCAGAATCTTGCGTTTTGGTAGCATATGCTTAGGATGCATCTTATGAAATCAAAATCACTATATGTTTCCATATAAATTTTGAGGAGTTCCCTCGATTACTCATGGATCCCATCATCAGGTCACCACTTTTGTGAACATGGTACCAAATTGGAGTGAAACCTAATACAATAAAACAAAAATTTCGAAAATCGGTTCACAAACGGCGGAGTATTCGTTGAACATACAAAAAAAAAATATATCCACAGCCGAACATATAACCTCCTCGTTTTTTGGAAGTCGGTTAAAAACTATCGAGCAATGCTGAATGTGTGGACGAAAGTCCGAGCCGCGGGCTTTGCTTGACGTTATTGCTCAATCGAGCAAAACCGTATGTGAGTACTTAGCAGACATACTTGCATTAAAAGTGTATGGGGCGGTGTAGGGCGAAAAATATCAGTCAGTTTTTATTAGAATTTCAGTGCCAAAATTGCTAACGTAATTCTTTAAATGGAAAGGAAAGTTCTTCAGACAGAAGCTGTGTGCATAATTATTCATCCATACTAATTTTGTAAACTAAATGACGCCCGCAACTCCATTGCGCCAAAATTTGTTTATGGCGCGGGAACCATACATTTTGCCGGGATAGAAAGAATCATATTATGTCCTTTCCCGGGACTCAAAGTATCTCCATACCAAATTTCAGCAAAATCGGTTCAGCGGTTTGGGCGTGAAGAGGTAACAGATAGACAGACAGACACATTTTCACATTTATAATACACTAGCTGTTGCCCGCGACTTCGTCCGCGTTAACATAGTATACCTATATAGACTTTCGTTTAAACTTTCAACCCCTATTTCACCCCCTTGGGGGTAGAAATTTCAAAAACGCTTAACCATGTATCCAATCATTTTTAATTAGTAGCCCAAACATACAATTTTATGTTTCTAACTCAAGAAATAACGGACTTCCATTGAAACTTTCAACCCCAATTTCACCCCCTTGGGGTTAGAATTTCCAAAAACGCTTAAATATGACGTATCCACTCATTTTTAATCAGTAACCCAAAAATAAAATTTCATGTTCCTAACTAAAGAAATGACGGACTTTCATTCAGACTTTCAACCCCTATTTCACCCCCTTCGGGGTAAAATTTTTAAAATTCCTTCCTTAGTGGATGTCTACTTAATAAAACAACCCTACTCACCAAATTTCGTGGCTGTAACTTTAACAGTTTTTGCTCAGCGATGATGAATCAGTGAGTCAGTCAGTCAGGACATGTAATTTTATAAGTAAAGATTAGTAAGGACTAGATGTCGCCCGCAACTCCGTTGCGCCAAAATTAATTTATCGCGCGGAAACCGTACATTTTGCCGAGATAGAATGAATCCTATGTCCTTTCCCGGGACTCAAAGTATCTCCATACCAAATTTCAGCAAAATCGGTTCAGCGGTTTGGGCGTGAAAAGGTAACAGACAGACAGACAGACACACATTCACATTTATAATACATATTAGTATGTATGCGAAAGTGTGTCTTGCTGTTACCTCTTCATACTCAAACCACTGAACCATGTTGGCTGAAATTTGGTATGGAGATACTTTGAGTCCCGGGAAAGGACATAGGAAACTTTTCATCCCTGAAAAATGTACGATTCCCGCGCAATGACACGAATTTTTGCTGATATATCGTAGGACACGAACATGATATTCTGGAAATGACAAAAACACGATATTCATCATAGATGAGATATGTAATTTCCAAATTACGAGCGGCTCGAAAAGTCGCTTCGAGAAAAGGTGATCTGATTATTTCCTTTCGCTTTGCTTGAGTCGTCTTGGGGAGTGCACTTCCGCACAAAATTTTACTATATAAAAAATTAAATCCGTTGATACAATAATAATATAATGTAGGTCGACCTTCAAGGATAAACTATTTTGCATCAATAAACACTAAATTAATAAGAGGAATGTTAAAAACTCATTAGCGATCTATGGTTTCCTACTTTATATGAGATAATATGAGATAACTCAATATCTAACGATTATGAATATTCATTGAATAAGTTAATTAAGTTATTTGAGTCAAGATCTGACAAGTAGTCCAATAAAAAAAATTCGGACACACCCAATGTTCGTAGAGAGCTTGGGTTTATAGGAAATAAATCTTTAGAAGTCTCCATTGACCCCATGAGTGCTGAAAGGTTCTATTTTAGGGTCAAAAGTCAAAATTTGAGTTTCTTCCGTTCTTAAGGGTCAATTCAGACCGCAACTCACAGCGTACTGAATTATTGACAGACTTCAATTGCATGAGAGGTCATGCAAATCTGTCAAATCCGTACAAATTTCGAAATGCATCTACGCCGTATGCGTTGTGTTGTGGTCTGAAGTGACCCTTAAAGTCACTTATGATATTATAAGTTTAAACGCTTACGGATTTTGTCGCGGAGCACTTTTATTAATCCCGACGTTTCGGCTACTTTGCAGCGGCCGTGGTCACTGCAAAGTAGCCGGTGGTGGTGGTAAGCGTTTAAACTTATAATATCATGAGTGATACTCGCGAAAACTTAAGAAATCATTACTTAAAGTCACTTGTTTTTAAATAACGTGAAATATAAGAGTAAAAGCTCTACAGGGAGGCCATTCGTTCAGGTCGAACTGACTGCAGGCTGACCTGACCGGACTCGTGCACGCTCGGGAACGCACAAAATCTTTTCCTCCTCCTATGCGATCGATCTCGATACTCGGTCAGACTAATCTCAGATCAGTCTGACCGAGTTCGGACTGTTTGAAACCACTTATCAATAGACTTTAGTTTTTAGCAACGAAAGTACTTTTTAAGAAATAGTTTTATTATTTTTGGTGTTACATTGCATTCACACGAAGCTGGGACAATTTACTAGTTTTTCAAACTTAGGTTGTAGAATACAGATTGTTAAATTCTAGACTCCATTAATTTATGGTTCGTAATGATATTATTAAATATCAAGGAAGTCTTGCTGTGAATATACGTTATAAAGCATTAAATAATAATTAATTTATTCGATCTCTTTGCCAAATTATATTATAAAGTTATTTGATATCTTATTAATTTATGCATTATATTATATTTTGTACATTCTCTTCAGCCGTTGAAAGAAAATAAAATCTTGTTGGTACAACTAGTACCTAAATTAGAAGCTATAAAATAAATTGTATATGTTACAGCCAAAGTAATAAATCTGGATATTATATATATTATCTAGCCATTATTTATAATATCTACTCAATTTAGATAAAGTGATAAATGATACAGAATTAATAACATTAACTAGCAATTTTATATAATATCTTCAAAGACTTGGATAATGTAATAAAACAGGTAGGTAAAGATACAAAAATTATATTTCAATTTGCTTTAAGCATACCTAACTATATGTGTAGCAATATTATACTGTTATTTAAAATGTAACAATTATTATAAAGTTTATTTTAAGAATTAAAATGACATTGCCATAGATAATATTAAGCTACGTTAATAAATATTGTTTGAAAGTTATTTAACTTTTAATGTATAAAGTAAATTGAAGCTCAGTAGCTATAAAAAAGAAAAAAAAATCAACCAATCGCGAGTTGGACTCGTGCACAAAGGGTTCTGTACCATTATAGAATGGACCTGGATTGTAACCCTTAATTATTATTAATTTTATTATGAACTATTAAAGTGTAAATACAACTAAGTATTTTAGTAAGAAGACGTAACAAACAAGCATCTTACGCGAGTTCGTGATATCCCTAGGGATATATATATATATATATATATATATATATACATCCCTAGGGATATCTCTCGCTCGCTCTAGTTCCCTGGAACAAAAAAAAATATATATATATATATATATATATATATATATTGTTCCAGGGAACCAGAGCGAGCGAGAGAAATGAGGGGCTCGATTTTTATTCGGTGATATCGGCGTTTCTGACGTTTCACTAGATTTAGTTTAGTGAAATGACATATCACTAGATATTTTTAGTAAGAAGACGTAACAAACAAGAATATTCGGCATCTTCCGCGAGTTCGTGATATCCCTAGGGATATCGTGAAATCCCTGATATCCTCTTTTCCCTGCGACATATATATATATTTTCTTAAATAAGGGGGCAAAAGAGCAAACGGGTACCTGATGGTAAGCAACTACCGTCGCCCATGGACACTCGCAACATCAGAAGAGCTGCAGGCGTTGCCGGCCGTTTAAAAGGGAACACGCTCTTTTCTTGAAGGTTTGATTTCAAGTGCCTACATGTTGCCATTGTTGATTACGAGCAAAAAAGGACAAAAAAATCACGTCTGTTATATGGGAAATCCCTTTAATATTAATTTATTTTGTTTTTAGTGTTTCTTGTTATAGCGACAGCACAAATACACAATCTGTAAAAATTCCAGTAGTCTAGCTATAGCGGTTCTATTATACAGCCTGGAGATAGACAGACAGACGGACAAATGGAAAGACATCGAAGTCGCAGTAATAGGGTCCCGTTTTTACCCTTTGGGTACGGAACCCTAAAAATACAGAGATCAATACATATATTTGGTATCACTCTTTAAAGACTAAAATAATAAAATATTTAAAATGAACTGACTTTATATGACTGGGTCATAATTATAATTTATTCTTACACATGAGGAGGGGTGACAAGTCGGTTATACCGTATTTTAACTTTGGCTAACTTCGACCAGCTACTATGAATAACATCTGGATAAAGTGATTAATTAATCACATTGTCTAGTCAAATTAGATATTATACATATATAATGACCAATCATTACGTATAATAGCTATTTAATCACTATGACTATAACATATACATGAATAAGAATGTGAGCAGATTTTTAAATAATATTATGAAAATAATTATGTTGTAGTTTACTAGACTTTTAGAGTGAAAATAGTTCATTGAAATAAAATTAACTTGTGGTGGTAACGTTGTTTTCAATTTCTTAATATGTTTATAGTATTTCTTTTAGTTATTTCTTTTTCAATTTCACAATATTCACTTTTATCATTGTTAGTTACTGCAAGAATGATAATATTATAAAACGATTCAAAATAATATCATAAACCTTAAAGATTCCAAATGCAATAATAGCATTTGGAATCTATAATATATTATGTCGGAAATGTCAAAGAATGCATAGCCTCGCCATATTAATATCTCAAAATCAACTTATTTAAATTGGTAAAATTTCAAGTCTGTCCTTAAAAAAACAGGATTAATCTCGATATTTCTAAAATTTTTGCACTCAATTTCAAATTAAAACATTTAAAGTAAGCTATTAATATCACTTTTAATCTAAGTTCTAAACTCTAAAGGAAATAAATTACTGTACTAAATAAAAAAGCTTGGCGAGACATGCATACAAACCAGCTTTTCTACAGTATTAAATTAATAATAATAAATATTATTCCTTAACTATAAAAAAATATAGTAATAAAGTTTGAAACTGAAAACAACAGTAAATTGCTCTTTACGTACTTAAAATGCCATTAAGCGCTAATTTTTGTTTTCTTAACATTGTATTTAAATTAATGAGTATCATAAAAAATACGTATATTACAGACAAAAAACGTAATATTATAGGAAAGTCACGGCTTATATGTACGCTAGCCTAGCTAAAATCTAGAGGCTATAATAACAAGGGTACTAATATTAATCTTATTTTGTGGAAGTATTAAATTATTTGGGAAAACCAGAAACGCGCAGCGCTTAAAGTGAGGAACAATCTTGAAGTAGTCTAATTTTATGATGATTTTGTGTGAATTTTTAAATAGGCTAATGAGGGATAACTGATCTACATTGATTGACCTTTTAATAGTTAGTGATTCTTATGATATATATACCATACACGCATTTTTATCTTCACTCGAACTTCAGCAATCCAAAAAGAAGGATGAAGTGTTCCGTAAGTAATTAGCGACTTGGCTCATGCAATAAAAATAACATGTACAAGTGTTTGTTATTATAAAAGTTATTTCCCCATTTCAGGTTATTGTTTTGGGCTGCGTGCTGGCCATCACCACCGCTCAGTTCAACGATGGACGATACATCCCAGACAACTACAATTACAACAGATACAACAGATACCAATACAACAACCCCTTCAACCGCTACCAGCAAAACGGTCCATACAGGAATTACGTGAGCTCTACTCAACGTCCCTTCTTCTTCTCTTCCACCGCAGTCCCATCAACTATCGCTCCCACTCCATTCACTTTTAAATTCCAAAGTCCTTCAGCCGCTCCATTTGTGGCTGCCCCAGTTCCTTCTGTAGCTGCTCCTCTTCTATCAGTAACCGCTCCTGCCCCATCAGTAGCTGCCCCTGCCCCATCAGTAGTCGCCACTGCCCCATCAGTAGCTGCCCCTGCCCCATCAGTAGCTGTGGCTGCAGAGCCTATCCTCCTTTCTTTGGTTTCTGGTCTGTCTTCAAACGACAAACCTTCTACTGCTCCTGAAGCATCTGCTGTCCCTGAATTTTCTGCTGCCATCGAAGCCTCTTCTGCCCCAGAGGCCTCTGCTGCTCCAGGAGTCTTCGCTGCCCCTGAAGTTTCTGCTGCTCCTGAAGTTTCTGTTGCCATCGAAGTCTCTCCTGCCCTAGAGGCCTCTGCTGCTCCCGAAGTCTCTGCTACCCCTGAAGTTTCTGCTGCCCCTGAAGTTTCTGTTGCCATCGAAGCCTCTCCTGCCCCAGAGGCCTCTGCTGCTCCTGAAGTCTCTGTCGCCCCTGAGGCCTCTGCTGCTCCTGAAAAATCAGCTACTGTCGAAGTCTCCGCTGCCCCCAAGGTTGCTGAAAAGCCCGCCCCTGTTATTTTGATTGCTCCTATCCCAGCTGTAGAATCTGCTCCAGCACCTACCCCATCTAAAGCTCCCCTAGTTGTATCTTATATTAAACCTGTAGCTCCTATTGCCACAGTGGCTCCCGTTGCCTCAGTTGCCCCTGTTGCCCCAGTTGCCCCAGCGGCTGCTTTTGTTAACATTCCCGGATACGTGTCCAACCCTCGTGATGCCCAAACAATCAGATACGGAAACGACATCAGCCCTAACGGTGCCTTCAACTACTTGTAAGTATAAAGTTAGATTATGTATTAAACTCTGTGTATTAATATTCAATTAGGTACAATATATTTTATTCATAGTCGATAAGATTTGCTATGACTTATTCTGAGCATTTCAGTCACTGAAATTTAGTCTTAATGTTAATAGTCCGGGAGCCCTAGAACAATTTTTTTTGTGATAAGTGATATCTAACAAGCTAATTTTTTGTGAGTAGCTACATTTTGATAAGACGAACAACATTTTTACTTTCGAAAAATCTCGAAAGTGGTAGCTAATAGAGATAGAAAGGATTTCATACTTTGACTTGATGGTAAGACTAATAGGAGAATGTGGAAAAAACGGGGGAAATTATTTGAATGGGCTTATCTCGCAAACTACTGGAGCAATTTTTAGGTTATTTGGCACAGATAAGAAGTAGACCACGTGAAGGATCATAGGCTATCGATTTTAATATTTTTTTCAGTGGCTATACATTTTATACCCGTGCGACGCCGGGGCGGATCGCTAGTTTATCAAATAAATGTTTTCAGCTTCGAGGCCAACAGCGGTATTGCCGCCCAAGCTGAAGGTATCCCTCGCTCCTTCTACTCCGGAGCCGACGAGGTCTCCCCCATCGTAGAACAGGGATCTTTCGCCTGGATCAGCCCCGAGGGACAAGAGATCTCTATCACTTATGTCGCTGATGAAAATGGATACCAGCCAACTGTAAGTCACTCGTGTCTTCTTTAGCGTGTATTAAATACAAGTTTACGACGAAGATACTCCTGTTTGTTATGTTAAAGCGCGTAATTTGTAAATAATATTTATCATTTTCACTGTGTGTGACGATTCATAAAAACAAAAATTCAACGATAGTTTTACTTAAGGTTATTATATAATTATATATATATACTTAAATCTGAATCTGACAAGTAAGATGTTATATATATATAGTATTTTCGCTGTTTGTCGCTGTCACAAGCGTGTTTGCTTTAAGATAGGTTTAAGGTACATTTCATTTTTACGATTGAATCTTTTTCTTCCAGGGTAACGCCATTCCCCAGCCCCCGGAGATTCCCGCAGCAATCCTCCGCTCTCTGGAGTTCATCGCGAGATCCCTCCCCGCCGCCGCCGCTGTATCGTCTAAGTAAACAGCTCAAGTAAAATATGAGGCCCACATGGGCCCACTAGTTATGACTATTTATATAATTTAATTTATATCTTACTGAAGTTCGAACCATTTTGTGATATTACGAATGTTATAAAAAATGTGAATAAAAACTATTAATATTACAAAATATTTTATTACTTTGGTTACACCTTGACCTTAACTTTGTTGTTAGAAAGCAGAAAACTGGTTCGAGCAAAAAAATATAGAAAAAATTGGGTGGTTTGGAAGACAGCCCCCTTAAATATTTATTTCAATATTGAAGGGGGCAAAATTTGTGTTTTTTGTATGGTAGCCCCTCTTAATTTTTTATGTTATATTGATAATATTATTAAATATTAAAGTACACATAAAATTAAGGATAGTGTGAAAAATTCAAGTACCTATCTGTTGTTATTATTGATATAGAGCAAAAAAGGCAAAGAAAAATCACGTTTGTTGTATGGGAGCCCCCTTTAAATATTAACTTTATTTTGTTTTTAGTATTTGTTGTTATAGCGGCAACAGATATACATAATCTGTGAAAATTTCAATTCTCTAGCTATTACCGTTCTCGAGTTACAGCCTGGAGACATACAGACGGACAGACGGACAGACAACGAAGTCTTAGTAATAGGGTCCCGTTTTTACCCTTTGGGTACGAAACCCTAAAAACGGCCAAAAATTATTGAACACTCCAATGGTTGACCACTCCAAGGCACTGATTCCTGGCTTTAACAAGAAACTGTCAGAATTAATGCTCGTCATGAGTAGAAATCAATTAGGAACGATCCTTACCAGAAGCCTAACTGGGCACTGCAAGCTCAATAAGCACCTTAACAGAATAGGTGCTAGTAGCTTAACGACTTGCAGATTCTGCGAGGAGGAGGACGGGATACCCATACACCTTCTTCTTGACCATCCCTGCTATACTAAGGAGCAGAAACGAGTACCTTGGTCGCTACGAATTATCCGAAGAGAAAATTCGTAGCGCCAACTCCTATCACATCGTTCAATTAATGAGCAGCATTAGGCTGGGGACAAAACTCTAATGTGAAAGAGTCACAATAGATCCTCGAGGGACGCAGTGACATCAGGGCTACCATCACCTGCCTTCAGCACAAAAAAAATTACGATCTCCTCATACAAAAACTGGGTCACGCACTAATTTTTGGCTTACTGCAGATGGTGCAAGTCGTACTTAAAAATCGCTAACTGTTAGTTATTGTTCGTGGCATCAAGTCTCCGATCATACAGGTATCGTCAGGTGTCCGGCAAGGTTCACACCTCGGGCCTTTAACACTGCAGTACACGCGCCCATTTTTTTTTTACACGAGTACTCGCGTGGCCTACCATGGTAGGCCATCTAAAAATCTTAATTGTTTTCATAATAATTATTATTTAATTAAAATGACAAATAAAATCAAAAGAACAATTAATTAGCTTACTTTTATTATCAAAAACTATTTAATTAATTATTAAATTACTGAAAAATCAACAAATTTGTGAATTTCTATGAAAATGTGTCAAAAATCGTAGTGATGAAATCAAACATGTCTATTCCTGACGTGAAAATAAAAAAAGTTAGACTTTTGTTTGCTTTATGTTATTCAAGATTCGATCCTACTTGCAGGTCAGAATAAAACCAGAAAGGACAATTAATCTATCACCACTTTCTTGGCGATCAAATTTGGGCTAACATGCAGCGTTGACATTACCCCATACGACTTATAAGTGGGGCTAAATTGTGTTGGATTCCTAAAAAATCCTGAACTTTACTACATACAATACTTATAAGTTATTTCTTCTTTTTTTTTTTTTACTCAATTATTTTTATATTTTGTTTATTTAAAAAAAAAAAAACGACCCTTAACTTCAGGAGTCTCCGCATTAGCTCATTTTCATACAAGTGTGACCACTAGACTGGGGTTTACAAAACTGGTCAATATTTGTCACTTGTATTACTCTTGATCACTTATTTAGTTACAGCAGCCAACTTAAATCACAATTTACCATTTCAAAATTAACATCAAAAGCCTGTCGAAGAAATTAGTCAACCAGCACAGATGGTGCTAAGTTTTCATTGTGAAAACTACAAAATAGTTTATTTATTGATTAATTAAATACATAACACTAGTTAAATATTTAATTTTTTATTGATTTTTAATTATATTTTTGCGATTTGGTGAGATTCCCTATGTTTCTGGTTAGTCATAATATGGTTACGACGTCAATCTGTACAGGTCACTATATCTTATTAAAAAATTAAATTTTAGTGTTTGTAATCAAATTATTATAAATGTATTTTAGTATCAATGCATAAAATATACAATCATCAACAATAAATACGTTATAAATCAATAATTAAACAAAACATACATGGTTGAATTTAGTACACCAATACTCGCGCGGACTACTATGGTAGTCCAGCGTTTTTGATGCTAAATATCTATTATTTTGTATCGACTATCAGGTTACAAGAGGTACTGAGATATTGTAAAATTTATCAAACGAGGATTACCTGGAATGGCAAGTTTCTAGCGAGCTTTACGGAAAAAATATCGCTGAAAAAGTGACCCTGGTCTACCATGGTAGCCCACGCGTGTACTGCAGTGTTAATATTTTATCGTACTCATTAACGACTTCTGTAACTTCCACATTTAAAATGTTTGCTGATTATTTAAAAACTTACAAAATAATACAGTCCAGGTATGATTTTGCACATTTACAGGCAGATCTTAATTTATTAAAATATGTCAAATGTTATTCTCAAAATGTTTTTAACTAAAAATAAATAAAATTAATGACACCAGCCGGGCTAGCATACGGACCAATAGAAATACGAAAGTATGGACAAACTGTGGAGATAAACTTAAGGTGCCGTTCCGATTTTTTTTTGTTCTGAAAAATTCAATTAAAATGCCACTTTATGACAGGCTATAGTAAAACTTAAAATTAAAATAATATCCTACATTATGACATATAGACTATAGTCTGTCATAAAGTGGCATTTTGATTGAATTTTTGTCGGTCGCGATTAGCCGCGGTTTACCGATCTTTAGATCGGAACGGCACCCTAAGTTAATGTCCACAGTTTGTCCATACTTTCGCATTTCTAGGGGTGGCCGTGCTAACCCGACAGCAATGTCGTTTATGTAATCAATAACACACCAATTAGTGACGCAACGAGCGTATGCGATCTTGACGTGTTCATCACTCCGTCATCACATTGACCATAATATTATTAAGAAAGTAGTTAGGCTGGCTGGTATTGTCACCAGATAATCAAAGTCTTTCAAGGACTCTGAAATTCCCATCCTCCTATTCAACTGTTATATTGTCTGCAGCTTGATGGAATATTGTAGCTCAAATTGGAACCCTCTCTAGTTTCTACGCTGTTCCTAGATTTGTTGAATAACAATATTATAGTAAATGGGTTGTAACAAAACAAAGTACTAATACTTTAGGTTGTGTATGAGTACCCGGTATAGGGGTCACTGTGAAAGTAGCAGCGCTGAAAGAGTGACTTTTTTTACATTTGTATGGGAAAACTTCTGACGCGGTGGCGTAGCGTAGCCGATACAAATCACAGAAATATTGCTCCTTCAACGCTGATACATAGTGAACTCTATAGAATAAACATACATACCCTAAAGTAGAATAATTTTGTTTTGTAACATCCTCTATAGGACTCCAAAAAATGTCTACTTATTAGGAAAATTCCTTAAAGTTTAATATAACTGAAAAATGCTCAAATATTTCTTAGCGTTAGAAAATCTCATAATATCTTATAACTGTGACATATTTGTATTTTTTTAAATTTAAGAGTTAAAGTGTTTAAGCTATTTCATTTGAAATAAAATGTGGAATGTGCTAAATATCCGGTACGAGTTCTACTAAAAATCCCCCTCTTCTTTTTAAATACTTAAAGTAAGTGGTTAATTATTCATTGACCTATTAATTTTAATCATAGATATGATATAAAAGCATGCACATATTTTAGTAATCATTTTGATCTCGGCATTTAAAAAAAAAAACTTGAGAGGTGTGAAGGGACACCCGAATAGAACTAAGTTATTTCTTATGTTCAAAAACCTGTATACATAAAACACTCAAAATATTAAAAAAAAAAACGCCATCTATTGACGGCCAGGAATACTAACAACGCGTCGCTGTTTATTAAAAAAAACGCCATCTAGTTGACGCACAGGAATACTTACTATCAACGCCCTCTGCCCCTAACATGCAGGTACTAATAAAAAAGTGTCGTTACAATTTTTTCGGCCTAGCCCCCTTTCGCAACGTGCGAAAAGGTACTCCGTTCCAAAAGATGACGTTTTCTGTAAGACGTAATAAATCGCGTTAAGTTATTCGTTTCAATTCATCTTAATCTCTGGTTTGTTATTATTTTATTGATATTAAATGATTTCCACATTTCAGGTAACTGTTTTGGCATGTGTGCTGGCGATTGCCGTTCCTATTCCATCTTTAGCTGCGCCAGCTTCCCCTATACCAGCTTATGTTTTACTATCGTTGGCCGAGTTAGATGGTGGAGTTGGAGGCCCAGCTAGTGTATCTAACACACCTAATAAAGAAGACGTGTTCGTTTCCAACGCTCATGATGCTGAAACTATCGAATATACAAACGAAATCAGCCCCAACGGTGCCTTCCGCTACTCGTAAGTACAATTAATAACAATAATGGTTTTTCATATCATTTCCAAACATTTTGATAAGGTAGTGGTATCATTCAATAACTCTCGATAACAATTTAATTGTTAATCAAAATATATTATTTTGTGTTCAGCTTCAAGACTTACAACGGTATTGCCGCCCAAGCTGAGGGTGTCCGGCGCTCCTTCTACTCCGGAGCCGACGAAGTCGCCCCCATCGTAGAACAGGGTTCTTTCGCCTGGACCAGTCCGGAGGGACGAGAGGTCTCTATCTCATACGTCGCTGACGAAAATGGATACCAGCCAACTGTAAGTCACTTGGGTCTTCTTAAGCGTGTATAAAAGACAAGTTAAGCGTCATACAAGGAGTAACAAAACTAAGTGATAATATTTTAGAGTGTATATGTGTCCCTTATAAAGAGTTCACTGTGAAAGTAGTAGCGCTGAAATAGCAATTTTTGTAAATTGCATGGGAAAGCGCCCGCGAGTTAATTGCAATTGCATGGAAAAAAAATATCTATGCAAAAAATGGTGTTAAAAAGTTACTTTTGAAAAAGTAACTTTTGTTAGTTGTACAAGCAAAGTGAACTGATGCTACTTTCATAGTAAACTCTATACAAAAGTGTCATATTATAATTTTATTTCTTTTTCTTCCAGGGTAACGCCATTCCCCAAGCTCCAGAAATTCCTCCAGCAATCCTCCGCTCTCTGGAGTTCATCGCGAGATCCCGCTCCGCCGCCGCCGCTGTATCGTCTATAAGTAAACAGCCTAAGAAAATATGATGCTCACTAGTTGTGACTATGATAATTTAATTTATATACTAGTAATATTAATATTAATTCTAATTGTTGATGTTGTAGTGTAATGTCCTATTGGATCAAATAAACTTTTATTTATTTACATATTTATTTACTAAAGTTTGAACCATTTTGTGATGTTACGAATGCTTATTTATTCACTTTTTTCGACGTTAACTTATGGAAAGTTAGCGTCGCAAAAAGTGAATAAAAATCTATTAATACACATTTTATTAATTAATGTTACAACTTTGCCTTTACTTTGTCGTAAGAAAATAGAAAATATTGTATATTATAGCATCCTGTTTAGTGAATAAGCACACAATTTTATTAATTAGTAAAGAAAAGGTTACATATTAAAAAATATATAAAAAGGAACACAAAAAATTAGGTCCTTTTACTCACTAGTTGTTTACCATGAACAGTAAATAGTGAACTACCATGCACCCAGATAAAAACATTAATATTGTGAACAAAGTGTGCACGCGTTGAAGTCTTTGACTTCATGAGATGAAGCGCTACGTCAAACCTACGCGTAGCGTTAAAATATAATATTTTACACCCAGCAGAATTGAATCTAGTTAATCTGTTAAATTACAATTTTTTTGCATCTATCAAATTTTGATGGTTGGCTTCTGGGAGTTTTTGAGAGGAAATCTCGATCTTGTTGGCTCGAGATTTCCTTTCAAAAACTCCCAGAAGTTTCGTTACTTTATAAAAGCTGAAAGTTTTACTGTATACTGATGACCCCTATAAAGGTAAGAACAAGCAGCAGCTATGGATTTCCAGTTCGAAATTCATGAAGTAATAACTTTACTTGAGCAATAAAGACAGATTTTGTTTGAATAAAATCAAAGTGTCAAAGTCTATTCTTACTTAAAATCGGCCTGTCAGAATTGCAATAAAATAGGAGAAGTAGGCCATACACGTACGGATCGTGTATATTATGCAGGTTTTACCTCAACTTTGCCTGACAGGTGTAACTGCACATGCAGAACTGTCAGGTATACCCTTGCGTTTATGGCCTGCTTCAATAAATAAATAAAAAAAAAATAAAGCAGCTGATCGAGGGGCAAGTAAGACCGCGGTTTTATGGCTCGTCGGTAAATCTCGTTAGTGTATCATTACCGCGGTTTGAAATACTGCCAAGTTCGCGGCTCGTCGTCGTGCTATATATTTCACTCGACTTGCAATGCCAAACCACGTCACAAGACAATATGTTTGCGACTATTTCACTCGCTAGTCGATCAGCATAAACCAGCCGCGAGCCCTAGTTTAGTTTAATAAATTAAATTTTAATTAATTGACAAGAACAAGCTTCATCAATTTATAAAACAAGGAAAATGCCAATTTTGAAATCGGACACGGTTCGACAAGTACGAATCGGACTCCGCACGAAGTTTTCCATACCATTTATTGATATCGAGCAAAAATAGGCAAAAAATGGCGTTTTATTTATAAAATGTATGTATGTTGCTATGTTCTTTCCCATGGTCTATTCTATATCTATGCCAAATTACATAAAATCGGTCTAATTGGTTCTGAGCCTATTTGATCGAACAAAAATACTTATTTGCTTTATAATAATGAGTACCTAGTTACCTACTATCCTATAATACTGAATACTCATTAACTAAATTGCATCATTATTGACTGTTAAAATAAGTTTGAAGTCAGTTAGTTTATTCCTTAAAGGCTATAATGAATCCTTATACTATTTTGACTGCAATACCATAAAACCATACGTAATAACATCCGGTTTTAAATTTGGAAAATAATTGTTTATTTTAAATGCAGCTAACCTCGATCTCAAAAGATACAACTTATCATAATAAGCTCTGAAAGCTTAGCTTGACAGTCTTGTCGACAATATTTAATTCATTAAAGGAAGATGGGCAAAACTATATGTGAAGTGAACCCACCACCAATAAATAACTGTCCTGTGTATCTCATATTAAGAAAGTTCTTTCCTTGGCTATCATTTGTTGTATGGGATTTTTAGTAGCTTAAAATATTATAAATTAATGAAAAATCGTTTATTCTAGATATAAAAAAGAGCTATATTCATTTCCTTTTTTGAAATTGCTAAAATTACGATGCAAATGCATACGAGCATGTTCTATTTTTCATCATGCAGCCACATCTACCTTATTTTTTAATTTTTTTCTCTGTCTGCTTGTACGAGATAGCTGGTGTTGGACCAATTTAAATGAAATGAAAAAAAGATGTTATTTGCTAATGTGTGAATATATGAAATATGAGGAACAATCTTGAACTAGTCTAATTTTATGATAATTTTGTGTTAATTTCTAAATAGGCTAATGAGGGATAACTGGTCTACATTGATTGACCTTTTAATTTTAGTCAGTCTTGTGATATATATAAGCATGCAATAAATTTTATCATCATTCGAATCTGAGCAATCAAAAAGGAAAGATGAAGTTTTCCGTAAGTAGTAATATCATATCATAAATCATAATAATATCTTTTACTTATTCAATTAAATACTTTTTGATCCATGATTTGTAAGTGATATCAAATATTTCCTTATTTCAGGTGATTGTTTTGGCCTGCGTGCTGGCTATAGCCCCAGCTTTAGCTGCACCAGCATCCTCTATACCAGATGATGCTCCATCTTCCCTTCCTGAAGTATCTGCTGCTCCTGAAGCCTCAGCTGTTCCTGAAACTCCTGCTGCCCTAGAGACCGCTGCTCCAAAGTTGTCTGCTGCACCTGAAGTCTCTATTGCTGCTGCTCCTGCCCTCGAAACTGCTGTGGCTCCTGAAGCTCCCGCTGTCCTTAAAGTATCCGCTGCTCCCGAAGCTCCCGCTGCTCTCGAAGCATCCGCTGTTCCTGAAGCTCCTGTTGTTCTCAAAATATCCGCTGCTCCCGAAGCTCCTGCTGCTCTCGAAGCATCCGCTGCTCCTGCAGCTCCTGTTGTTCTCGAAGTATCCGCTGTTCCTGCTGCTCTCGAAGCATCTGCTGCCCCTAAGGTCGAGGAAAAGCCAGCCCCCGTTGTTTTGGTTTCTGCCAACACCCCATCTGTTGAACCCCCCGTTTTAAGATCGTACGTTGCTCCCTCTGAGGCCTTCTTCCCTGCTGCCCCAGTTGCCCCGGTTGCCTCTTTTGCCCCAGCGCCTGCTTTCGTCAATGTTCCCAAATACGTGGCTAACGCTCGTGACGCCCAAATTATCCAATACTCAAATGACATCAGCCCCAACGGTGCCTTCAACTACTTGTAAGTAAATTAATAATTATTATTATTTCCTACGTATTTTACAAAAATGTGTTATAATATATTACCTATTCAGTTGCTTTAAATAGATCTTTGATTGATATAATATAATTAAAATATATTTTGTGTTTATAGCTTCGAGACCAACAACGGTATTGCCGCCCAAGCTGAAGGTATCCCTCGCTCCTTCTACTCCGGAGCCGACGAGGTCTCCCCCATCGTAGAACAGGGATCTTTCGCCTGGATCAGCCCCGAGGGACAAGAGATCTACACCACCTACACCGCCGACGAAAACGGATACCACCCAAACGTAAATATTGATTATAACAGACTTAAAAATTGCAAACTGAAAGATTTTATAATATAACGTAATAATATTGAAAACAGGCAGTAACAATGAAATTCATCGAGTTCAGTGATAAGTACAACAGACCACAATTATTTTTTATACATTGTCAACACGATTAGGGAGTCTGACAAGTGATAAATTAAAACCAATTGCACTTTCTCTTGTTCAAATCTAGTAAGACAAGTGGACAAAGGTGTTTTATAATTATTTTGTATTCCAGGGTAACGCCATTCCCGTGGCACCGGAGATTCCCGCGGCAATCCTCCGCTCTCTGGAGTTCATCACGAGATCCCGCTCCGCCATCGCCTCCACCAAGTGAACATGAGGACAATTAGTTTAACTACTTCATTATAATAATTTATTTTGCACACCACCCGCTGTTGAAACCGTTGTGATGCTACAAATGTTTAGTTTTCGTTTATTTTGTTTTAAAAATATTAATAAATTTTGTTAATATTTCATATTTTTTTCATTACCTTTTCTTACTAAAGATATTTAGTTTCGATTGAAAGTCAAAGGTTTTAGCAAAAGTCTACAAAAAGTTTGAACTCACGTACGTGTCCATTTCAAATTCAAAAAGGTTTTGAGTGTAGACTCTGTATGAATATTAGTCAATAACTAATCTATACAACTACGTATATGATACATTATATTATATTGAAAAAACGAGTCAGGGGCATGTTAGAAGTGTAATAGAACACATAATTATTAATAAAATAAGCCAAGCCGTAATGAGCATGTCCTTTGGGCTACCTGAGATCATAATATCAAAGAGTTGTCGTGGTTGAATACCGCTGTCAATCCTAATGACACAGAAGTTACTGTGGTGGGTATGTGTAATGACCGGTGGGCCAACGCCGCGCCGGTAAAGAAAAAAGTATTTATAATATTGTAGTTTTAACTAGCTAATAGTATGTCAAGTTGTTATGGTAATCTTGTATCTAATGAACAGAACTCCTGAGTCTTTAAATATAAAAGTTTGAAATTTTTGGCATTGCTTAAAGAACTGCAAGCATATACCAATCCATATTATTGATCGTGATTAAAAAATTAAATACTTTTTTAACAAGGCATTCAAAATGGATAAGGACTAATATTTTACATAATATTGTCATTTTATAGATAGTTATTCATGAATTATAGTTAATTGTTTATCAGATTTACAGAATGTGTAATGCATTTTAAAGAAATTTTACGTTTTCTGACCTATACTCATAAACCCGAATAAAATAGTAATAATATTGAAAACAGGCAGTAACAATGAAATTCATCGAGTTCAGTGATAAGTACGACCACAGTTTTTGTACATTGTCAACATGATTAGGGAGTCTGACAAGTGATAAATATTTTTTGGTTACTTAATTAAAACCAGTTTCACTTTATCTCGTTCAAATCTAGATAAGGAAATAAGACAAGTGGACACAGGTATTTTAAGTATATTTTTTTTCTTCCAGGGTAACGCCATTCCCGTGGCACCGGAGATTCCCGCAGCAATCCTCCGCTCTCTGGAGTTCATCGCGAGATCCCGCTCCACCATCGCCTCCACCAAGTGAACATGAGGACAATTAGTTTATTATACACACCACCCGCTATTGAAACCGTTGTGATGCTACCAATGTTTAGTTTTCGTTTATTTTGTTTTAACGATATTAATAAATTTTGTTAATATTTCATTTTTTTTTTTCATAACCTTCTTGCTGTAGATTTTTAGTTGGGATTGAAAGTCTATAACGTTTTAGCAAATGTCTAAACATAAATATTGTTATTGTCAGTCATTGTACCATCGCAGAAATTAATTCATAGACAGTTGACGGACCTCCTTCATATTTTGGTCAGATTACTTCCGCCGCATCCGCGTGACATAACGCGACCATAGCAAATCACGATCTAAAATAATTGATAATTGAAGGGTGCACCAGTTAGTAACTTTTGTGAAAGTTGTAACAACGGACGATCGGGAAAACCAGAAATACATAGCGCTCAAAAGAACAATCTTGAACTTGTCTAATTTTATGATAATTTTGTGTCAATTTTTAAAATGGCTAATGAGCAACAACAGGTCTACATTTTTTGACCTTTTATTTTAATAATTTCTATGATTTATAAGTTTGCAATATTTTCATAATAATTTTTATTTTAGCAATCATAAAGGAAAGATTCTAATATATTATATAAATCTCCTGTCACGATGTTTGTCCGCGCTAACCTAAACTACTTAACCGATTTTAATGTTTTTTTTAAATGTGTGCTTTTTTCCAACTTGAGAGATAGGATAGCTTAGATCTTTGATTATATTCGCAATTTTATTTTATTGCAAATTATTTGTCTATAAAGAGCGACCATTGTTTATGCGACGCGGGTCACGGGATAGCGATGGACGTTGCCATGGTGACATACTTATTTAGTCACTAATTCAATAAAATAATACGGGCGATATACTCTATATAATAATATGGCAAAGAAACGTTTGCCGGGACAGCTAGTATTTTATAAGTTTAAAAATATTAAATTAACTAAGGTGTACTCGGGAAATCGAGACAGTAGCGGTCATTGACTCCCTGTCAAAAAAATTATCATTGTCAAAGTGCGATATCGTATTTTGCATACTCGATGTGAACTAAATAATATGAACCATATCACTACAAACTCATAAAAAGTTAGAGATTATCATTGTAAATGTTGTTTAATGTAGATATCAAAATTATAATATTATAGCCTAGTGATTGAATGTTGTATAGTCTGTATTTAATATAGTCTGTGTCATGATTTAATCTGTTGTCAAAAGCTTTTCCGGTATTCATTATACTTTGTCACCGCCGAAAACTGCGTTTCATTTTAGGTTATGGACTCAGCATTTTAATATTATCAGTGAATTTCAGTACAGTAAAAGTAGTGTGAAATTGTGAATAGCGTGTTATTCAGTGAATACAGTGATAGTTTGCAAGAATGGCATCGAATTATCTTGTAAACGTGCCCAAGCTAAAGGGGCGTGAAAATTATACTGAATGGCTATTTGCCGCAGAGAATTTTCTAATCCTAGAGGATATGCTACATTGCATAAGGAAAATACCCGGGAAGGTATTAGAAACTGCAGATGACACGAAGACTAAAGCAAAACTGATAATGACCATTGATAGTGCGTTGTACGTACATATAAAAGATGTTAATACTACGTTAGAGCTATGGAACAAATTGAAGGCGTTATTTGACGATTCTGGGTTTACTCGTCGAATATCATTATTACGGAATTTGATCTCAATACGCCTAGAAAATTGTGTTTCTATGCAGTCATATGTAACGCAAATAGTTGAAACCGGACAAAAGTTGAGCGGGACAGGATTTAAGATCAGTGACGAATGGATCGGGTGTCTTATGCTAGCTGGATTAACTGAAAAGTTCATGCCGATGATCATGGCGATCGAGCATTCGGGCATCAAAATCACAACAGACGCCATTAGAACGAAGCTCATGGACATGGAAACGGATGTAAGTTCAATTAATCATTTGAATGAAGCTAGTGGCGCCTTTGCGAGCAGCGGGCAGAAGTGGCAACATAAGAAAAATATTAGATTGTCTATGGACAAAGCGCCAGTGTGTCAAAAGCAAAACGTCAATGTCAACAAACTTCACGTCAAGTGCTACCGATGCAAACAAACGGGACACTACAAAAATCAGTGCCCAAACGCCGACAAAGATAATAAAAATACGAAAGAATCGCATCGCAAACAAACAAATGCGTTCAGTACTGTATTTTTAAGTGAGAAGTTTCATAAACACGATTGGTACATTGACTCAGGCGCGAGTATGCATTTGGTTGCTAACGAGGAGTGGATTGTGAATAGAAAGCAACACGAAAAGAAAGACATTTATGTTGCTAGTGGCGATAAACTGCATGTATTATGCTCCGGCGACGTGAACATTATAACGAAAACGGATCAATGTGAATTCAATGTTCCAGTTAAGGATGTATTATGTGTTCCAGGATTGACAACCAACTTGTTGTCAGTGAGCCAGTTAGTAAAATCCGGTAATAATGTTCAGTTTACGTCAGATGGCTGTGAAGTATATAATCGCAATAATGAATTGGTGGCTACAGCGGTGTTGACCAATGGTGTATACAAATTAAGAGTACCTGACAGTATAGTGGTTAATATGACCGTATCAGGTAGTACATGGCACCGTAGGATGGGTCATCTAAACAGTAACTATCTAAACAAAATGACAGATGCTGTTAAAGGTATGAATATTGAAGAAAAAGTTGAACTTAATAAGTTTTCATGCAAGGTATGTTGCGAGGGCAAACAGAGCCGTTTACCGTTTTCAAATGAAGGTTCTAGAAGTGATGAAATACTTCAGATTATTCACACCGACATATGTGGACCTATGGAGCAGGAGTCGCTCGGTGGTTCAAGGTACTTTATATTTTTTATAGATGACTTTAGTCGTATGATATTTATATATTTTATAAAATACAAAAGTGAAGCACTAAGTTGTTTTACAGAATTTAAGGCAAAGGCAGAGAAACAGACTAATAAAAAGATAAAGATTTTAAGAAGTGATAACGGATGCGAATATTGTAATAAGGAATTTGATGTATATTTAAAAAAGGAAGGAATAATTCACCAGAAAACCAACCCGTATACCCCCGAACAAAATGGGTTATCTGAGCGGAACAACCGTACAATTATAGAAAAAGGAAGATGTTTATTATTTGACGCAAACTTAGGAAAAGAGTTTTGGGCTGAGGCCACGAACACGGCAGTGTACTTGCAAAACAGAACAGCACTTCCTACCTTAAATCACAAAACTCCTTTTGAAATCTGGACTGGTTGTAAGCCCGATGTAAGTCATTTACGCATATTTGGAAGTAATGTCATGGTGCATTTGCCAAAAGAAAAGCGCCAGAAATGGGACAGGAAGTCAGAAATGCACATTCTTGTTGGCTATCCTGATGACATCAAAGGCTATCGAATATATAACCCAAGAACAAGACGTATAACAACGAGCAGAGATGTTGTTGTTATGGAAGATGAAAAGAGTCCAGCAGTCAGTATACCAATCACAGAAGGTGAAGAAAACTCATGTTCAGTGGGGGACAGTAATGAGAATGACAAGAGTTCAGATGATACACTAGTTGAAAATGATAATACACTGGTTGAAGAAACATTATGTGACTCAGATGAAACATCTAAACACACCTAGTGACTATGAAGATGCATATAGTTCACCAGAGCTACGAGTGCGAAGTGGCAGAATTAGAAAAAGGCCAGAACGGTATGGGATGTCAAACATATGTATTCCAGAGGAAGTATTTGATGATGCTAGTGGACTAACTATAGAAGAAGCATTACAGGGTGCAGAAAAAAATCAGTGGTTATTAGCAGTGAAAGAAGAACTTCAGTGTTTCGAGAACAACAATGCGTGGGAAATAGTAGACATGCCGAAAGACGGTAAGACTGTAGTTAAGTGTAAGTGGGTGCTACGCAAGAAGTTGGACAATGACAACAAAGTGCGCTACCGTGCACGTTTAGTAGCCAAAGGTTATATGCAGAAGAAAAATGTGGACTATTCAGATACTTTTTCGCCTGTTGTTAGGCATTCAACTTTAAGATTGTTGTTTGCATTATCAGTTAAACTTAATTTAGATGTTACACATCTTGATGTTACTACGGCATTCTTAAACGGTGAGCTTGAGGAGACTATTTATATGCATCCAACAGAATGTTTGCTGAATTCTGAGAATAAAGTGCTTAAATTGAACAAAGCCATTTATGGGCTACGACAATCCTCAAGAGCATGGTATAAGAAGGTTGATGAATGTCTTACTAATATTGGTTATAAATGTTCCAAACTAGAACCATGTTTATATACTAAAAGTTATAATGATAAAAGGACAATAGTTAGCTTGTATGTCGATGATTTCTTCATATTTTCAAATGATGATACTGAATGTAATAATTTGAAAAAGGTATTGGCTTCTAAGTTTAAAATAAAGGACTTAGGGCAGGTTAAGAATTGTTTAGGGATGAATGTTAATATTGATAAAATTAATAACACAGTTACACTGAGTCAAAAGAATTATGTTAACCAATTACTGAACAGATTTAATATGGCAGATTGTAAAGTAGCAGATACGCCTTTAGAGTCTAAATTGAATGTTAATTTAAATAATAAAAGTAGTCAGGACCTACCATATCAGCAGTTGATTGGAGGACTCATGTATTTGGCAGTACTAACTAGACCAGACATAGCTTTCTCAGTCAGATTTTTAAGCCAGTTTAACAATTGCTATAATAGTGAAACTTGGGCTTATGCTAAACGAATTTTGAAATATCTTAAAAAAACTAAGCATTATGGACTTAAATATACTAATAAAGGTAATTCCAAATTAATAGGATTTGTAGATTCAGATTGGGGAAATAATATTGTAGACAGAAGGTCATACACGGGTCTATGTTTTATGTTAGCAGGGAGTGTCATTTCATGGGAGGCTAAAAAGCAAAAAACTGTTGCATTATCTAGTACTGAGGCAGAATATATGGGTGTTGCTGAAGCATGTCGAGAAGCTGTATATTTAATAAATTTATATAAAGAAATTGTAAATGAGTCATATACCATATGTTTGTATAATGATAATCAAGGTGCAATTAAGTTGTGTTTAAGTAATAATAATTTTAATAAAAGAAGTAAACATATAGACATACGGTACCATTTTTCTAAAGATTGTATTAGTGCTGGTATTGTAGAATTAAAGTATTTGGAAACAGCTGAAATGCCAGCGGACTTATTTACTAAAGGCTTAGGTAACGTAAAGCATTATTATTTTATGGAGCTATTGGGTATACAAGATGTAAAGTTATAATGTTGTTAGATTATTTTGATAAGTGGGGGTGTTGTTTAATGTAGATATCAAAATTATAATATTATAGCCTAGTGATTGAATGTTGTATAGTCTGTATTTAATATAGTCTGTGTCATGATTTAATCTGTTGTCAAAAGCTTTTCCGGTATTCATTATACTTTGTCACCGCCGAAAACTGCGTTTCATTTTAGTAAAAAGTTACCAAGAGATTTTCCGATGAATCTGTAGTAATCTGTGACTATTTAAGAGGTACATTTTATTCTCAAATATTCTAAATACAGTGCGGAGCCGTTTTCATTTAGCGCCTATACTACTACAACTAAAAGGTCAATGACCGCTACCGCCTCGTTTCGCCGAGTACAGTTTAGTTGATATTCGCAACTCCGTGGCGTTTTTTTTTTATCGTGTCGGGACTGTAAGTACATTTTTCCGCGATAAAAATATCATTTGTTCTTTCCCGTGAGTCAAAGTATCTCCATACCAAATTCCAGCAAAATCGGTTAAGCGGTTTGGGCGTGAAGAGGCGTCCTTTCTTGAGGTCTTTTATTAAGAAAGACCTCAAGAAAGGACGGACAGATGGGTAGATGGACAGACCGACAGACACATTTTTTTTATAAAATGAGGGGGCAAACGAGCTAACAGGTCACCTGATGGTAAGCAACTACCGTCGCCCATGGACACTCGCAACATCAGAAGAGCTGCAGGTGCGTTGCCGGCCTTTTAAGAGGGAATACGTTCTTTTCTTGAAAGTTTGCAGGTTGTATAGGTCCGGAAAGCTGTTAACAGTTCTTTCCGGAGTTTTACAATGCGCGGCAGAAAGTTACGCGAAAAACGCACTGTGAAAGACTGCCACTCATCAAGGTGATGAGGATGGTATGTTTTTCGCGTGGGACGATGGCAAAAAGTTGCAGGTGGTATGATTCCGAACAATTCCTCAGAGCACTCCCCATGATACAACCGGTACCGATACCGACCGAACTTTCACATTTATAATATTAGTATGGAATGTATTGTTTAATATACTTACTTATTTATTAAAGTATGAATATTGTATTTTGATCCATGGCTTGTGACTGGTAATAATCTCTAATTTCAGGTGAATGTTTAGCAGCTGTGCGCTAGCTTGCCACTCCCATCCCTTGGCTGCATTATCAAAAATACCATCTGAACTTCTCCTTTAATTGGTTGGGAGACTGCGAGTCAAGTCAAGTACATCTGTAGCTTCGCAATGCATCCTCTATCGGTTGTATCACGAGGAGTGCTCTGAGGCATTGTTCGGAATCATACCACAGGCAAGTTTTCGCCTTCGTCCCACGCGAAAAACATACCATCCTCATCACCTTGATGAGTGGCAGTCTTCCAAAGTGCGTTTTTCGCGTAACTTTCTGCCGCGCACTGTAAAACTCTGGAACGAACTGTCGCCAGCAGTATTTCCGGACCTATACGACCTGCAAACCTTCAAGAAAAGAGCGTATTCTCTCTTAAAAGGCCGGCAACGCACCTGCAGCTCTTCTAATGTTGCGAGTGTCCATGGGCGACGGTAGTTGCTTACCATCAGGTGACCTGTTTGCTCGTTTGCCCCCTTATTTAATTAAAAAAAAGACTATCCTCCCTGAGTTATCTACTACCCCTGAAGCCTCAGCTCTTGAAACTGTTACTCTCTTAGAAACCTCTGCTGCCCCAGAGTCGTGTGCTGCCCTGGAAATTGTTAATTAATCCCGATTGTCCAACAACAGATATTACTACGATTAAAAATGGTGGGTGCCACAGATAGATTGGCAGAAACTAAACTAAAACAAGAGGCGTGGGTTTACTTTGTACTTACCTTGGGGACAGCAGATTCTTTGGAACAACAACTATTACTGCTGCTGTTCCTATTCTGTTTATTAATATAATTCCTTTTAGGAAGGTACCTAAATAACAGACTTGCTACTATCCATACAAATAATATAAATGTGTGTTTGTCTGTCTGTTACAAACCACGGAACCGATTTTGCTTTTTGGTATGGAGATACTTTGAGCCCCAAGAAATGAAATAGGATAATAGGAAATATACGGTTTCAGAATTTTGGCGCAACGGATAAACGAATTTTAGCATAACCGAGTTGCGGGCGTCATCTAATTTAAAATGTTTTTTCCTCATTTTCGCAAAATCTTTTTAAGGCCGTCCCCCGAGCAAACGACCTTGGCCATACGTTTGCCGCGTTGCCGAGATCGCACCGAAACCCTATTTTTTTTTCTATCTTAGTTCAAAATTGTCCTAAAAAAAATTTAAACGGGGAATATGTAGTTTATGATATTGTCGATCTATTGGCGTGTGTTTCAAATAAAAGTAATTTGTAAATCCTAAGGAGATGCTGTATGTATGCATGATTTTTAATAAATTAGTTTTACTTTGGAAGCTGATATCATGAGTATAATAAACAAAAATAGAAAATTTAAAACGGCGAAAGGAATGTTGATAGACTGAAGATTATTGCTGTATTTTTATTATTACTTTGTAGCTTTCAAATTATGAGTTTATAAGGCCTGAAATACGGTAAATTACGTTATTTACGAAAGGAACGCCCTTAAGACCCTACACTACTTACTGAGGGCTTACGCTTTAAAATACAAAAATCCCATCAAATTAATAGACAATACGATATTACTTAACATAAAATTTAAAAAACACAATTAAGCTGAGAACGTAATTATTTTTCAAATTTTAAGCATACTGTCAACTCCCGGATTAGGCCCTTTAATTATTATAATTCAATAGGGTATAGACCATATCGAACGATCTAGTCCATTCAAGCAAAACTTCTATACAGGTAAGAGGTAAGAACTTACCTCTATCGAATATAGAAGTTTGCTCTATCCCTCCGATAGACGTCATGTGTGACAGATAGTTAAGGCGCAATACCTATGTCGAACTGTACCATGTGTACTGTCACTGTCGAGAGGCCGTGTCCCCCGTGATATGCAGGGAAGCCCTCGCATGACCTTTAGTATTACGTCATTAATTTGTAGACAATATTATCTCTATAGTCAGTTATCACTAAAACACAATATTGAATATGTATGTATTCAGGGCGAATGACCTCTTATAGTTGTTGGATTGCTATTGAATATTTTGTTACTATTTAATAATTATGTTACGATTATAATTTCCAAATTAATCTTAACTAGTATTCCAAGTATTCAGAATCTAAATTTCTTTGAAATTGAAATTTGAAGGTTAAGACTTTGAAATTTTGGTTCGTAAATAGCATGTTTAACTTCCAAAAAAAAAAATCTAAAAAAGTCGAGGGTTATTATTATTGAAAAAAAGTTACTTTTTTTTTAATTATTAAATAAGTATAACTTTTCTTTCACACTCGTAACAAGAATCAGTCTCTACAAAAAGGTAATGATAAATAATAATTAATGGTGACCACCAAATTAAAATAATATTTATAACAGTTATCAATTACTATACTTTCATCAAAAAATCATGCATTCATTATTCATACCTCTAGAAATATTTTCAGATTTCTATTAATTGTCGCTTTTTACAGACAAGCTATTAAAATGTCAATAACCTATGAATTTATATTCACATTATTTAAAATTCTCACTATGCGTCTGAGATGGTTGCGTGAACTCTCATTCAAAACAGACTTCAAACTGGAACTCTCTCACAAATTTTATGTCGATAGTTTGCTTTAATGGGTTAGGTATTTTGGGATAACTAGTTCCGAACCTGTACTGTTTTTGTAGGAGGATAATGGTCTAATATAAAAGCATGCCCGTGCTTTTCACCAGCATTCGGACTCTTACCTCGAACGAACCATAGCCAACATGAAGTACTCCGTAAGTAATTTTACTTTCGTAAAAATAATATGTTGGTTATTCAATTGATTGTTTTAACTTACGTAAGAATTACATCATTTTACAGGCAGTTGTTTTGGCATGCGTGCTGGCCCTTGCCGCCGCCGCAGAATACAACAATGGCCAATACGTTCCTGAGAAGCAGAACAACAACAGATACAACCAATACCGTCCATCCCGCTACCAGCAGTACCAGAACAACGCCTACAAATCCTACGTGAGCACCACCCTCTACCCCAGCCAGTTCGTGAGCTCTACCCCCTACCCCAGCCAGTTCGTGAGCTCTACCCCCTACCCCAGCCAGTACGTGAGCTCTACCCCCGTACCGGTGACCGCCGCCCCCGCTCGCTCCACTATCTACTACTCCTCCAGCACACCCAAGCCCGTGTTCAACATCCCCGCTGTCCCCGCGCGTTCCGTGTCAGTCGAGGCTACCCCCAGCGTTGAGACTGCTGCCCCCTCTTGGTCTTCCCGCGCTTCATTGCCATCGGCTTCTCTTGAATCCGTCAAACCCGAGCTTCCAGTTTCCTCAACCCAAGCTCCTATTTACGCATCTGTCTCTCCCTCTGTGGCCCCAACTGTCGCTGAAGTCGAAACCCCAATTGTGTCCGTTGTCCCTGCTGCCCGCTTTTACCCCGCCGCGCAGGTGGCTCCCGTAGCCCCAGTCATCTCAGTTACCCCAGTAGCTCCCGTCGCTCCAGTCTACCAACAGGCCAAAATCGCCCTTCCCACTGCCAGATGGGCCGGTGATGCCCGTGCTGCTGAGACCCTGAGATACAGCAACCAAATCAACTCTGACGGAGCTTTCCAATACGCGTAAGTGATAATTTACTAACAATAATTACTGTTTTCTTATAAATTTGCGTATTTCATAAACTTTCTGAATATCTTACTTTGAAGAGTTGTAATCTTCTGTTTTATTTTGTAATTCATACTTTGCATTGTTACATTATTATCAGCGACTGTTTCTTCAAATATATCTTTATTGTTCTTTAGATACGAGACCAACAACGGCATCGTCGCCGAGGAACAAGGCTCACCCCGCTCTTTCTACTCCGGTGAAGACCAGGTCGCCCCCATCGTAGCCCAGGGTTCCTTCGGCTGGACCAGCCCCGAGGGTCAACAGATCACCATCTCCTACGTCGCTGACGAGTCCGGATACCACCCAACTGTAAGTTCTTTAGTAATTTTACAAAATTATATAACAAAATGTCGAGTGTCTTTTACGGTACAATAATTGTCTAATATTATGTAATAAAGTTAAACATAATATTATTATGTTTATATTCATTGGAATTCAAAAAATTCTTTATAATGTTGTTTCGTGAATTTGATGAGACCTTATAATATTATAATGTATCTAACGGTAATTTTATTTCCAGGGCTCAGCTATTCCTGAAGTGCCACCACAGATAGCCCGTGCCTTGGCGTACATCGCTTCAAGAAACCTCCAGGCTTAAGCACTAATTTGGCTGTTTACACTATCAATACACGATCTCTACTCCTCAACTGTTTGTGATGTGTTAAATGTATGATTTACAATCATGAGATGATGAGAATAATGACGCGAATAAATGTCATGACATAAACGTTTTGTTTAATATCCCTCGGGTACACTATGAACTTTTCCAGGTAAATAATTATTGTAGTATTCAACAATATGAAGCAGAGCTTAAAATACGATTAATTAAATTATAAATATCCCTTTTGCAAACTTTTACACGCTGCACAATATAAATCAACCCTCTTCCGACTTAAAAACTCTGCACCTACTCCACCTTCTCATAAACAGTAATAGAACAGAAACGTGTACCTTGGTATACGTCTCCCCCACACCGGTTTCGGTGACGGTGGCTGGTTTCATTGAAACCAGGCCAGGTAAAAAGGAGTAATTTTATAGTGCCCAGGTGTGTGCGCAGTACTCAAGAGCAGTCTTTACTCCTTTACTCTCATAACCCAGTGGACCGACTCTCTTACTTGTCAGACAATCAGGTGATCAGCCTGCATTGTCCTAACCAAACTTGAAAAGAACATGTTTCTAACGTGGGAATCGAACCCACGACCTCCGAGTCAAGAGCGACGCTCTAGACCACTGTACCACGGAGGCGTTACCTTGGTATATAACTTTACAACAGAGGAAATTCATATCACATCGTTCAATTCATAATCAGCATTGGATTGGATAAGGCACTAACAAGGATTCACAATTATAGATCCAGTTGGGACACAGTGACGACAAGGCGTTCCTTCCTATGGCTGTCTAGCTTAGTCACTATACTCATTATGATAATAGCTGTATTAGGTAATTGTTGTCGTCGTTAGAAGGCGTAATAAACTCTATTGCAAAGTCGTATTTGGGTCATAAATAAATGAAGGATTCAAAAAATAAAATAATAATAAAATAATAAATAAAATAATAAGTAATCAACGTAAAAATATAATCCGAGATCAAACTCTTAATTCGTACTAATTCATCCGTGGAAGTGTCCACAGAAAAGTTTGTCCACGAAATGGAAAATACATTACAAAAAGTCGTAAAGCACAAGTAATTTGTAGGTAAGCTCACAAGAAAATGCGTTTTTAAAAATGACCGAGAACAATCTGTGCTCATATAATTAGGTAAATTTGAATAGAATATTTAATGTAATATTGAAGACACAGAAAAGATGAATGATCTTTGATGATCACCAAAACAAAACACTTCTTCTGACAATATTTTTATTTTAATAAACGCAGCGCACGATCAGTTAGCAATCCATTTTGAACATGAACTGACAGATCGAAATGTTGGCATTTCAAAAAATAATTGGTTTGTGCGTTCCGTTTATCGACTATTTAATATATTTTTTTTTGTTTCACGGAAGGAGTCGCGGTTCTGGTCACAGGTTGTTTATGTAATATAGTGCAAAGTAATCTAGAGTAAATATTACAAAATCTTGGAAAAGAAAACTTATTTATATAATGAACAAGTAAAATAGGCAATTTACTTAAAATTTTAAATATTCTTTTTAGAAAAACAGTCGTGAACTTTAAAACCCAGGCTGTTCACGGTCCACGGAAAGGTAAGAAAACTATTTTTTTTTTGTAATATTTTTAAAACTTATAATATTAGTGTAATTTTTTTTGTGTACGATCGTCGTATACGCTGGTGTTAAAAATATAAAAATATAAACATGTTTCATTTACATTGTTTTAGTGTTTTTTTTGACTGCGCATACTTTTTTTCATGTTCTGTTTATGACCCATTTATAGGTTTTTATTAACTGCCCACCATAAAATAACAATACCCAATGAATGAGAATAATATAAATATTAGCGAATTATTTCATGACCGAAGACGCTGTAATAACTATTTTGTTTTAAATAAAAACAAAACTATAACATGGTAGATGTTTTTGTTTAATACAATGTTTTTTCTACGACAACAAAGCCATTCACATAAAAAATACCTGATTATCGTATATTTTACAAATATTTTATACATATACAACATCGAAGGTCTACTAAATTTTAACCAATAATAATTAAGCGGTCAGCGAACTTTGAACTTGACTTAGTAAACATAAAGAGAAATGTGTACAATATTTTGTGCTCAACTCTGAGTTGATTATTATATTATATTATTCTGGAACGGGTCACAAGAAAGCCGACTTATCCTATCTATCAGCTATTCATCTTCTTATTCTTGTAATTTTTGCAAGCTCGCCTTTAAAGCCAACCTGCCAACATAATGTATTATAATGATTATGATAATGATGTCACAGGTGCAAAAGGTGTCCCATTCATTGAAATTGTTGAAATTACCTAAAGGCATGAATTTTAGCTACAGTTAAATTGTAATATTATTTAGTGACTTTCAAAGTTGGTTTATCGGTAGGTTGCCTAAAGGTTTCCATAAAGTTTATTCGGCCATTCTCAGGAGAGCACAATTTACGTGTCCCGGGCGTGTACACTCTGTAATACTATCTTATTCAAGTATGTAATATCTTTAAACGGTAGATATCATCACTATCTAGCTACAAACTTAAACACAGGCTTCTAATTTAAGTAATTCAGACTAAATTAATTGAAGTCGTGTTCAAAAACCACGTTTTTCTAACTACCGTAACGTGTCCCCACGCCAACTTGATCTCGAAACTTGCTTGTAATTTTTATAACGTGCCTATTTAATTTAATCTATTCATGGTTTTAAACGCCTATAAACATTGGTTATCGCATTGCAAAATATCGACTCAATAGGCCCAGCCTATAAATAGTTATCATGAAATAATCGCTTGTCCGATCAAAAGTCCTAATTACCGTAACACCTGCTGTTTTTGGATGCCCATCCAAAAATATCAGGATTTGGCACATTACGAGTGCACGGGTTGCTTCTCCTTAGTGTGTACCATGGCCCATCAGCGGTCCCACGTCGTTAATGTTAGTGTGCCGCCGATAAAGCACGTTAGTATCTAATTACCATAGCTTAGGTTACAAACTTGTCTAATTACCGTAATCGTTACTTTTTAATTATGTTTAAATTCGATTTTTATTATGTATATTATGTTTATGTTACATAATTTGGCCTACGTACGTTGCCCTAAGCTAGTTTTTGTCTATTGTGTCGTTGTATCGTTACGTAAAACACTACATTTGTCTAATTACCGTACCCATAAATTTTTAAGTCTCATTATCCAAAAAACTTTAACTAACTACACATTTATTATTGTGTTCGTATCTTTCATTTCTTTAATATTTCAATGTGTCTAAGTCAAATCGACGAAGAAAAAAAATGGTTACGGTAATGAGGCAAATAATGCAAAACCGGAGAATGGCCGTATTATATTTTTCAGACTTAAAAATAAGAAAGTAAGTAAATAACTTACAACAACAATCTGGAATTCTTTCTACTCCTCCTGTTTTGTTCTGAATAATTTCGTTGAAGGTCCCAAGATAGCTTTAGCATGTCCCTCGGGCTTCCTGAGATCATATTAAAGGGTTTTCGTGATTGGATACCGCTGTCGATCCTGGCCACACAGGAGAATATACCAGTGGTGGGAATATGTAATGGGCCAAAGCCCGTTAAAAAAAATAACTTACAATAGGTAAATCTCTACCGCTATACTATCGTTTTGGTTCACACCGGGAATCGTACATTTTTCCAGGATAAAAAGTATCCTATGTACTTTCCTGGGATTTATAGTATCTCCATACCACATTTTAGTAAAAACGGTTTAGCTGTTTGGGCGGGTCGCACTTATATTATACAAAAGTATGGATTATTTTATATTAGTCTTCAAGTAGACGTAGAGTGTAGAGTTTGACGACCTCTGTGGCTGAGTGGTGAGCGCGTTGGTAGCTCAAGCCGGAGGTCGCAGGTTCGAATCCCGCCGACGGAACATAAAGTTTTCAAAGTTCCTGGGTCATGGATGTATATTAAATATGTGTATCATATTATAATAAAAATCTTAAGCATATGTATAGTATAAAAGCATTAAATATTATATTTCCGTTGTCTGGTACCTGTAACACAAGTCCTTCAGGTACTTAGCACGGGAACAGTCTGACATTTAATTATAATTTAGCTCCTAAACATTAATAATATATAAATATTTTTGTCAATATTCATCAATCTTTGAACATTTATTTAATCATAACTTAATTTGTCCTATGTAACTGACGTGATTTTCACTACACTACTACACACTGCTACACACTTAAAAATTATAGATTTACAATAATTATAAATAGTGATTTATAATTATTTATGAATCACTATTTTTTCGATTGAATAACATTTATTTATATTTTTAATTTATTAAAATTAAAATAATCAATATCCGCGTTTGAATTATTTTTACGACAATAGTTTATCTGTAAAACATAAATAATCAAACATTAAAATAACTTGACGATTTATGTCACCTTTTATCCTTTCATAAACCACGCTCTTTTATCTTAGACACAAATTATATCTTAGGCCAGGGGTCCCCAAAGTGTGCGCGGCGGAGCCCTGGTGCGCCGTGAGTCGATCCTTTATCATTATCCAAAACCACAAATACTAAAAAAAAAATTATATTAAGCGGGTAGATGATTAAATATTTGTTTAATATTATTTACCTGCTTAACCTAACTATAATCATAAAAGGTGTTTATTTATGTTTTTTTTTTTAAAGCTTGGTAGAGTATAGGGAGCCGTGACAAAAAAAGATTGGGAGCCCCTGTCTTAGGCTAATGACCCGAGATAGTGGTTGGATAAGTATCGTTTATTTTTATCTGCCATTAATGTTAATTTAGATGCAAATCAAAACTTTCAGGTTTTCATCGTTTCGTACGTTACTTTAAATTATTGTACATGGATTCCGATTTTTATTACTGTCTCATAAAAACAAGAAATGCATTTTCTTTAATAAATAAAAATAACTGAAAAAAAAGCTTTTCATAACATGTAAAGTAAATTATGCGTTGAGATGAAATGATGTAATGTGATTTTAAATTTAAGCTGAAACTAAATAAACTTTAAATTTAATTCTATCGAAACAGCAGCAGCATTGTAAATTCAGAAAGATTTTAATTAAAATTTATTTATACGTCTTATTCGCTTATTTAAGTTAGTTACATACTTTAAAAAACGTTAAATTTAACGTAACACCTAACGCCTTCTCGTTAAACCTTTGTTTTATTATCTACACACACCGGAAAAATTAGCGGAACATAGTTAAAAAGGGCCACAACTTGAATTCAAGTGAGTCGGGCTGTGTGAAATCCTTTTTTATAGTTTCTAAGCTCATTTAAGAAATAAAATGTTGAACAAAACTGGCAAGTTGACAATTTTTATTGCAATTATACTAAGTGTTTTTCGATGATTGACGTTGTAAGTGTTTCTGATAAGAATGGCGTTTTTAGCGGGGTGCAAGGTATGCCAGCTCATTTGATGTTTGGTTTTTGAGAGAACACATTGCTTAGATACAAAATTAGTGATTCTCTAGCATCTACGACAGCTATAGCTGTAACCACGATAGAGAAAGGTCACACCTACCGTTCGGTCAGTTAGGCCTTAGGTGTGTTGGTTTTCGTGGTCCATCGTTAATTTCAACGCTACAAAAAGACTGGATCTTACGTTCGGAGACAAGAACAAGGCAGATATCGGGTGGCAAAGGTTCAGGATAACCGTTTTGTAAGGGTACAAGCCTTAAGAAATCGACCTCAAACTGCTTTGCAGAGAAGAAACTTATCGGAACAGGTCCGAGATGTACGTGTAAGTGATTGTACAGTAAGAAGAAGACTCAAAGAAGTCAAATTAAACACTAAGGTGCCAGCAAGGGCACCAAAACTTGAGACAGGGAACCAAAGAGCCAGGCTAAGATTTGCGCGTGAACATCAAAATTAGACAAGTGAGTGAAATCTTGTGCTGTACAGTGATGAGAGCAAATTCTGTGTTAATTTTGTTGACAGATGATAAAGAATGTGGATAAATCATAAGGAACGCTATAGACCAGCAAACTTAACGGAAACAGTGGCTTATCATGCAGGCTTCGTAATGGTTTGGGGTTGCATATGATTTAGAGCCCGCACAGAGCTGATGATTGTTAATGATGGTACTTTGACAGTACAGGGCTATAGCACAGACATTCTAAAACTGCATGTTGTGCCTTTTACACAGTTTTAGGCAGTAACTTAAATTTTATGCGCATCCATAGAGTAAAAAAATCGGGCATTATGACCTAAATGATGCTAGCGTAGCCCAGGTGGAGAGGTCAGCACGGTTTATGGATGTGGATCCGATTGAGAACGTGTGGCACATCAATGGGTGAACGGTACGAGTTAAAACTCCAGCACCAAAATGTGTTCAGGAGCTCGAGTTGGCGCTACTGAAGGAGTAGAAGAATATCTCACAGGAAATGATGGACAATCAAAATGCAAGCATGTAAACGCCATTACATGCTTGCATTTTGATTGTCCATCCAGACTCTTTTCAGATCCATAGAAGGCATTACACGCTGTTAACATGGCAATTCTGAAGTAAAAATGAAGAATTTAACTTAAAAAGTTACTACTGAAATTTCGTAGATTTATCTTAATTTTTGATTTATGCAGATTTTATGCAGATTTTTTTATTTTACACGTTTTTATGACATACATTTATAAAAGTTTTATTTTTTAATTATCAATTATTAAATTAATAAATAAATATATTAAAAACAGCGAATAATTTAAAAATAATAATAAATTTTGTTATGTTCCGCTAATTTTGCCGGTGTGTTTATTTGAAGTACATAAATATTTATAGCCGATCTACATGAAGCCTCGCATGATCGAAAACCATTTATTAATTCTGTAAGTGCACCGAGAAATGACTAATCCAAAAATGTCTTAGGAAATTTATTGCCTCTAAGCAAGTTCACTTCTGGGCTTGGCAAAGGTGAAGTTCAAGGACTATGCGGTCTAAAAACAAGCGTCAACGTTTACCGATGTGTAAATACTAAATAGTACTTACAAGATTTTTGAAGCTACTATCTGATTTCGAAATAAAAAAAAAAGATATTTTATTTAAATGCATCAATTATAATGTTTTATCTGCCTTTAGAGTATATTATGCTTTTAAAGTTATTGAAAATATATTTAATGTAAATAAATTAAAAAATATATTACTAAAATGATGAGCAAAATTTCTAAGATAGTAACGTGGACTTTTATTAGAAGTGAACACCGAACTGGAATTATTCGCCAATTTGTATGTTGACAGTTGCGTTAATGGGTTATTTTGGGATAACTAGTTCCGAACCTGTACTGTTTTTGTAGGAGGATATTCTTCTAATATAAAAGCATGCGTAGACTTTTCACCAGCATTCGGACTCTTACCTCGAACGAACCATAGCCAACATGAAGTACTCCGTAAGTATAATTTTACTTTCGTAAAAAAAAATATATGTAATTCATAAATTAAAGGTAATTCAATTGATTGTTTTAACTTAAGAATTTACATCCTTTTACAGGCAGTTGTTTTGGCATGCGTGCTGGCCGTTGCCGCTGCCGCAGAATACAACAATGGCCAATACATCCCTGAGAAGCAGAACAACAACAGATACAACCAATACCGCCCATCCCGTTACCAGCCCTACCAGAACAAAGCTTACTACGTGAGCTCCACCTCCCTCCCCAGCCAGTTCGTGAGCTCCACCCCCTACTCCAGCCAGTTCGTCAGCTCCACCCCCGTGCCGGTGACAGCTGCCCCCGCTCGCTCCACTATCTACTACACCTCCAGCACGCCCAAGCCCGAGTTCAACATCCCCGCGCGTTCCGTATCGGTCGAGGCCCCTACTGCCAGCGTCGAGTCTGCTGTCCCCTCTTGGTCATCCCGTGCTTCATGGCCATCGTCTTCCTCTGAATCCGTTAAACCCGAACTTCCAGTTTCCTCAACCCAAGCTCCTCTTTACGCATCTGTGGCCCCAGCTGTCGCTGAAGTCGAAGCCCCAGTTGTATCCGTTGTCCCCGCTGCCCGTTTTTACCCCGCTGCGCAAGTGGCTCCCGTAGCCCCAGTCATCTCAGTTACCCCAGTAGCTCCCGTCGCTCCAGTCTACCAACATGCCAAAATCGCCCTTCCCACTGCAAGATGGGCTGGTGATGCCCGTGCTGCTGAGACCCTGAGATACAGCAACCAAATCAACTCTGACGGAGCTTTCCAATACGCGTAAGTATAATTGATATTTTATCATTAGAATATAACGTTTAACGTTAAAGAAACTTGATATTATGACAGCAATAATATCAATATAATATAAGGAATAATCCTTTCTCTTTATCTTTATAGGTGGAATTCATTCATCATTACTACCACTAATTATTGTTCACATTGCACACCAAATAACGAGGTATTTATTTTATGTCTACAGATACGAGACCAACAACGGCATCGTCGCCGAAGAACAAGGCTCTCCCCGCTCTTTCTACTCCGGTGAAGACCAGGTCGCCCCCATCGTAGCCCAGGGTTCCTTCGGCTGGACCAGCCCCGAGGGTCAACAGATCACCATCTCCTACGTCGCTGATGAGTCCGGATACCACCCAACTGTTAGTACTGTTTTTTTCTTAATATTTCTTAATAAGCACTTCATTAAAATTTATTAAGTGTCCGAGAAGTGATCAAAATTTTTTTACTGTATAAAATATTGAATCTAATACACTTGGTAAAAAAATTACATTGGAATAAATCCGTCAAAATATCTAATTTGTGTCTTCACTAGACTATCTAGACACGCGGTAGAGTATCAAGCCGAGTTCTAGCATGACAGAATGGCGAGCCGCACCGTGTGTAATATTACACGAACCATTTGCAGCTACTTTTGACCCCCTCATAATTCAGAAACTATTTCACATAAACGTTTCAAATTTAGCTCATATAATGAGACTTGCGAGATAAATACATACTTTAAATTGCCAAGTTAGATCTAATTTAGTTTAAGATCTCACATTATTTAAATAACATCAATTGTTATAGACATTCATTAAAGCAAAGAAATAAACTATAATTTGTTTATAATGTTATTTGGTTCCTATACGTACTTATTTCGATTTTCCATGAAACTTGGCACTCATTTAGATCTCCATCCTTTTTACGGCGAAGTCCATAGACAAGAAATATAATGTTTGCATGGAACTTGGCTCAGCAATTTTACATTTATGTTTTTGGTGGGATACTATATAGCGTCTGCCGTCTAGACAAAATATTAAAAATTATATTAGCAGACCGTCTTTTGTAGTAACGTTCACAGTGTCCCTTGTTTTAAAATTATTGTTGTACTCTTGTCATGTGTGCAGATAAAGAGTTTTGAATTGTATTTTTCCAGGGCTCAGCTATTCCTGAAGTGCCACCACAGATCGCTCGTGCCTTGGCGTACATCGCTTCGAGAAACCTCCATGCTTAAAACAATTATTCCGGCTGAAAACTTACTCACATGAAGTTCGAAACCATCTGTAGTAGAACTTTTAGAATGTTTGTTAAATGTGTTGCATGACTGCGAAATAAAGAAAAATGACAATACATGAATAAAAGGTCATAAAATATACTTTTGTTTTTACTTTTTATATTATACTCTTTTTTACATTTTTTAAATACCATTTCTAAAAAAATGTTAATATTTAAATGTCTTGCCGATTTTAAAGCTTTTATAAATACTCATTACTCAACAATATAGTAAAGATTATAATAGGAAATACTGAGTTTTACCTATTATATTAAATATTATAATTTATGACTTTAGACTCTAACTGCCGTACTTAGAGCATGTGCGATGTGCACAATAAAGTATATTCATCTAATATTCATTCATATTCATTCATAAGCTTCAATTTATAGTCCGTGCGCAACTAGTTGGCCGCTCTGCCCATACACTCTTATACCGGCAGAGCGGCCAACTAGTTGCGCACGGACTATAATCCTTCGATCGCGTATTCTTGGAAATGCTTCTATATTCTATTGTTGTCGCGATCACCGGTGCTCCTATGGGGCTTGAAGGATTAATTTGAAGAGTTTGACAGGTAATGTTTGGGGCTTATGTCAAATTTTTGAAGTAATTACTGAACAATAAGTATTAATTAATGTTCCATCTTTTTCGAGGCCGGCCAAGACAGCGTCGTCTATCGTCTGGTACCCAGTCTGTGGTGATGCTTCACTTTAGATCGAGAGAAGTGGAAGGAATTGGGGGAGGCCCTTGCCCAGCAGTGAGACAGCATAGGCATACATAGCATGGGATGGGACAGCATAAAAAAAATGTTCCATTCTGAGTGCGACAGTATAAGCAACTTAACAAGACCTAAAGCAGCCGAACGTTATAATTTAAAAGTAAAGACAATACCTCTGTCTTTACTGTAAAAACTAATTTGATTTATAATAATCAGGAAACTTCATATGAACACTTGCCAGCCATTTTGTACTTATATGGTAGTTTCCTGAAAAAAATAGGTTAAGCAAGAAATCTAATTTTGTAAAAAATTAACAGTACTTACTTAATGTTTTGAAAACTAAAACAAAAGCCAGCTCTATAAACTCATATTTTTACTGCGCGTTCTTATTAAACCATAAGGACACCGGTGACCGCGACAACAAAAGAATAACATTTGATTTCCAAGAATCCGCGATCGAACGATTAATTAACACAAATACAAGGTCAAAGGTCATTAATTTGGGATCATCGAGAGTCGTATTATAATTAAGAGGTCAGCGAACTTCAAACTGGTGTATAAAATATTAGCAGAAAAAAAATATAATAATATCGCGAATCATATAGTACTTAAGTTGTTTTATATTATAATAATGCACTATAATATTTTGCTAATTATTGTTATATCATTATTATAATTTTATTTATTATGATTTATTGTATTATTATTATAAGTAAAAGCAAATAACCGATAATTTTTAAACGTACGGTACCTAAATAAAGCGATCTTAAAACATTAAGTAACAAATATACACGTATTATTTAATGGTAGGTACCAGTTTTCTAAATAAACCATGTTGAAAATGCTAAATAAAGTAAAATTTGTTTTTAACTGAATTTATCTACGAATTACTGAAGAAGCTTAGGCCTGCGGTAATGCTTAAAATATTTCTGAGTAGTAATTAGTTAAGTGAGTTATTAATTCTATATCATGTGGATCTGTCAATTGAGTACAAAACGTAACTATATTAAATAAGAATATTAGAAATTATGCAACGTATCTATTCTAGGTAGATAAAAAAAAAAAAAAGTTGGTAAGAAAGTAACATATATTTTAAATTTTATATCAAACATAGATCCTCTATTCCATGAAACACTTTAACCTCAAGAGAATGATAATAACAAAATATAATCCATGACCTCATTAAAATTAACTTTGTTTTTTTAAAGCTATAGACGAGTTACGTCATAAAGGAGTTTAATTCTATGAATAAAAAGGAAGCAATATTATGCTCATAATCTCTAGGTATTTCGCAGAAACAAAATTCAACATAATTTTGTAAAACATGATAAAAAACATCACTCAATGTTGGAATGATAGATATAATATTATTATATTGTTACTAGATGACGCCCGCAACTCCGTTGCGCCAATATATTCGTTTATCGCGCGGGAACCGTGCATTTTTCCGGGATAAAAAGTATCCTATGTCCTTTCCCGGGACTCAAAGTATCTCCATACCAAATTTTAGCAAAATCGGTTCAGTGGTTTGGGCGTGAAGAGGTAACAGACAGACAGACAGACAGACAGACAGACAGATAGACAGACAGACAGATACACTTTCGTATTTATAATTTATTATTAGTATGGATTGTAATGTTACAATCTATACTAATAATAAATTATTAGTATGGATTGTATAATATGTGATTTTTCATTTTATAATAATATACTTTGCTTAGAATTTTCCTTCTTTGATTTTTATATTCTTTGATTATCATTTATATTTTGCCAAACATTTTATCTTTTCGCAAATTTGTGTATTGGACAACATTGTCCAATACAAACTTACATATTTTTATGTTGTATAGAAACAAAATGATTAAAATTAAATCTTATATATAAAATTCTCGTGTCACAATGTTAGTCCACGAACTCCTCCGAAACGGCTTTACTGATTTTTACCAAAATTTATATGCATATTCATTAGGTCTGAGAATCGGCTACTGGGTACTTTATATATTGATAACTGAATTTGTTGAATAAATAATAGTAAATTATTACAAGCTGAGACTGACGGCGACCATTAAGTTTGTGCAACGGGATACAATCGACGTTGCCATGGCGACATACTTATTTAGTCACTTCAATAAAATAATATGGGCGAAATACTTATATTATGGCAAAGCAACGTTTGCCGGGACAGCTAGTAATCTATAATATTATAAAAAGCAAAAAAAATAATATATTATGTACTACTGAAAGGTACCATTAATGCTGTTAAATTGTATGAGTTCCAAAAATGTAATCAAAGAAGTTATAGATTTAAGTTCGAATTTTTTTATGTTATAAGTTACAAAATTTTATAATTGGTCTTACGTTTTAAGTATTAAATTATTCTTAACAGAACAAAAAAATAAATCATAATATTATAGCGATGAATTTATCATAAACAGTTAAAAACCAAACAATAATATTTATTATTTAAAGAAACACCTTAGTTATCAATTATTTTCACTACAAATATAAAATAATTTGCAACACTTCCATCACAAAACAATAGAGAGGACTTTGAAATATTTTTTCATAAAATCTAACATTTAACAATTGACATTTTATAAGATGAGTGACTCATCGGAGGAAATCACAGTGTCAATGACCTTTTAATTTATTTTCCACTATTTTTTTAGTTTCCACTTTGCGAGATCTAGAGTGTCCAATCCGTGGACTTTTATTGAGATCATACCTCGAACTGGATCTCCGACAATTTTTATGATGACAGTTACGTTAATGGGCTTAGGTATTGTGGGATAACTAGTTCTGTACCTAATACCGTTTAGTGGGCGGTTATTCTTCTAATATATAAGCTTGCGCGAATTTTTTGCCAGCAATCGAACTCATACCTCGACCGAGCCAATATGAAGTACTCCGTAAGTATTATTCTTTTTAAAAAACATAATCAAAACTGTAAACATAACTGATATTCTTAATAGGGTTAATCAAATATTTACTTTGTTTATTGTTATTATCTCATTACAGGCAGTTGTTTTGGCATGCGTGCTGGCCGTCGCTGCCGCCGCAGAATACAATAATGGCCAGTACATACCTGACAAGCAGTACAACAACAAGTACAACCAGTACAAGCCATACCGTTACCAGCAGTACCAGAACAACCCCTACAAGCCCTACGTGAGCTCCACCCCCTACCCCAACCAGTTCGTGAGCTCCACCCCCTACCCCAGCCAGTACGTGAGCTCTACCCCCGTGCCGGTGACCGCCGCCCCCGCTCGCTCCACTGTCTACTACTCTTCCAGCACACCCAAGCCTGTGTTCAACATCCCCGCCCTCCCCTCCCGCTCAGTGTCAGTCCAGGCCTCTAAGCCCGCCGTCGTGTCAGCCTTCCCCTCCAGATCTGCTCTCCCCTCTCGCGCTTCTCTGCCAACTCCCTCCTGGTCATCTCGTGCTTCATGGGCATCTTCCAAGTCTGAATCACCAGCTGCCCCAACCCAGGCTTCCCTCTCCGCATCTGTCTCCAAATACGAGGCCCCAGTAGTGTCCATTGCCTCCGCTGCTCGCGTCGCTCCCGCCGTGCAAGTGGCTCCCGTAGCCCCAGTCGTCTCGGTTACTCCAGTGGCTCCTGTCGCTCAATACTACCCTACCGCCAAGACAGCCGCCCCCACTGCCAGATGGGCCGGTGACGCCGGTGCTGCCCAAACCCTGAAATACAGCAACCAAATCAACAACGACGGAGATTTCCAATACTCGTGAGTACAATTTTAATGACATATTTTACCCCTCTTTTAAAAGATAACATGAATTTCTTCTTTATTCGTAATCTTTAAATACTATATTTTAGAATTTTTACCAACATTTTTGCTGTTTAGTTTCTAATTTTATATTATTTTCAGCTACGAGACCAACAACGGCATCTACGCCCAGGAATCAGGCTCCCACCGCTCCTTCTACAACGGCGACGAACAGGTCTCCCCAGTCGTAGCTCAGGGATCTTTCGGCTGGATGAGCCCTGAAGGCCAACAGATCTCCATGACCTACGTCGCTGACGAGTTTGGATACCACCCAACTGTAAGTAGAACTTGACAATACCCTCTACTACTAACAGTACCTGCATGTTGACAAAATTAGGATTTCCAAGGAAACTGTTCTATAAGTTTAGGTAAATTTTTAAAATCCTTTCTAGTTGTTATTATTTTATTTCAACGATTATAATTTTATGCAATACTTACTAGATAAAGCTCGCAACTCCGTTGCGCCAAAACTCGTTTATCGCGAGTGAACCGTACATTTTCCCGGGACAAAAAGTATCCTATGTCCTTTCCCGGGACTCAAAGTATCTCCATGCCAAATTTCAGCAAAATCGGTTCAGCGGTTTGGGCGTGAAGAGGTAACAGACAGACAGACAGACAGACAGATAGACAGACAGACACACATTCGCACTTATAATATTAGTATGGATTATAATATTATGCTGAATGAAATCTAGTCAGTCACAAATTATTGTTAATTGTTATTAATTTTATTTTTTATCTTTTTCAGGGCCCACAAGTGCACCCTCAGCTCGCCCGCGCCCTGGAGTACTTGGCTTCAAGAAACCTTCATGTATCTCACTAAATTATAAAATAATTTAATCACTCCGAATTAATTTTTAACACTTTCATAAAGTTCGACATACGATCAGTCTCTCGAACTTTTTGCATCGTGTTTGTGAAATTTTCATTTCAATTTTACCATCGTGAAGAGTGAAATAAATGATAATATTTACTTTATTCGTTTCATTATTACCTAATGTCTTAACAAACCAATAATATTCCTTATACATAGAACAACTCAAAGGAGTAACAATAAGAATTATTGCTAGAGTTAGATACATAATATTATCATTATTATTAACATAAATTAAAAACTTTAACGTTATATAGGTTTTACCTTCATTAGCTACAGATTTAGTTTATCCCAAATGCATAATATAACTCACACAAGATGATAAATAAAACACTGTTCTTGTAAATTCACCATGTCATAGCAGAGAAGACAGAACTATATTATATCTTTTGTGCTTATAGTTATTTGATACACATCTGATTTGGGTTCAGCATTCACATTGTTTTTTCAGACATTGCATTTCATTGAATTATGTTTTTTTTTCAAAGAATTTTAAGATTTCATAGGGCTGCTATGCATAAAATATTGTTTACAAAAACAGTTATATCCTTGACGGTTAAAAAACGCTTAACCACCGTGTTACGAAAATATTGTGTTGTTATTTTATAGCAACAAAATATATGAGGTCGACGAACTTCGACTTGATAGACCACATTAAATTTTAACTTTATTCATCAATGAATTAATTATGTACATCAGAAACTAAGCATAAAATAGTTATATTCGCAAAAAAATAGGGTTTTTAAAATGTTTTAAGAAGTGTATTTAAGGAAAAGGTTTTAGTCTGCCTCAAATACTGAAGTGCTAATAATAGTAAAATCTTTAATTTTTAATACAAGTTAACGAGTGTTTTATTTGACCCAAACAAACACAAAAATATATATTAAATCACCTAGCTGACTAATTTAGCAAAAACATTGTAGTTTAGAGACCATTACATAATTTATCCGACCGTGCCCATATTTGACCACGTTTGAATAATTACACTTATACGTTACACGACTATTATGATTTTAATGACGTAAGATGCAAATTAACAAATTGTTAAATGTAATACAAAAAACGGCACAATTTATTAACAATAATAATTATAATGTGTTATCGAGTGCCATTTTTGGAAATATCTGACTCAACCCATTTTTAAAAGACATCTTTTAAATGTCAGACATTATAAGGTTATTGAGATTTTTTGCAATATGATTAATAATATTTTTTACTAAGCCATATATAGGTGAACTCAAGATATCTTCTAAGAACTAAAATATTTTTCTAATAATCATCATTAACCGAGAAATGAAAAATTAAAAAAAGAAACATTTCTTAATCTGGAAAAGTCGCTAATCTCGATGCAGAAAGAACTTCAAAAACTATGCTTTTGATTAATTATTATTACTACAAATATAGTAACCACACTTGTCTATATATTTTTGTTCTTTTATTATTTTAAACTTCTATTAATGAAACATTTGAACCCACGGAGCAAAAACAAAGTTATGCTCCGTGCTTGAAGTTATTCTTGTTCCTTGAACTTAGTAAACTATGACTTGAAAAAATTGCAATGCAAGCATTGGTAAAATTATCATTAAGAATTTTCTTGCGCTACATATGGCCCATGCAGGTCAGAAAAATTAGATCCACTTCATTGAGTGTTTCAGAATTTTTATTAGTTTAATTTCAGATGTCGCTAAATGGCTAAACTTTGAGATAAAACCTGTAACATTTTTGTCACTATCGTTGTTTATCGAATAACATTCTGCTGAAACATCAATAAGGGGAATTGATAAAAGTTACTGTGCATTAACTTTTTTCAAAATATTATGGTACCTTACTCAAAGTGGCCCTTTGTACTGGACTTCAAAAAAAGGAGGTTATCAATTCGAAGCGTATGTATGTTCCAGAACTGCCCAAATTTCGTATATTATGTTAGTCTATATTAGCGTCTGAATAAATGTGCCAAATTTCAAAAGTGTATAATACGTATGTATGTTTGTTTTTGTGTTTGTGTTCGAATATCTCTGGAATTACCATTCTGATTGCAGTAATTCTTTTATTGTTGTACTAGGTATTGTTCGACTTAGGGAATACTGCAAGTTTCATCAAAATCAGTGCCGTACTTTCGGAGATAGGGAGTTTTAATTCTCAATAACGTACAATTTTGAATTTGGTTTTATATTTTTATTATTATAGTTATCGACTGCATAAACGGTAATTAGAATATCACTTTCAGAACTTTAGGTTGTCAAATAAACAGAATAATTTATAATATACATATACGGGGTGAAAATAGTTGTCTAATTAACAAAACTATCATGCGACAGTCGAAGAATTTTAATTATTTATAGGTCATTAAACTGTCTTCAAAAACATACCAGTTATAAAACACGAAAATAATTTATATAGCGAAGAGGAATAAATACCTCCGTTATTCCTTTTTGCTGAATAAATTTATGTTTTCACCAACATTATAGGTTATTGACTTCTGAATCAGGAATCGTAAGTTTCGGTCATAAATATTATGATTATTAAGTTATATCTGAAATTAAAGTTTTGATAATAAATCAAAACTTTAATTTCAGATCTGATCCTTCGATCGGGGATTTTTGGAAATGCTATATTTCTGCCTATTCTTGATTACTTTTATTTAATGCTATTCTATTGTTGTCGTGGTTACCGGTGTCTTTACGGGGCTTGATGGGTTAAAATATAGTTTTTGTATTTTTTAATTTGATTTATGTTGTATTTGTATAATTACATTCTATGTTTATTTCTTTCTTTTATTTAATAACTTTTGTAATGTTAATGTTCACTGTCAAATATTTAAGCTAGATATTATACACTTTAGTACAAAGGTACAGCAGCTGCTGTTAAGACCTTAGTAATAGCCAACGGTAGTCTGACCTTCGTCATATTATAAAAAGCTGATTTTTTTCCTACATACTTAAAGTATTATATCATTATACTGTACAAATGTTATGGCAGTAGGAAGCAACTGTCATTAGTATCGGGCAGTAAGAGACGAGATTCCTACAGTTATCCTGAAGAAAATAAGATAAAAAATTAGCTTAATACTTTATCGAAGGCTATGTAGACTTTCAAAACTTGATACTTCCCTAAGTAACCGCGAACGAAACTCCATAGTAGCAAAAAAATGTAGAGGCAGACTATTACAGAAAAATCCATAGTATCCATACTCCCATATCCATACTTATTTATAATAATAATATAAATGCGAAAGTGTGTCTGTCTGTCTGTCTATCTATCTGTCTGTTAACTGTTCACGCAAAAACCGCTAAACCGATTTTGCTGAAATTTGGTATGGAGATACTTTGAGTCCTGAAAAAGGACATAGGATACTTTTTATCCCAGAAAAATATACGGTTCCCGCGCGATAAACGAATTTTGGCGCCACGGAGTTGCGGGCGTCATCTAGTGATAAATACAAGGACCTACTTTCGGGTTACTCAGTTCTAAAAGTTAAAAATATTTAAAACGAATTCAAATAGGAACTCCTGTTTGAATTCCGATCCCAATAACTTTTTGACGTGACAGCATCTTATAATTCGATATGGGCTGGCCGCACGATATAACATGACGCAATATGCGGCGTTACCTCGCTCTGAGGCGTTCCATTTAAGGGTATGACGTTGTCACGTTCAACTATCGTCAGTAAACCGACTTTACAGACAACCGAGTTCGAGTCGAGTTCGAGTCGAGTTTTTTACAAAATGGAATACCTATCCATTTTGTAAAATGGAATCGGAAACAATTTATATATATATGACCTATTTCTAGACAAGTTAGACACCTCACGCCGGAGATGCACTTCCGGTAGTTATAATAATATAAACTTTGTTCTGTCCTTTAAAATTAGCACTAATTATTACAGAATTTTCTTTCATAATTTAGGATAGATTTGCACCTCATCATTCTTTTGATTAATCCATACTTCCATATCCATACATTACTAATATTATAAATGCGAAAGTGTGTCTGTCTGTCTATGACCTCTTCACGCCCAAACCGCTGAATCACTTTTGCTGAAATTTGGTATGGAGATACTTTGAGTCCTGGGAAAGGACATAGGATATTTTTTATCCAGGAAAATTGTACGGTACCTGAGCGATATACGAGTATTTGCGCAACGGAGTCGCGGGTGTCATCTTATAGTTAAAATTATCTTGTTTGCCTGATTATCTTTTTTTTTGCCTGCTTTTATCGATTAATATTATCAACTTCTGTTGTATAATTTCGTCATGGTGCTATCCTCTAAGGGCCACTTGCACCATGATGTTTTAATCAGAGTTAAAATTAACTCTGAGTTAAACATCATGGTGCAAGTGGCCCTTAATATGCATAAGATGTTTCGCGCAGCTCCGCCCGTGTAAGTAATTTTGCGGTAATCGTACATTCTTCTGAAAAAAGTAGCCTTTGTCTTTCCCAGGAAATTTGGGCCAAATAACATAATAATAAATACAATACTTTGTATGATTCATTGTGCGTTCAAATAATTAATCGACTTTTCCACATTTTCCTATGATTTGTCGCTCTCATTGGTCGCTAACCTTATTTGATAAACGGGCTATCCAACATAAAAATATATTATATTCAATTCCCACTAGCCCCCTTAGACAAAGTATCTTTCGTTGAAAATGATGACGAAATTCGTTATCAAAATGTATGCGGTTTGACATAAGTCATCGCTAAATGACATTTCGCTTGCGAAGACTAATGTCAAATCCGTTAAAAACGATGACGCAATTCGTTATCAAATAAAATTTTGATAACGAATTTCGTCATCGTTTTTAACGAAAGGGACTTTGTCAACGGCGTCAGTAACTTGATTAGCGCGTTCAAACAAACTTTTTAGATTTATAAGTAATATACTTAATATTATATTAAAAACTTATCTCATAAGTTTTTAATATAATATTATTTTGATTTCTTCGAATTCTTTTGTGTCATGTTATTTCGAGGAATACTGAATATTAATATAAACGGTATTTCAAATGATAGAAAGATTGATTAATGATATGACTATAAAATTATGTTGGCATTATAATATATTTTATATAACTAACAATCAATAGGTGGCTTTATGTAGAAGTTCTTAAAGTGTTAATTTTAAGCGTTTATAAATAAATTTCATTTCATTTTATTACCTTTTATTACCATTTTATTTACCGGTTGCTTAACACCTATCTAGGCCGGTTACGATCTTAACAAATTATAAACAATAGAAAAACCTGTAAAAATGAAAATATATTCTGTCAATGTAGACAAACAAATAATTTATAATTGTTAAAACTTTGAAAAAATTACCTACAATTAATTAACTTTTAATTTTTTGCTTGATTTAGATTTTCTTAGATTTTTATTTCGTCGTTCGGTACGTCAAGGTCTAATAGATTATTTTGTCTATATGCGCTACTTTCAAGTTTATGTATATTTCTAAACAAATTTTAAGAATTTTCGCAATGTCAAGTTAAAAAAAAAAAGATTGTAAAATCAACATTTAATAAAAAAAATATATATTGATAATTCAAAATCGATTTCATTTTATCGCCCACAAAACAGCGTGCTTTAATTAAAATTATGATAATAGCAAGGTTAAGTATTATTTAATTTAGCAAATATGTTTTTAAATTCATTAGATAACAGAGTCTTATTACTATTGAAGTATTCATTTTATAGCATTAACGATATTTTATTCCTCTGATTATACATATTATTATGCTATAATATTTGTATTTAGTGTATAAGTTGCTGAATAGCAAGAACTTGTTTTTTTTTGCTTAAAATTCGCAATCTTATTTATTATATTATTTATATACATCTGCCTGGTATGTATTAAAATACCGATATTTTTCTAAACATCCTTATAAATTTTGATGTTCCTGAGGAAACTGCTTTCATTCATAGCTTTTGTAGTAAAAACTTTGGAATTACTAAGATGTTAACATGAATGAATAATGGAGATAATAATAAAATGTCATAGTATGATTCTATAACAATATATCTTATTACTTCTATATTACTTTTGCCTTTAGAAAGTGAGAATAGTAATATTTTCGGCTCATGTTTCAAGGACAACAAAGTTCTTAGGAAAAGTAACAGTAGAAAGTCTTTGACAATATAGTAGAACTAATCGTGTACCCTCTATACTCGTACATACACTCCTTACATATTTTAACTAAGGTAGATAAATATAAAGAATATATGTGGTACATACATCATCATCATATCGGCCTATATTCGTCCACTCCTGGACATAGGCCTCTCTCAATGAACGCCAAGATGACTGACCTCCTGCTACTCGCATCCAACATGGACCCGGATTTAGGCATAGGGATGTGACGACCCCACCGCCTCATGGTAGTTATAGAACTACCATCAGGCGGTGCTATGTTACAATAATAGATCTAACATCGAGCGCAGTTAGTCAACCGAAGGATGGCAGTAAAAGCATCAACGATAGGGTCAGTGGAAAATTCCATGGCCATCAATGGGCTGCAGGCTGCAGCATTGATGGTTTGATTCCATGGCCCCTGTCAGATTGCCAATCCGCGTGCTTCGCGTGGCAATTATGAGCAAATACCTTTATGTGGCACAGAGTTATAAAAACTTTTAAAATATTTTTTTTATGCAATAAGGAGGCAAACGAGCAAACGGGTCATCTGATAGAAAGCGACTTCCGTCGCCCATGGACACTCGCCGCATCAGAAGAGCTGCAGGTGCGTTGCTGGCCTTTTAAGGGGTATTATATATAGGGGTAGAGGAGGGTAGGGAAGGAAATAGGGAAGGGTAGGGAGTGGAAAAGGGTAGTGGATTGGGCCTCCGGTAAACTCACTCACTCGGCGAAACACAGCGCAAGCGCTGTTTCACGCCGGTTTTCTGTGAGGACGTGGTATTTCTCCAGTCGAGCCGGTCCATTCGTGCCGAAGCATGGCTCTCCCACGTCAACAGCTTATAACTTTGTACCTAATTTCACTGTATGAGCTTTAGACATTAAGATTTTCATGAGATCGTACATTTTTAAGATGTTAAGGAAAAGATGAACAATAATAATAATGGTCATAACTTATGATAACCCATAATTCGACTAACTAATAATTAGGTAAGTAGATGATATTAATAGCGACATCTTTTGAACACGTCTTGAATTATTATATTTTATAATTTTATTCCGTATTTTTAAGGTTGAATAAGATATGAGATTATTCGATTCATGTGCGAGGAGTGAGGACAGGTAGGACAAAAATAATGTAGGAAAAACCCTATGAGAAAAGTGAGAAAGAATCTCAATGCAATAATGGTTATAACTTATAAGTTATATTATTATAACTTATAAGTAATAATTATGTAATGCTGTGTATAATATTATATTGTATTTATAAATCTTTTAGAATAGCTTTCTAACAAAAGGCCAACAACAAATCGGATTACCTGATGATGAATAAAAAATATACTAACATGTAAATTATTGAATTTGGCTTGGCTCAACGTGTATTTTGAATGTAATGTAAGTGATTATACTTTGCACCTACTTGTGAGAGTTATTCGACGATATTTTCGTTTTGATAGAAGCCAATAAAAATTCCAATAAAATTAATAAGGCCATTATATATTTTTAACGAAATGCCACTAATTTTTGCAAATAGTAGTAACGAAGACCATTTAAAAGCTTGCAAATTGCTATCATTTCCAGATCAAAAGCAAATACCGCCTGCGAACTCTCCATACTAAACACGTCCGGGGTCACGTGTTAATATCGTAGTCGTTTGATTTTAACGATATTATAAATCTTCGGAAGACATTCGAGATTTAGATTTAGCCGTCGTCCTTGGTCGGAGGTGTCACACTGGTTCACAGGAGTGTGAGTCCCACGCGGACGACCTGTGCTCTTCATTACGCAATACGACAAGTATTTAAACTGGTTTAAGATTAATTTATTCCTTGACCTTATGGTCTAAACCAAAATAGAGGATGTTTTTTCCGTGTACGAAATTTCCCAATTTTCAAAAGTAAAATTTTAATCAAATGTCCAATGTTGTAGTCCCCTCCTCTAACGCATTTTAAATATTGTCGTCAATGAGACCTTTCCGTTCATAGATATTTGAGTTCTCTCCGTAAGCAGATAATGAAATCATGCATAGTATTTAAAAGGATAATATGGCGAAATACTTCGTCCTTCTTGACTCTGCTAAAGACATTTCTCCATTTTTTATTTCCATCCATGACATTTTCATTTCCATCCTAAAATGCTCGATGAACTAAAGGTACTTTTAAAAAACCAGACGTATGTACTTACTATGATTTAAAAGTAACCGCATATAAAGATCATAAAATAAATAATAATAATCATGATGCAATTGCTTCAAAATAGTAAATTGTTTTAGGAAATATTCTATAACATTAAATAGAGCTTCTTTTGTTAATTACTTTGTAAAGGCCAGTAATTAAATTTGATACCAGCATAAATAACATTCATAAATTTGGGAAGAAAACGGGTATAGACTTTAGTCATCTTCCAAAGATTAAATTTAAACCGTTTATGTTCTTAATAAGGAAAAATATTATTTGCTATAAAATATTTCGCCTACAGAAATATTCTTGTCGACTCACAGATTGCGAGTATGCAGGTAAACACCTGCTTTAGATACGTCTAGATAAAAATCACAATAAATAAAAAAGAATAATGATATTAGCAGCCAGCAGGAATTAAATGCTGTGAAAAAAGGTAACACCAAAATCTCAAAAGTGGTGTGACTCACACATTAGACATGATGAAAATAATAACATGATATCTTTGTAGCATTTTATTATTGAATCTGATATACTTACTCGTACGGCGTACCACAATCTCGTGCTATTAAGCGATCGCTTAAGAACACTTCCAACTCCACTTTCACTCTTAGTATGGGTTTCAAGAATGGGTTCTATTCATTTGAAGAATATACAAGGTAACAGACTAACAAAGGAAATTTGGATGTGATCATAACCTGGTGTGACTGTGACAATCTTGCGTTTCTTGTTTAACCCCTCTAATATGTCCATAAACAGTGGAGTATGTTCGAAGCCCTCAAATGAAAATAATTATACAACCTCTTCTTTTTGTTAAAGTCGATTTAAACAATTGCCTGTAACTGTGTTAGATTTAGTGTTGGTGAACTGTTGCGCCTCAGAAGATGTAGGCGCTTTCTATAAACTTATTAAGTTTGAATGTGCTTATTGCATTAGTTGTGAAAAATATTGTGCAGATAAAACTATTTAAAAAATATACGCGTCGACTTGACAAACTTTTCTAATCAGTTGTAGTCTATAGAGTACCTAACGCAGGGGTCCCAAACTGTGCGCCGCGGCAAGGCAAGAGGGGCGCCGTGAGTCGATCCTCCATCATTATCCATAACCACAAATATTATAGAATAAAATTATAATATGAATTATGCAAAGCAGGCAGATAATTAAATATTTGTTTATTATTATTTCCTAACTATAATCATTACAGGTTTATTTATGTATCTTTTTGTAATATCTAGGTAAAGTAGGGCGCCGTGACAAAATATTGACTTGTAAGTGCGCCGCAGGCTAAAAAAGAATGGGAACCCCCTGCCCTAACGTATTTTCGCTAAGCTTTCATTCACACGAGAAAATAATCCTGCACATAATAAATTGCTATTGTATTATTATTACATTGCTATTTTAATTTTTATTTAAAATTCTATCAAATATCGTTTGGTTCGCATTTTTTTTAACGGACTTTGGCCCACCACACATAGGAGGAGTAGGAAGAAATTCCAGATTCCCTCCCCACACAAAGCGGGAGACAGCACAAAGTTGCAGTGACCGAAAGTCAAAGAACTGGAGGGAGAAGCACCACGGTAATACTCGTTAATAATAATAGTGACTAAGTAATAAGCTACAGCTAATTTAATTTCTTGTGTTAGAGTTTAGACTGTTGACAATAATAATTGTGACAAAAACGCTTGAAGGCACGGAAGTTCCTAGCGCTGCATGTCCACGAGATCACCGTAGTATGGGGCTCCAGATGTACACAGTAGGTTGTTAAGCATTGTAGTTCAAGTTCACATAATATTAAAGTTTGTTTTGTTAAAGCATCAAAACTAACTGCCGCAAATAGAGACATTTAATAACGATTAAACTTCAATTTAATGAAGAGTTTAATATAGACGATCTATGGGGCTTGTGTCAAATTCTTTATTACAGTTAAAATATAATAATTAATATTCACCTGTAAGTGTGGCAGTTAATCTCTTTTATACTTTCTCGTTTTCAAATCTTATCAATTTCTTTTTCATCTGCACGAGTGTAGTAAATCTGACAGGAGTGGCAGGACATTACATAAATAACCAAATAAAAACAACTTGTGTGAGTCATTGCTAAATCCTTTTCTATTTTAGTCAGGAATGTACGAAGGTATAAAGCCACGCCTAAAAGCGATTAATATCATCGTGTTTTCTGTCGGCAGATGCTAAAATAAAACAAGGACATTTGGTGATCAGATTTTTGCTTTGCATAAGACTTTTATTTTTTATTTGACACATTTTTTAGGTAGGATGATATATGGTATAAGGGATACATAATATATTACTTATGAATTAAAACAAATATTAATATATTTTCAAAGGTAAAGCGATCGTTAATTTATGTGGTCCGACTGACCTTAGCATTTGAGATGCGCCGCTAAATGTACAGTCACGAGTACAATGTGTTTATCAACCAATTGCTTTAGTTCACAATACACCTGAACATCGTTATTTATTACGTTCATATCTCATAATAATAGTTCAGATCTTATCCCGGTATTAAATTACACACCCAAGCTAATCCATACTTCAGGAATCTGAGAAACTATGTCCCGGCAGCCGCTACACACGTGCAGTTTTACTGTACAATTTAATCACATATAATATAAAAATGTAAAAAACGGTTGTGTAAGTGTTTCGAACGATTATTATACATTTTAAGCAAAAAAATATAATAACTAAGTACTAAAATAATATTATAGTTAATAAATATATTTAAAAAATAGGTTAAGGCGTAGGTCATTTCTACTAGCTGGCTACGTTATATTATAATCTTGATACTCTGATAAAACGGTGCAGCTATATTATAGCTGAATGTAACGGCCATGATAAGTCATAACACTACCTATCTACTTGGGATAAAATAAGTGTTGAAGTATAAATAATACGTTTTTGAATCGAAGCAAAATATTATTAAAGTTGTGTATCCAGTGTTCCTTATTTACATGAAATAAACCTAAATTTATAAATTAAAATTGACAATCAGAGATGAAATTCATGCGTCATATAAAATATGAAAACAAGATATAATTTCTTATAAAGCTACTTGTAGCATTATGCAGAAACGTAGGCTTCAGTAGTTTCCATACAAGAACATTTACTATAATTTTAATTCACTACCAATCATAAAATTGTGTGAAAAATTTTATTTATTACAGCAGATCTTGTCAAAATAGCTATTCAGTTTTTATTGTAAGTGCTAAAGTGGTACCTTGTCAAATACCAGCTGCCTCTTCGTCGAGCGATCTGAAACAAAAATGCACTTAATCATGAAAAAGTTCTAAAATATTATGAAATGAGAATAATATTAAATTATTAACCGACTTCCAAAAAGGAGGAGGTTATATTATTATGTTTGGCTGTGAATATTTTTTATGAATATCAAATTGGTTCAGGAGTTTTGACGTGATGCGGCTGCGAACATACAAGGATTATAAAATGTTGTGTTTTAATTAATATTATATGGGTACAGAAAATCATAGTACGGAACTGTCGTACGGAACTCGGCTCACACACGACCGAGCCTATGCTATTAACATTCAATATCTATAAACTTTTTGTCGTCACTGTCATTAAATTAACATGTTGTTAGGATGCACGGAGATTGCGGTGAGGCCGTCATTAAATTAGATGTACAGTCGGATACATCAGTGAACCTCATATTATATTTTTGTCAGATTTCATCATGAACAATGACAATCGTTGTTCAAACAGCACATTTTCCTTGAATATTTTGTGAAAATTTTACTCCTTTATACAATAATATAGGATAAAATATGGTAAAGTACTGTGTGTGAAGTATGGTAAAGTACAGTGTTTTACTGAATTATTAACAATAAATAATGGCCTAATTCATTCCATAATTATAATATTATTATGTAACATTAATATCACTGCGCTCTTGCAAAAAAATACTTTGTATTTTAAAAAATCTATAGATTACACCAGAATAAGCATCAAAATGTTAAATTATTAAACATTATTTTCAAAAAAAAATCTGGATTTTATCATATTGTATTTTTGGATTAATGAAAAGCATACTAAACTATAGAGTAAGACCAAACAATTGGAATGTCAATGCAACTAATTTATTCATTAACAATAATTTTGTTATGCACTATATTACCACGATTTTACCCTTTCTGACTCTAGAGTCTAGATAATAAAGATAAAACTGTAACAACATAATTACTTTGACGTGATGTTATTGGAGGATGCCTATGGGATGTTTATAATAATAATAATATACTATTATTTAACAAGGCTAAAGCTAAATCAATTATAATAAAAGAAACATAATATAACAAAACTAGCTAAATAAGAGTAGAACACGGACACATGGTTTTCAAGAATGTGTTGGGATTATTAGGAATAATTAGGATAAACCAATTTTAAAATGGTAAATAAACATAAAAATTGTTATTGACAGTGTACCAGTAGCAATATAATATTATTTGTCGCGAATCTTTGTTCAAAATCCCTATGGATCATTCCAATGATTTTTTTTATGGTGGATACCTACTACGAGTACAAGTAACAACTATGAATAAATAATAGCATATTTTGCAATATTTTTCAATCTTATGGAATTTCTACCTTCTGCTTATAATATTTTGTCACTTTAAGCACGCTGACCACTAAATCATGATAAGCATATTCAGGGAAGGTTTTCACTTTAATATGCAATAGTTCATCCTCTGTTATGTTAATTTCACCTAAAGATATTTAAATGCTAGATGTAAATTGGTACGAACGTGGCCTAGCGGTCGGGAGACAACACTGTTGAGAAACTGTATGCCAAAGTTCACAGTTTAAATTTTCTTCTAAGTATTTCACACTTCGGGTGCACTCCGAGTACAAGTTTTTGTAATGAAATAATTGAATATTAAACAGATTAGAAATATTAATGACCTGTTTAATGCAGAATGTAGGTTATGATAATGCCAGCTGATCAAAATAATACTCAGAGTAATCCTCCGATATGGTCGTATCAAATGTCAGCGATTTGTATGTTGTGCCTTGAGGCTCGCAAATTTGTGTTCTGATCTGACCCTTACAGACATTGGGGATGACAGATAATAGATTAAAAAAACGCGAAAGATAGGGACAGTATTAATTTAGTTGAGCTTTACTTGGCCCAACCCCTCAAACCCCTTAAGAACACCGGTGACCGCGACAACAATATAATACAATACCATCCAAGAATCCCCGATCGAAGGATTAATGTGATGTCTTGTGCCTTATTACATTATATGTTTTTTATTTCAGATTTCAAAAGTAAAACTAATGAAAGAATCTTAATAAAGCCCATATTTTTTGATTCCTCACAATAAATAGTTTAGTTTTAAGTTTTTCTCATTAAGTGAACTCTCAGCTTGTACGTAGAAGACGTAATCAGGTAATGTCTATAAAAGTACGCACCATATAGCTCTTTATACGTTTAAAGATGCGGCAGATCACCTCGAAATCGCCTTTAGTGTATGTTAATGTTTGTGAAAAATCTTTTTTGCGACCGACTTTGAACTTTAGCAAATGAGCAGTTAAATGTTAATGCTAGTTTATACAAATTAAACTTTGTAATTTTTTTAATACAAAATTGAGTCGGCTATGGGCTTTAAATGCCCTTGAAATAAAAATGACAAGAGACATGCTCGAAGTACGATGAAATCCTCAATTGTTATTTTACAAGATTAAAAAAATAGATTTGCGATAAGATACCATTTACATTAAAGAAGAAATGCCGCTGGAAGTCGTGTTGTTCGAACCCTTCGCTTTAATTAAATAAATGCATACTGCTCAGATAAGTCCACATCATATACAATGACTTTTCTTGAATAAACTATTGTATTATAAATATTTATTAATTGCCTGGACATAAATCTTAGAGCAGTGAATGGATGGTATGCGCATCCTTCTCACTACTGGTAGCGACAAGTATGCGTGTATATTTTTTGCAGCAAATACTGGATGCCCTTTGCTTTGATGTCGTGCCTAATGATGCGCCTAGAATAATGTACACAGTACCTACTAATGTACCTAGTACCTGCGCAACTAATACCGGTAATAGCTTACAAAATTATCCTCTTAAGCGTTTGAACTATTGAATATTGGTAATTTTGATTTCCGTTTGTATGGAGTTCATACATAATTTGAATGAAAATGAGAAGCGAATACCTTATAATAAAGATCGCGAATTATTTGAATTACTTGTTTGGATAATATCACCCCAATGCATAAATATTTTAATTCCAGTGCAAAAATTATTTTACTTAGTAATTTTTAGTCTGACAAAATGTAGTCTTCTAAGTTCGTGTGTGTCCAATTTCTTTTATCCGAGTCGCAAAAACCAATTAAAAATTATAAAATTTGTAGTTCACTATTAATTTATTATTTATTTAAAGTAAACATATTAAGTAGCAACCGATGAAGCCCTATCTTACCGACACATACAGGTGACCTCTGGCTTCTAAGTAAAATTCGCATAGATGCCTAACACAATTACCTTTTGTGTTCAGTAACAATACCAAATGCCTAATAGGTTTATTGTTTAAATTTTGGCCTATTAAAATAACCAGATACCTATCTTCAGATGATGTAACAAATGCAAGGGAGTTTCAGCCTCTAACTCTCTATCCAATAGTATATTTGTCGTTGTTTTGTTTATCGCTGTACATTTTCTATGAATTTATTTATTTTCTCAATGGTAGGTACAATACCTTAGAATTAACTCTATTGATGATGAATATCAGAAAAAAATTAGTGTCTTCAGTGGTCCTATTGCATTCTAACTTTAATTACTAATAGTTGGGGAGGGGAAAAGGGGATTTCGGGAGTAGCTCGAGCGTGTCAGATTAAGCTTGTATAGGCTTCCGACATATTATGTCTAGTTATCATGGTATAGAAATCAGATTTCTCACGTGGTGGGTTAATTTTTTTTTAATATTGAAATGTTATCAGATCTGTCAGATTAAGATAGGGGATGTTTAGTATACCCCAAAGAAGCTTCCATATAAATCACTGACATTCAAAGGTTAGGTAAGCCTGTAGGGACATTTTGAAATATAAAAAAATAAAGCTTAATATTTTCCTAACTAAACTTCGTAGATATTTTATTTTGCACTAAACTAAAATATGATTTAGTCCTTATTGTCTAAAATATATTTACAATTTACCTAAATAAGCAATTTTTTGATAATATTTTCTTTTTAAAAACTTTAAAATGGCTGCAGTTTCTGAACCCACCGCTAAAATAAAAAAAACGCTCTTTTTATTTTTTTAAATAGTTTTACCTAACGTAAAAAACCTACTAGATCTCCATTACGCTCGAGTAACTACACAAATAGCACCTTCTCCTCCCCTACTATAACTTGTTTATGTTTAAAAGTATACGTTTTGAACAGATAATTATAATACTACTAGCTGTCCCGGCAAATGTTGCTTTGCCATAATCAATAATGTATTTCGCCCATATTATTTTATTGAAGTGACTAAATAAGTATGTCACCATGGCAACGTCGATCGCTATCCCGTCGCACAAACAATGGTCGCCGTCAGTCTCAGGTTGTGATAATTTACTATTATTTATCCCACTAAGTGCATTTATCAATATATAAAGTGCCTAGTAGCCGATTCTCAGACCAACTGAATATGCATATAAAATTTTGTAAAAATCAGTAAAGCCATTTCGGAGGAGTTCGTGGACTAACATTGTGACACGAGAATTTTATATATAAGATAGGCATAGACTATATGCATAATATTTCATTTTCAGTATACTATAGGCATAATATTTCAGTTAGTTTCTTCACTAGGCGAGGCGATATAAATTAAAAAGCATACAAATTGCAACCAAAAAGGCAGCTAGGTGCTGCCCAATACATACTTGGGATCCAATCTTCACTTGGTAAGTTCGTTTGATCATAATTACTTTATTATACATTGACACCAGCTTTTAAAAAAACTACTTATATCTACCTATTATAGCATCAGAATCAGAATTAAAGTATTATATTAAACATTATTTTCAAATAAATATTTCTGGATTATATTTAATATGCTTTTGAATAAATGAAAAGGTTATTAAACTATAGAGTATGACCAAACAATAATAATTGGAATGTCAATGCAGTAAGGGCCTGTTTCACCGCTTCCTGATAAGGCTATCCACCACTTAATTTGACAGATGGAGTATGGAAAATCTGTCAAATAACCCTATCGGGCACCTTATCAGGAAGCGGTGAAACAGGCCATAATAATAATAATTTAATCAATAACAATAATTTTGTTATGCACTATATTACCACGATTTTACCCTTTCTGACACTAGATATTAAAGATAAAACTGTAACAATATAATTAGTTTGACGTGATGTTATTGGAGGATACCTATTGGATGTTAATATTAATCTTATATATAACTAGCTGTCCCGGCAAACGTTGCTTTGCCATAATATATATTATTTTATTTAAGTGACTTAATAAGTATGTCGCCATGGCAACGTCGATCGCTATGTCGTCGCACAAACAATGGTCGCCGTCAGTCTCAGGTTGTAATAATTTACTATTATTTATTCAACAAATGCACTTATCAATATATAAAGTACCCAGTTGCCGATTCTCAGACCTGCTGAATATGCATATAAAATTTGGTAAAAATTACATTACTACATTGTGACACGAGAATTTTATATATTATAAGAAATTCTCGTGTCACAATGTTAGTCCACGAACTCCTCCGAAAAGGATTTACTGATTTTTATCAAATTTTATATGCATATTCAGTAGGTCTGAGAATCGGCTACTGGGTAGTTTATATTATATTGATAAGTGCATTTGTTGAATAAATATTTGTAAATTATTACAACCTCAGACTGACGGCGACCATTGTTTGTGCGACGAGATAGCGATCGCCGTTGCCATGGCGACATACTTATTTAATCACTTCAATAAAATAATATGGGCGAAATACTTTATATAATGGCAAAGAAACGTTTGCCGGGACAGCTAGTAATAATATACTATTATATAACAAGGCTAAAGCTAAATCAATTATAATATTATTTATATTATAATAAAAGAAAAATATAACAAAACTAGCTAAATAAGAGTAGAACACGGACACGTGGTTTTCAAGAATGTGTTGGGATATAATAATAGATTCTTGGGATTCAGTGATAAAATATAAACTAAATAATAAATCTAAAACACTTTGGCTTCAAGATAAATCAAACAAGTGCAATCTTTAGTAGGTCAAGTAATAAATATCGGTAGTTTTAAATAACTTCAGCAAGTTTTGTGTCTCTCACGTCAATCCCTTGATACGGCAGATGGAAAGTAACTGTTCAGTTCAACAGTTTTAACAGAAAACTGTTCTGAAAAAAAAGAAGAAAGAAAAAAACCCAAGGGCTGAGATCCTTTCTTTTTAAGTTTTTTCATTTTTACCTAGAAAAAATAATTACAAACCGTTTAATGTAAAATTTGCCAGAACCAATCTAGGCCACTACGCACCGCTCAGAAGATTGTGTAGATCCTACAACGCCATATCTAATTACTCTGACATTTGTATATTTTCTGATAAGCTAAATTCTTTTAAACATAAATTAAAACAAATTCTGTGTAACAATAGTAAGTAACCTATCTTAATATTGTTAAACATAATAAGGTCACTCTACAACACTCAAGTAATCACAATAAAAAATAAAATAAACCTTTGATTAAAATTATTAATGCTAAGTTTGTATTGGCTAAGTTTACCCATAAGGAACAAATTGTTATACGTTGTTATGTTGTTATTATATTATATATTATGCCATTCATCATTTCATTGAAAATTGTATGTATCAGTCCTTTCTCATCTCACCTCATTTCATCTCATCTCATTTTCACTAATTAATTTCTTTGTCGCCATTGCGTGCTGTATTTCACCTGTCATTGGAAGTCATCTAACCTATAAGTTACCATTGTTTGTCTTTTATTTTAATGAACCAGATGATATTCTGTTGGTGAATCGTGCTAAATAAATAAATAAATAAATAAATAAAGTTTTTGAGTGTATTTTATCTTTTGAATAACGTCGTTGGTTGGTAAGTGTTGGTGGGGGAATGGGCTCATATCGAGAAGCCTCAAACCGGGCATAAATTAATATGTGTTGTTACAATTTACATGAAATAGAACGTAATGCAATTTTTGGTACTAAAGTGACAAAATTAGGTTAAAAGACGGAAAGTCCACAGGCACCTAAAGAATAAAAAAAACGTTTTGACATAACACTAAACTATATATTTTTAAGTACAATATACTTGGAAATTTCAGTTTCTCGACCATTTATAGGAAATAAAGAGCTTGTATTTTAATTAATGTTTGATATACAAGTACACGCATATGTTTAATTAGTTGACAAGTGTTTTTAATAAATACCTGACATTCTTTCATAGTCATTTTAACAACATGTAAATAGATGATTAATATTCATTAATAAACGACAATCTTTGTTTTACCTTTATTATTAAATAATATAATTAATATTATAAATTAAGATACCATTTAAATTTTAAATGGTATCTTAAGTTATAATATTAAATCAAATAGATAAAGTATTTGTTAAAGAATTAATTTTGCAAGCATGGACTGTTAAAATTCAAGCATATAGTACGAGAGACTCAGTAAAATAAAAATCTTAAAAGGCTCGTGCCTTGTAAAGGTTGTATCAAACTGCAGTGGGCAAGTGATGCTGCAATGGATCACAACCCTTTCTTTAGGGTTGTGATCCATTCCAGCATCACTTTTTTTACTATGGTTGCAAAGTTAATTTATGAATGAAACACTTTGCAACCATAGTACAGTTTAGAGCTTGACCCGTGAATACTACTGTTTATATTATGTTATGGTTGTGGTGTATGTGCTATGTACATATTGCACATATTGGCTGTCATATGTTTCAAGTAGTTTAGCGGTAAGGTGGAATGTTGGTATTTACTATTTACATATTTAAATGCTGACATATAGGCAGTTAATTGATTTTCATTTCTAAAAGATTATTAATTACTAGTTGTTTAGAGAAAAACAACTACAATTTGCCTCCAACTTCCTTCAATCGAAATTGGAATATCGTGCAGAATTCCGAGATAGAAAACTATCCTATATCTTTTCTCGGATCTTAAAGCACATCCTCAAGCTTCATTAAAATCGGTTGTATCGTTTAAGGGTCAAGAGGTACCGCACAAACCAACGTACACGTACAATTTTGATTTTATGCAGTAAGTATACTATTAGTAAAAGTAAAAAAAAGTATTTAGTACAGAAACAAAAAAATTATAATTTAGTCTAAGTTATACATAAGTAAAACATTCATTATCATCCACTTACGTTTTTAATTCATTGCGTAGTAAAATTGTAAGTAAATCCCTGTAATAACAAAGTAAGTTGTCAAATTATTAGCAAAAAATCAAGTTAGTTTGAATTGAATTTGTATGTCAAATTCATTATTCAGTTGGAAATTGCTTTGACATAAAGCGTACCATTTAGGTGTTGGGCTTAGTTTTACGAGCCTGTTGATAGTTCTACTGTAACCATGAACGAGATAATGCTGCGGCACAGGGACGTACTCAAAGTTATGAATACGAAGAAAAATACTTTCAATTAATACATAGATTTTTCAGCGTTTGAATCCGTGCATAGATTTTTCAGCGACTTTTCAGGGTCATAATATAAAGAAAATTACTTTGAATCCGTACATAGATTTTTTAGCGATTTTTCAGCGTCATACATGGTCATACAAAGAAAATTACTTTGACTCCGTACGTAGATTTTTCAGCGATTTTTCAGCGTCATATAAAGAAATTACTTTGAATCCGTACATAGATTTTTCAGCGATTTTTCAGCGTCATAAAAAATACTTTGAATCCGTACATAGATTTTTCAGCGTAAATTTAAAGTAGGTAGCTAATATACTGAGTTTTTTGGTCCACCTTCTTTAGTTAAATAGCATTTTTATGACATTTGTTGTTGTTGTCCGACTTGTAAGCAGAACAATAATACATAATAATAACTTAAGGAAATGTTCCATCTTTTGTCCATTTCTTGAAACACAATAATTATACTTTTCTGATGACCTGTACAATTAATACTAGAATATTAATCGGTGACCTGCGACCGATCCATATATAGACACGAATGGGCCAACTCGACCTGGGTCCTGATCAATCCACAAGCTCACAGGAAACTTGCGTGAACAATACCGATTTTGCATCGTGTGTAATGTAATTCACCGTGTAATGTAACACGAATTCTACGTGTGGACGGCACTACGAGCATCACATGTAACGCTCGAGGTTTATCCATCGACTGTCGGTTTTCGCGCTAGCACAAAGGCTCTTTTGGACAATTCGCTTTGAGTTCGTATGCCGCCCACACTGTTGACGCTAAATTACACGTAATCTTACATTACTCTTTACACTCGTCTGGACCCGGCTTAATGGGAAGAGTTGGGAGCTGTAAGACCAGAAACACAACTCTCAATAATAGAGAAACGCGTAAATGTTCTTATGTTTCAAATGTCCATGGGCGAAAGCTACAGCACGCTGTGATACCTCTGCTCATTTTCAGGGTAATTTCGCACAAAAATATTTTACATGAAAATAGTCCAAATAATTTTGACCTTATTTTCACAAGGATAAAATGGTACCAACATTTTGACGTTTTCAATTAATATGATGCTTACTTGATTGTTGCCATTGTTTTTGAAATAAAAACAATAAATAAGTTGACGACCTCTGTGGCTCAATGGTTAAGAGTGTGTGGTAGCTCAAGCCGGGGGTCGCGGGTTCGAATACCACCGACGGAACAAAAAGTTTTTCACTGTTCCTGGGTCATGGATGTGTATTAAATATTATGTGTATGATTTAATAAAAATGTTAAATATATAATATATTATAGTATAAAATTATTGAATATATTTCCGTTGTCTGGTACCTGTAACACAAGTCCTTTAGGTACTTAGCACGGGGCCAGACTGACGTGGTGTGAAGCGTCCATAGATATTATTATTATAAGTCCGGCCCTGTTGCTTGCAGACGTTACAGGCTCCCCCTGCTTGCAATTGCTTGACAAACCAGCGTCTCTATAAAAGGGACAACTGATTAGATGCTAAGTACAATCCGCACATGCGAACCTCGACGTAGGATGTTACAATAGTTCCCCTGAACATACTCTCAGTGCAACATGATTGAAATTGTGAGTATTTTTGCATGCAGCTTTTAAAAATATAATTTTTGTCATTTTGGTCAAGATGGGTAATGGGTTCATTATTTAGGGTCAACGTACCCATCGTATGAAGCTCTCAAGATCATTTACTATTTTGCCCAAGGAGACAATAGAATATTTATTAATATTTAATTCATAATTCATCGGAAGAATAGTGTTTGGAGTGAGTTATTTTATTTCAAAGCTTAGGAGGTCAATCATTACCCAGAGTGTACCGGACTATCTTGTGTCTATAATATTATTATGTCTGTCTGTTACTTTGTATCCAGAACAATAATAATTATTATTTAAATTATAATCATTTTCTTCTTCTATTTGTAATGATTTCTTGATTTCCCGGGACCCAATATGTATTTATGCTAAATCAATTTAGTCGCTTAACCCTGAAGAACTAACAGCCAGACAAACACAATTTTGCTTCATAACATTAATTGTATGGAGAAGAATATAAAAGTTATTATAATTTAATTAATGATGGTGCTGATTGCGAAAAAATATTATTTAAAAATATAAAGTTAAGTATAATATATATTATATATTCTACTTTGCCTTGTATACATAAAATGTTTATGACCTAAAGACTAGCTGCTAAGCCTTGAAACACAATAATAATTATTACATGTGGACACAGGTAAAACACCTAATGGATACTTAAACACTAGCTATTAGTGTATAATAATGAGGTTCTGTGTACGTTGCTTTTTCCTTAATCCCTACGTCTTATAATATTAGTAGATTTGTATTAAATAAATTTACAAAGTTGCCCGCAATTTTCCTGCGCCGAAATTAGTTTGTTGCTCAGGCAAAGTACTATCAAGAAGTTGATTCCTATGCAGATGGAGGACCTACGTACTTTGGTCCCATTACGTCAAACCCAGCCGACAGATTACAATTATAACGTTAATCCGTCGATTGGAGATTCTCGGTATTGCCATTGTATTCTATTGTTCCTTTCTTTTAAAAATACGATTTTACAAATAGACGATTACGATTTTATAAATCTTATTTTAAAAAGACGTTATATTCAAGATCTCTATGTATATTATAGGTAATAGCAGATGAACCAAATGAACCCACAAACAACCTTATTGATGAATTGCAGCAACTGCATAATGTTATTTTTAATAGGTTACAAGTTGAAAGGGCAGTTCCATTACAAAACTGGTTATTTGAATTATTAAGTTAAATGTCTATTTAATATTAAACACTATAATGTATTACGCGTAGATAAGATTTAATAAAATTGTAATTATGCTAGATTTAAAGGTTTGTTTAAAAATAATAATTGACAAAATATGATGTGCAAATAGTGAATTAATTATAATAAAGTATATATTATACTAACTTATAAATAATATGGTTACATATTCAGAATATAAAATTAACAATAACAATAATCTACAGAAGCTTAAATAAAAAAACCGGCCAAGTGCGAGTCGGACTCGCGCACCGAGGGTTCCGTACAAACCTGCAAGGTTTACAAAGTTCGTTTGATATGAATTTCAACTTGATAGCTCTCGGCGTTCATGAGGAAAAAAGTTATAAATTTATATTTATTAAAAAATATATATTTTGTAATGTAACTAAAAATTTAAGGTTTTCGGAATTTTTCCTTTATGTGTGCTATAAAACGTTGCTTCATGCCAAATTTCAAGATTCTAGGTCGACTGGAAGTACCCTTTAGGTTTTGATTCCCTTGCGAGTACTTGCGAGTTTCAAAATATGCAGCTTAAATTGCTGTTTCTTTTGATTGCGTTAACATAGAAGTTTGATTTTGTTACAGCTTAAAGGTATTATAGACCTGAGTATTTGGTATGAATTTCAATTTAATACCTCTACGCGTTTATGAGGAAATGGGTAGTAAGTTTAAAATTATAAAAAAAATATATATTATGTGATGTAACTAAAAATTTATGGTTTTCGTAATTTTTCCTTTATCTATGCTATAAGACGTTGCTTCGTACCAAATTTCAAGATTCTGAGTTCACGGGAAGCACCCTGTAGGTTTTGATTCCCTTGCAAGTGTCGAAAATTTGCGGCATAAACGGCTGTATCTTTTGATTGCGTTGGCTTAGAAGTTTGATTTTTTCACAGCTTCAAGGGACAGTAGACCTGAGTAATTGATATAAATTTCAGCTTCAAACCTCCACGCGTTCCTGAGAAAAAGGGTCTTGACAGACGGACGGACAGACGGACAACAAAGTGATCCTATAAGGGTTCCGTTTTTTCCATTTGAGGTACGGAACCCTAAAAATAATATAACAATGATAATAATTAATAAAAAAAATATTGATTGTGAATTAATTACCTATTAACCCATCCAGCCCCGTACGAGCACCGGTGATCGCGACAACAATAGAATACACTAGCATTTTCGGAATCCCCGATCGAAGGATAAATTTTATTTTGTTTAAAGTATTTGTTGTTCCAGAAATCTAGCTATAGCGATTCTTGAGATACAGCCTGGACGCAAACAGACAGACAAACAGATAGACAGACATATGGACAGAAAGACAGACAGACATCGAAGTCTTAGTAATTGGCACCCGTTTTTTTCCTTTGGGTACGGAATCCTAGAATGGTATACTTCAACAACAAATTTAACAGCATAGTTACTTGTAAATTAGACTTTTTACGTTTCAGTAATTTTTATTTCAATGTAACTTTGTAAAAATGTGAAAAGTTCCATCAGGTAAAATTTAAACTAGGTTGGTTATTATATTAAATAATAATATTATATATAAAAAAAAACATTATATTTAATAAGCAATCGTAGGAACCTCTCCTGTTAGATCTAGGAGCATTGGCACTTGGCAGTTCAAGTTTTCTTGCAGTAATGGAAAATTTTACAATATTTCGAAATTTTAACAATAATAAACCTTTTGCCTTGTGGTATTGCTATTTATTATTTTATTAATGAAATAGCACATTTTATAGCTAAAATAATTTATATAAGGTCATTCACATGGATAGCTATAAAATTAATTTTTTACGACTTTACAATAGTGAGCTTTAGAAATAAATATTTAAAAATTAATAAACGAAAGTCTAGCGAGTTTGATAATAAATTTTATTTTTATTGCCGTAAACACATAAAATATTTTTATAAGTGATAGTAAATCGCGTGATTTTAAAAACTCTCAAAGCTCATTCTTAAAGCTTTTAAGACTATCCGACAAAAAACGAATTCTTCAATTCAAAGCAGTAGTTCTACAAATTTTTTAGCTTTACAATATAAGTATAAATATGATTTTCCCAAACTTAAAGCCCGCCATTAATAAGGAATAGTAAGTTGTATGAAAAAGTGTCTGAATATAATATTTTTTTGTAGACAATTCTATGATCTACACTCTTGTCCCACCTGTTTTTGTGATAAAATGTACAGTTTGGGAAAAAAACGGGAAAAGACTCATTTTCATACCTTTGACCTTGAATAAAATTTTTAGGATCGCCGGGGACTTTTAAGGTAACTATTTATAATGGTGTATTTAACGTCTCTACCAACTTTCAGCTCTATGCGAATTATTCCGAGGTCGAATGTTTAATTTGCCTGGGGTATTTAGTCATAATTTTCACACGGTCCCGAAGAAACATCCATTTATTAACACCTTCACTGCGGGGCGGGCCGAAATCGGCCCGCCGCGGAATTTCAGCTGGTGCGGACGAAGAAAACTATGTTCTCTCACTCGGTGCGGAGCGATTATCTCAGATATTTGTAAAGGTACGACAGAGGCAAATATATATTTGAGATTGTGTTTAAAATTATAGGTCTTTCCTGTAAAAAAATATGGCAGGTCGTTATCGGCCCACCACGCACTGGAGGTATCAAAAATCAACTCAGTGCGGCAGTGGGCCTATTGCGGCCCGCCGTACAAGCAGGCGGTTGGCGACCCGATACCGCACCGAGCGGCCGCCTCGCCAGTTAGTGATGTGCAATCTATCGTAAGTCGTAGCTGACGTACGTACTTTTTAACCGACTTCAAAAAAAGGTTATCAATTCAACCTGTATATTGTATGTATTATTTTCAGAACTGCCTAGTTTTGATATGTTTTCCTCTATATTATCAGTATCTGAACAAATGTGAAAATTTCTAAAGTGGCATACATATTCATGTATGTTTTTATGTTTGTGTTCGCACATCTTCGGAACTACTAGTCCGATTAAAGTAATTCTTTTTTTGTACTGGGTACTATTTAACTTCGGGAATACTGTTCATCAAAATCGGTTCAGTAGTGTTTAAAATAGGTAATTTTGATTCCCAATTACGTACGATTTTGAAGTCGGTTTTATCTTTTTAAAATACAATAATTATTCATTTTATAAAATAACGATAAAATTAACGATAGCAGGAAACAAAAAATCATGTCCTTGAGATGAGCGTTAAACGGCGAAATTGTGCAGGGTGATATGAAAAACTGGGAGCCATGGAACCATGAGGAGTGTTGAATCAAAAAAGAAATTAAAAAAAATAAAACATACTGCAGAATGTGCAAACAAAAACGGGCTTTGTGTTTTAAAGACAGGAATTTAAATATATTAATAAAAATATAATATATTTTCGATATCCCCTTATTTTTGTCTTTCACCTCTCTACTAAAAATACTTTCTAGTGCGGTTCGGGTCGATATCGGCCCGCAACTTTCCCTGGTTTATTTCTTATTTCCTGTTTGGCAGATCCCGGGGCGATCAAATCTAAAGTAGTTGGGTTCAAGGTTATTCCAACAGTCCAAAAACTGTACACCTACATTATGTTTTCGCAAAGTTATAGTAATTTAATCTAACCTTGTGCTGGTGGGTCAAGAAAGGCCTACCCCGCACTGGCGGAAAAATCATTGGGGGCACACTTTGGCCCGCCGCCGCACCAGACGAAGGTTTAAGACTTTACTTGCTGCAGTGAAGGTGTTAAAAATCCATTTAATAAAGCGTGTCTGTCTGTCTGTCAGTTACCTCTTTTCACCCAAACCACTGAGCCGATTTTGCTTTTCGTATGGAGATACTTTGAGTTCCGGGAAAGGACATAATAATATGACACTTTTTATCCCTAAAGAATGTACGGTTCCCGCGAGATAAACGAATTTTGGCGCATAGAAGTTGCGGGCATCATCTAGTTTCACATAAAACTCTAACAAGTCCTCTAGTACAGTTACAAACTGTACTAGAGGACTCGTTAGAGTTTTGAATATCTTTATTACTTAAACGGCACAGAAGCCACAATTTAATTAAGTGTTGGAAGCACGTAAGTTTGTCAGGGTCTAGGGGTCGTGTTACGCAGTCGCTAGAAAATTTATTGATCTTCAACAAGTAAGGAAAAAGTGCATATATATATATATATATATATATATATATATATATATATATATATATATATATATATATATAAGAGTCTTATTAAAAATACTAAGGTAAACTTAAGGATATTACCTGAATGTGTTAAGGGCCCTCTCTCCCTAAATTAGCCGGTCGATTGTCTGTCAATGCGAATATCGACGTAAATGACATTAAAATAACATTCATAACAGTGCGCCTTGTATGGTGGCGGTTACGACTCTCGCCGCGTCCATGATAGGGCGAAATAGGAGAAAAAACCTTTTTAAGGCTTAATATAATACATATTTCAAAAAAGTAACAAAACCAAATTAATAACTTATGTATTGCAAAGCAGTAGATATTTTTTATATATTCTTTTGATAAAATATAATGAAGGAGTAAAGTGGTTTCATTCAACGATTTGGAGGTGATTTGGTTTTTTATTTCTTTATTATGTGGTACCGATAGAAAAAATATGGCAAAGCAAATTACGTATCATATCATGTAGATTACTAATTATTTTTTTCGGATACAATTTCTCTCTTAATGCCGATGAAAAGTGGTTTCATCTGCACGCTTTTTTCGAGAGAGCAGCCTTAATAGGTTACTATTTACATGATAGGAAATATAGTAGGTGCGGGAGCCCTAGAACAATTGTTTTTATTACTATTAAGTAAATTTTTTGTGAGTAGGTAACTTCATTTTCATTAGACGCCCAACAATTTCCTCTGCGAAAATTCTCGAAAGTGGTAGCTAACAGAGATAGAAAGGATAAAATTTCGATTTCGATTTGATGATCCTAAAATATGTATTGTTCTGTTTGTAGCACAAAATTAACCAATTAATATACAAAAAACTGCTGGTTAAATATTTTATTAGTTTTCCGTAATCTGTAATCAAATGAAAAACATGTTCTGGGGAACCTGGACTAATATGCGGGATATTATTAATTGCCACTGCACTTCACTTTGACCGATGTAGTGATGTTACCTGCAAAAAGAAAACGAAAGTTATTCATGTTTTCTTATTACTCGAATAGACTCGAATTTATACAGAATGTAATAAAACAAAGTGATAACACTATTATTATGAATTGCATAATTCAAAAAAAAAAACTCTTTCAGCGCTCCTTCTTTCACAGTGAACTCTATGTAATGGAGACTCTTTATACATATTACACGCACACACTAAAGTATTAATTACTCTGCTTTGTTACGCCCTGTACATATTTTTATAAATACCTACTTTAGAAGAATATTATGGGATAGTTTAAGAATATATCTTATCTACTGTTGGATACTGTAGTATACCAAGGTCTACTATTGTTAATGTCGACTCTATTTCATTCTTTCTATTATCGCAGTCAGAATCCGTGACTGTATTTAGCATGCAACGACTAATTAGGTGCATATCTTTTGTTTTGAGCACGTAGGACATTGTGTTTTGAGGCAACACAAATTCCGTGGATTATTCCCACAACACTTTGCACAACTCTTCTTTGTTATGTGATAAATATAATACGTTTTGAAGGATATTGCTAAGAAAGCATAAGTTTTTTGCGAGCTTATATGAAGCAAGTGCATGCATTTGGGCAACAGATACATGATGGCGCATCTTTAACTTGTGTATCGTACACATGTATACGCGAAAAGAAAATGCGTTTACTTGATTGAAGTCAAATTATAAATAACTAGCTGATCCGGCAAATATTGTTTTGCCAAAAAATAGATTAAAAACCTATTTTCAGCGAATGTATACCGGGCCCGTGGAAATTGATTCCTTGGCATTTGACAGACTTACGTTTTGTCGGCTCATGTTATTAATTCAATATTAGCTGTAATCGGTCGGTGAGGGTTTGACTTAACGCGACCAAATTACTTAGGTCCGCCATCTGCCTAGGAGTAAACTTCTCTGATAGTACATACAAAATTTCACTACAATCGGTAGAGCCGTTTTGGAGGAGTTTGCGCACAAACACTGTGACACGAGAATTTTCTATATTAGATATTTATTTAATAAACCAAAACCTACAGTTCCTTGACACTCAAAATGCGCATCGGTGTATAAAGTAGGCCGTGTACAATCCTTAATTGCATAATCCTTAAAGTACTAGCAACATTTTGCACTAGCTAAGTGTTACCTATTTAGTAATTAGCAGACTTGCGTTATTGAATTTCAATAATACTAATGTACTATTTGAGAAGTTGATTCCTAGGCAGATGGTGGACCTGAGTAATTTGGTCGCGTTAAGTCAAACCCATCCTGCCGATCACAGCTAACATTGAATTGACATAAACCGACCACATGACGTAGGTCCTTCAACTGCTTAGGAATCAATTTCCTCGATGGTATAAAATTTCCTTCTTTCCAGAGGATTTTCTATTGTCTCGCCGTGATCGCGATAGTGGCCGCCGCACCACAGAAGCCGGCGGAACAGGTCATTGCCATACTGAAGCAAGAGTTTGACCAGCAAGCCGATGGCTCGTATATTTACAAGTAAGAAATTATTTTAAGTCTAAACAAATCTGAAACTGTTGGACGCTATGAGATTATAATGTAGTTAGATTGATAGAGAAAATTAAATCTCCGAAAAGATAATTTTCAATATCAATGGAATCAGTCTGTGGTCTGAAATCAATATCAGATCCTGAAATAAATAAGATGGCAATTTACTTAATAAATTGCGTCGCTTAGTTAGCTAATCATAGCAATAACGTTAACTGAAAAAATTGCTGTTTAATTATTTAATGATTTATATTCTAACAAGTAGCATAGATAGTGAAAAATAGGCAACGTACAATAACTAACTAAATATTATATTTTGTTAGGCGTATAAAATCAATTCAAATATAATAGAAAAAAATAAACTAAGCACACTTAGTAAGTTTTAAACAGTGAAATTGCAAAAAAGAACTTCTTTTAAAGACTCTTCCTCCTCTTGTTACCTCTTCCTAGAGGAAGAGACAGTTAATGTTTAGTTAATTTAATTTTTCCATGTTACGTTGTTTTCACACAACACTTTTATTACAGCTATGAAACCGAAAATGGTATTAAGGCGCAGGAGCAGGGACAGCTGAAGAAGGCCAGCAGCCCTGATGCCAGTGACGTCATCGTAGCCCAGGGTAGCTTCAGCTATACTGCGCCTGATGGAACCGTCATAAACCTGAACTACGTAGCTGATGATGAGGGTGGATTCAAGCCTGAGGTTAGTAATGCATACTTTAATATTATAAATACGAAAGTGTGTCTGCCTGTCTGTCTGTTACCTCTTCACGCTCAAACCGCTGAACCGATTTTGCTAAAATTTGGCATGGAGAGATTTTGGGTTCCGGTAAAGGACATAGGATACTTTTAATCCCGGAAAAATGTACAGTTCCCGCGCGATAAACGAATTTCGTCATCTAGTTTTTTTTTATAACGTTTCGGGATTAAGGTAAGTGTATGCCGGGATAAGATGAACTTAATTTATTGAGTTTTTAGTGCATAAGAAGTTTAACTTGTGATACCAAAACACTCACTTCAGAGACATATTATTTTGATAATTGCTTAACTTTAAATTAATGAATATTTGAGAGATCATTTTTGAAGTTTATGTCAAAATTACCCATTAATAAAAATTATTTAAGTCTTTAATTTAAATATAAATTAATCACTGTTAGTCCTTTATCCAAATAATTCGTTGTGATAGTGGTGGCTTGTGTATCCTAGCGCTAATAAATAGCAACAAAATCAAAGTTAGACTATGATGAAACAAAAACTAAAAATATTTTAACATACTTACTAAAATTTTATATGTCATAAATTATTATGTTTTTATTTGATTAATGCTGTATAGTAGTCATTTAATTACTAATGTAACTCAAAGGATTGGCGAAGGTATTAGGTATTATACTCTATAGAGAGTGTTCACAGTAGAAACTTTTTTCAGTTCCTTCCAAAATATTTTCCAACTTGGTTTTAGGAGTTATCTTAATACTTACATTGAAAAACCTCATAATATTATATTTATCAATTATAATATCAAGCTAAGTAAAATGAAATTAATGTTAAAACATACGTATTTAAATTTGACGATATCTCGTTATTTATCTTGCCCATCTCTCAGTTTCCTTGACAATCAGGCTTTACTCTCACTAACGAAAGGCTTCAACATTGCCTATTATGTGGATGTCAAGGTCATAACACTATTACCCATAGTGGATATGCGACATTCCATTAAAAGTGAGTGAGAATGTCATTGTGAAGCTAGGTGCTCCCTCACCGCGAGTATTCACGTGTAATGTAACATTTTAGTTTCGACTTTGAGCATTGCATTACAAAATACCTCCCTGACCTACGAGCATTCACGAGTAATGTAACTCTAAAGATTTGACTTTGAGCATTACATTACAATACAACCTCCCTGACTGACGAGCATTCGCATGCGCGCGTGTAATATAACATTCGACTTTGAGCATTCCCTAGCTAGTTGATGTTACAAGTTGTATCAAGATATTACACACTGTAGCTTAACAAGGTGCGCATTGTAATGCTCGGCTCTCCTCCCTCGCTGATGTAATGCTCGACTCTGTAACGTTACATTACAAGCGAATGCTCCCGGTGAGGGAGCACTTTAACGTAGCGTAAATCGTTTTCCCTAACTATTTCGTATTGTAAACGGTTGGATAGTTTTTACTTTTTTGACTTAAAACTTTACATGTTAACAATTTAGGTCACTGCGTATTTTACTTCATAAAAAAATTTAATGCTCTTTGTAGGATACTATTTGAGGCGAAGACACAGAGAAAAACCAGTGTGTTGTGTTTTTGATTGATACTTACTTTAATTTTTATTTAAAAAAGAATTTCATCGATTATAAATGTAACTACTGTTTCGTGAGCTATAAATAAATGTTGAAACTTTCGTCATTTCAGGGTGCCCATCTTCCAACCCCACCGCCGATACCACCAGCAATACAGAAAGCCCTGGACTACATCGCGGCCAACCCCCCACCACCCCCGGGAAGAAACTAAGACTACAAACTCCTGCTCAACGATAAAACTGCATAGTTTCGTCACAGCCCGATATACCATACGAAAACGGCCCGAATCGTTGTAGTCTGGTGACGATGTAGTACTATTATATAGTATGTTTGTCTTTACCTGTGGTCAAACTGTGCAGTTTTATCGAACTGTATGTAGAGGACATAAGCTGACTCCTTCTTGAACGACGACCTTGTACCTATAACATAATCATGTTAAAGGTACGTACATTAATCGCTTCGACCTCTCTGTAAATACTCATCAAACCTAACAAATGGGAAAGTAAGAAGCTATTAACAAAATGGTACTATCAATATTATACTCAGCAATATAAAAATGAACAAAAACATAATATTATGCTCAAATATCGAACTGTGATAAACCAACGGACGGATTTATTATTAAGTTGAATAAATGCAAATCAGTGCCAAAGATGCATTGCAAAGGAGATTGACTTTTATTTTAGACCAGTTCACCCCCTCTTCCTTACACTTTATTGTGAAGTGCCGTAGAAATTAAACATAAAAGTAGAATACCTAACGAAAAATATGTATATGTGCAAATGAATTGAAACGACATAATTTAACAACCGACTACATCTTCATTTTATGAAACAATCAAAGCCTATTGACTAAGGAGGTACTAATCACAAGAATAATATCCGACCGAATCCACAAACATCGTGATACAAGAATTTTAACACTGTCAGAGGAATCAGAAATAGAATTTTAGTTACAAAACAAAGAGACAAACAAAAGCCATTTAAAATGTTGACATTTTGTTCAATCTGACCTTGGCACATAAGGCGTCGTCTCACGAGCGACCTATAAGCGGGATTCTTGGTATTAAAGTACTATTGGTATACCTACGTTGATTCATCTTCAAATTACTCAGTACAATTTCCCACTTTAGTATTATATTAATAATATTATCAAATTGATTTCAATCTTTCAAAAAATTTTTCGTTGATTTTTCTAGATAGATTGTATCTTTCATAAATTTCTAGTTTTCCCTAGCAACGCTTTTAATTTAACTCTGGTTTATGGGTCGAATAATTTATGTTAATTGATTCGAATATGATCTTGTCTGGACGATAAAATATTGAAATGTATTTCTTTTTTCTTTTCGTCGTATAGCTACTTGGAAAGTTCTAGAATATTTATTATTAATTTTTAATTTGAGATTCTATCACGATTTTGTTATAATATTCGTAAGAAACTCATTAATTCGGTTGCTAAGATGTTAGGTACTAAATATATTATATTATTTAGCTTGAAATACAGCTAAAAGTTTTTAGCTATACAGTAGCTAGGAAAACATAGCTGTAGTGTAGATATTATGTACGTAATTTGTTATTTAAAATAATCTGCGTTTAAATCTTCTTACCCTTTTAATAATATGCAATATTAACCAGCTAATAAAATTATTATTTAAGAAGAAAAAAAAAACACTTCTCCGAGCTTATCCAATAACCAGCCATTTGATGGCACATACTTATAATTTAGTGATAAAGTTTGAATTTTATATGATTTTAAAGCCATAAAAATTTTGCTCCTAGCTTGTATTAATATTTACAATAGATAGTCGTAAAACTTTTGATTTAAATAGTTTTTTTCTGTAACTTAAACTGAATGGTGTTTTACTTATTGCGATGGTTAGAAAAAATAGAAATAATAGTGTAAAATTCTCTAAGCTCTTTGAACGTTGAAGACTAATCACAAAGCAACGAGCACATACTAGTATTCAACAACAATAATTAATCGGTTCGCACTTCAAGTGTTAAAAGGCGCAAAATACTGTTTACATTACATTTGCATGCATCAACAGTGAATCTTTTAGTAAGTGACTATATAAACCAAATATTAGTATGCTGTATGATTGTCTGCAAATTGTTTGACTGTTATAATTTTGAAGCAATAAGGTTTTGCCACAAATTAAAATTGATATAAAATTTAAGTACACAAAAGTATAATAGATATCGTTTAGTCGCTACCTGCTTAAAAAATTTCGATAAAAGATATTACAAAATATAATATTAAATGTTAAAATTACTTTATTTTAAATCAACTAGAGCTAAATAAAATTACACTAACATTAATCCGTAAATTTTCGTAAAGGCAGTGAAAGTTTCTTAAAGATAACGTAGCTAGACACCAACTGCACAATACAAAAGTGCATTTGGTGTTTGTTCTTACTCAGTCTTAAAATATATTTTCTAATGAAATTAAACATAACTTTTAAACAAACAAATTAATCTTATGTTCTAACTGAATACTTAAATACCAACCTAATCATAACTTGGCAGTGGGCTTAAATATGCAACAAACAACATCTTACAGGATAATATTCCACAAAATTTTAAAGACATTTTCAGCACATAAAATGATATTAAATTAATACCGCAAAACAATAATTCCTATCAATTAAATTAAATCTTAAAGTCTTGTTAAGGAACTCGGTAAACTGAAAGATATTACCAGTACAGCTACTGGTAGTAATATTTTTCAGTCGGCTCCGGGTTGGGCTTAGTGGCTAGAAATTCAAGTGCCCGGGCAATCTCTGGCGGGATAGGGGGTGGAGTGGGCAAGTGTGCCCCCACGGGCTGATACCCATGCTCGTCAGCTGTGTACGATAGGCTGTAGTCATTGCCTTCTTCATCCTGTAATGTTACATTTTGTTTTTAATGAATATCGTTAAAAGCGAAGTGTTAGTTATTATTAGCGAAGCAAAGTTATTATTTAAAATGAAGAGTTTAAAATACTTTAAAATATTTTATGGTTTCTATATTATAATATGCCTGCGTGGTGGATGACGATGTGGTGAATAAAATTAATGTAATAATATAGAAACATGTTTTTATTAAAATAGAGATGATCACTGGAATCCAAAATGAATACTGATACTTGTTTATTATCATCACGAAAGCTTTATAAGTTTTGAAAATGATTTCCCAAACTGTTGAAACTCTAATGGGCTTCTTATGCATGTTGTGCAAAATATTCTTTATTATTACAACCCACAATCATTCTAATTTTCTCTGATTCAGGCAGGTACAATAGCTTTCAAAAATATTAGTTTAATATTTTGTTAAATGTTGTTTACCTTATAAGCAAACCCTCCTACAACTGCCTCTCCTGCTTTACGTTGTTGTGCCGGTGACGAGAGAAGATTTCCTTTGCTAAAAACTTTGGTTCCATCGGCACCTTCAAAACTGAAATTACAAAAAGTTATAATATTATTAATTTGGAGTTGTGAATAAATGATTAGGTATTATAAGTTGCTCACGATGTTTATATTATAAATTGAGTTAATTTAATAACTACCTTTTAACACAACTTATATTTTGAAGGATAACACTATGACAAATTACGTTTTACGTCGTTACTCAACTTTGCACGCATCTGAACATCAAAATGCAGTTTTGGTTATTTTGGATTTTTTCTGTGTCAAAATTACTTAACTACTGCAAATACAAATATTTCACGTGAATCATCTTTATAACGACGCAAATATTTGCTTTCAATTGCAAAACATACACAACATTATTAAATGTTTGGGTACGAAACATACAATTTTTATCACCATTTTCAAAGGAGTGAAAAGAAGAATAATAATAAATACCTGAAGTGGAAATTCCCGTTATGTCCGTAAACAAAGTTTTTTTCATTAACTATTCTTACAACAGGGTCGCGTTCTCTCCTCTTCTTGAAAACTGGATTGAATTCTGGTGGACGTTTCGGGAAGGTTCGGGGACCACCAACATTCTTTTTAGTCTGCTCTAACTTTTCTGTGGTCGGTTCCTGTATTCTACTTTCTACTTTCTCTGGTCTATTTGTAGCTTGTAATCTGGTGTTTTGAGTTGGTTCTACTTTTTTTTCATATCTGTCTGTAGTTTTCTCAAAGTCTTTAGTTACTAAATGCTCCTCATACTTCGCTGAGGTTGGGGTTGTTGTTTCAGGTTCTTTTATTTTTTCTGTAGGAAAATTGTTGTCGATAGGCACAATTGTTTTATGAACCACTCTTCGCCTCTTTTGTTTACGAACTCGTGTCACATTTCTTTTTGGTTCAGCCAGATCAACGGGAGTCAGTATTTCAGGAGGCAAATCGTTTGTAACTAGCAGCTCAATCGCTTCGGTGGTAGTACTAATTTCTGAAGGTCGAACATTACGAGAAGCAAAATTGATTCTTCTAGGCTTTATTTCCGATTTCCTATCAGGCACGTCACAGTTTATATAAACAAAATTAAAACACAAAAATATTAAGGGATAAATAAATAACATTGTTAGGGACAACACTACAAAATACGAGAAGCGAACACGAAATACAGACGAATCCGTTTATTAAATGGCTTGTCCTATTTATATTGTTTTTTATAAACAAATCACTAGTCAAACAAGAACGATAGCCATGTATACCACTATACATGACGTAAACTTTATTAATAAGCTTAAATTCTAGCTGTCTCGTATCACCATATTATTTTCATTAATTATTTTTCCATAACACATTATGACATAACTCACCAACACCTCTTGACATTTTACGCGCCTCGTGCATTGAAGTTTATTTTTTTAGAAAAATACACAATATAAATTAAATTAACGATTCTGTTTTTGGCTTTTAAACCTCAGATTCCTTATATATTAAATTATTTTTAATTACATAATAAATTTTAAAATAACCTTGGTTAACTACTAGGAAAAATAATAATATTAATATTGCAAAAATTATATTTTTTTAACTGATACAGCTCTTCAAACTTAGCTAAAATTAGGAAGAAAGTTGATGACAACAATAATTGTTACTTGCATTTAGCAATATATCCATACTAATATCATAAAGTGAAAGTGTGTCTGTCTGCCTGTCTGTCCGTTACCTCTTCACGGTTAAACCGCTGTACCGATTGCTGTTTGGTATGGAAATACTTTGAGTCCCGAAAAAGGACAAAGGATTCTTTTTATCCTAGAAGAAATTATGTACCGTTCGATATAACAATTTTGGTGCCACGAAGTTTCGGGCATTATTTAGCAATTAATACATTAGCGAACCAAATGGCACTTTACTGATTATATAATTATTATCTTTGACCATCATGAGCCATGACATTTTTAATTAGATATTAATCTTGTCAATAAAATAAGCTTTTTTGGTTAATCGTGTAAAATTATAGTGCGTTATTTTTCCATCAAAGTTATTTTAGTTTCTTTTTAATGTTATTGAATTGAAGACGTGTGTGGGAGAACCACATAACTAACATTTTATAGCATAAAAACAAATGTTGTAAGTAATCTACTTCATCATCTGGCTAATATATTGTTATAATCTAAAGGCTACACATAAAATCCACAGTTTTTTTTTTCTTTCAAATAATTTTTTCGGCCCTAAAGTCTCTATGTATGCAAAAAAAACAGCAATTTTTATACTGTTACTTATTTCGATCGTGGATTCTTGGAAATCTATTGTTATTCTATTGTTTCTCGCTCACCGATGAGCTTATGGGGCTAAATTAATTAGTTTTAGGATTTACTTCACATCGACATGAGAGGAGATAAGATACAATGAAATAATGCATATAAAACAGTGTAGACTGTAGTCCACCCAAAGAATAGCCCAAAAGCAGGTGTAGAGTGCGTGAGCTGCAACCTAAGCAATTTTTTCAGAAATGTGTTTAGGATGCCTAGAAGATAAACATACTAAAAGTCCCCGCTCCTAGGGGGTGAGCCGGAGTGGGGGGAGGGGGTTAAAGTTCCCGTTTTTGAGTTTTTGGCTCATATCTTTAAAACGGTACGTCGTAAAGAAACCCTCCTCTACATAATAAAAGCTACTAAAATCTACTATTACTATGTTATTCACACTATGTATCTATCTCCAATCATTGCCATGCTATGAGCTTCTAAAATGGTCGATTTTCAAAAACACACATCAATTAAGTCTAGGGACATATTGTATTTTATGAAATCTATCAGGATTTTTGAAGACAGTAAATGAAAGATTATTAAATAATTATAGCTTATTTTATAGCATTTCATAGAACATAAAAAACTATCCGTTTTTTTTTGTTTTTAAGAAAAAATCATTGGCTTTTCTATGGTCACAGAAAAGTTATACGGCAATAAATCTTTACTTCTTTTTATAAAACCGAAAATTTCATTCGAATGAGAGAAAATCTTTTACATTTTTATTGCTAATACTTAGTCAAATTAATAATAACGAATTTTATTCGTTACTTAGTACTGAGTATTTTTACCTAAAATACATTTTTTAGTCTTTCTTCCGTAAAGGCCCTATATTCTTTGTGATTTCCTTTTTTCTGGTATCTATCTTATTAGAAAATCTCTGAAATGTGTTTAACACTACATATTTTAGTCGCAGTAGATATATTTCATGTCAGAATACCCTGGAGACCAGGGCAAAACCAGAATAATCTGGTCGAATCAACCCAATATTAAGTCGATGTAACTAGTAAAAAGGCTCCAAGAGAGCAACCAGTCTCTAGAAACCAGCATCAGAGACAATTTCTTAGTGATACCATGGTCAATCTCATAAACTCATGAAACAGCAACCTTCCACATTTTCCACATTTCAATGCTGGAATACAAAATGTTTTGTCATCATAAGCACTAACTTGATGGAAACACCTCTGCACGGTTTGGTCGGTTTCTATAGACTGGTTGCTCTCCTGGAGCCTTTTTACTAGTTGCATCGACTTAATATTGGGTTGATTCGACCAGATTATTCTGGTTTTGCCCTGGTCTCCCCCTGGAGACCAGGGCGTCTTTCTGGCATGAAATATATCTACTGCGACTAAAATATGCAGTGTTAAATACATTTCAGAGATTTTCTAATAAGATACCAGAAAAAAACGAAATCACAAAGAACATAGGGCCTTTACCGAAGAAAGACTAAAAATGTATTTTAGGTAAAAATACTCAATACTATGTAACGAATAAAATTCATTATTATTAATTTGACTATTAGCAATAAAAATGTAAAAGATTTTGTCTCATTCGAATGAAATTTTCGGTTTTATAAAACAGAGTAAAGATTTTTTGCCATATAACTTTTCTGTGACCATAGAAAAGCCAATGATTTTTTCTTAAAAACAAAAAAAAAACGGAAAGTTTTTTATGTTCTATAAAATGCTATAAAATAAGCTATAATTCTTTCATTTACTGTCTTCAAAAATCCTGATAGATTTCATTAAATACAAATGTCCCTAGTCTTAGTTGATGTGTGTTTTTGAAAATCGACCACTTTAGAAGCTCATAGCATGGCAATGATTGGAGATAGATACATAGTGTAAATGACATAGTTGTAGAAAATTTTAGTAGCATTTATTATGTAGAGGACACTTTTTCTTTACGACGTGCCGTTTTAAAGATTTGAGCCAAAAAATCAAAAACGGGAACTTTAACCCCCTCCCCCCACTCCGGCTCACCCCCTAGGGGCGGAGACTTTTAGTATGTTTATCTTCTAGGCATCCTAAACACATTTCTGAAATTGCTTAGGTTGCAGCTCACGCACTCTACACCTGCTTTTGGGCTATTCTTTGAGTGGACTAGTGATACAAAAATGAAATGACAAGCAGTTTAACTCACGTTGCTTGATCGAGTAGCACCAAGTTCCTCGTTTCAGTGTGAAACAACCTTTATGTACAGGAGTTGGTGCGCAAATTACAATGTGCAGTGTGCACGGAAACTCTAATAATTATAATTATTCTTTCTAAGCAAAGAATTATAATAATTGTCTTTTCAATATTTATAACACTGGAGTAGTAATAATATATGGACTCTGTACCACACTAAAACCAGCGTAAGAAGATCTCTCCGGTAGGTGTATTTAGCATGTGCGTGGTGTATCATGGTATGTTGGTCGTGGTTGAAAAAAGGCTGAATTTTCATGATGATCATCAGCGTTAGCGTGTAGTGTATATTTTGTGTGTACGGAGCTTCGATCACTAATATACGCGAAGGTCATCGTCATCATCATCATCATCATGAGCGGTGGTGGTAAGTAGTTTAAGGCCCGTATTTTTGGTCAGTACTCAAGATGCGACCCGGTCTCAAGACGCAGTTCGGCTCTGTGATTGGTCCAAATTTTGACAGCCAACCAATCACAGAGCCTGAACCGTGTCTTGAGACCGAGATGCATCTTGAGTACTGGCCAAAAATACGGGCCTTAAACTACTTACCACCACCGCTCATGAGCTCGCAGCACCAGCACCAGCCGCCGTCGTCGCCGTCGTCGTCCTCCTCCCCCTCGACCTCCGCACACACAAAATATACACTACGCGCTAACGCTGATGATCATCATGAAAATTCAGCCTTTTTTTCAACCACAACCAACATAACATGATACACCACGCACATACTAAACACACCTACCGGGGAGATCTTCTTACGCTGGTTTTTGTGTGGTAAAGAGTCCTTATTTAGGGTTCCGTACCCAAAGGGTAAAAACGGAACCCAATTACTGAGACTTCGATATCTGTCCGTCTGTCCGTCTGTTCTAGGCTGTAACTCAAGAATGGTAATAGCTAGAGAGTTGAAATTTTCACAGATTATGTATATCTGTTGCCGCTATAACAACAAATACTAAAAACAAAATAAATTAAATATTTAAGGGGGGCTCCCATACAACAAACGTGATTTTTCAAACATTTTTTGCTCGGTATCAATGATGTCAACAGGTAGGCACTTGAAATTTTCACAAAAGCCTAAATTATATGTTACTTTAATAATTAATAATAATATTTCTGACTCGCACTTGGCCGATTATATTATTATTACTACTCACTGGTCTACAAAATTAACTTTTTGTTTGTCTTTAAAGTAAAAAAAAAAGCAAGGCACATATACAATACATCATCATCACAGTATTTTCAGGGTGAAGTGACCAAGATTGGTCACTTCACCCTGAAAATACTGTGATGATGTTTAAAGATTTAAATACTGTAGATCCTGAGACAAGATTTTAAATGTCCGTTGCCCAAGCACATACGGCATTTTCACAACGTAGTTGACCTAGTAAAGAGGAATGCACAGGTCAATACGCCTGGGACCGGGATGTGCGGGTTTCCTCACGATATTTTCCTTCACTGTACGAGCGTCCGTAATAATATTATGTACTTTTAAGATCTGAAAATGTCTCATTGATACACGCCCTCACCCGGAATCGAACCGGGACTCTATCGAGTGCTTAATTAACAAAGGTTTACCCTGGTCATTGAAATGCCATTATTTATCATTCGTAGATTTCTGTTCAACAAATTACATCAGACTGTCTGTGTTTATATTATAATAAGTACTAGGTACTTTCGACAAAAAATGTCTTGTTAAATCTTGAGAAATAAATATTATAAATATACTAAAAATTTTGAAAGAAAAATGGAAGTAAGAATCTAGTTTAGAAATACAAATAGCTGTTTCTGGAGAGACCTGTTACAAAATCCGTGAGACGAGACTTATAATATACAGTAATTTTTACTCTGTTTATTCAGTCCAAAAATATATTTTTAAATATTTTTTGCAATAATTATAAAAAGTTTTTTCTTTTAAAACTGTTCAAATAAAGACTCTGACAGTTTGCACAATTTGCATATCTAATGCTTGAGTTTAACAGTGTAATAATAGATATTATATTAAAAGATGCTACGCAAATTATTTAGCAAATTCAATTATGATTAGCTTGTATTCAATCAATTTAATTGAATGTCATCGTCGTTAACAGGTAAAATAATATTATGCAGTGGTTCATCGAGAACAGTAGGACCAAAAATGTCGCGAACAAGCCTCGTCGATCGTCTATCATTTAATAGCGGTCGATCGTCACCCTTCATCACATTATTGACACCTCAGATATTGTGCAATTTTCGAAGAATACATCAGTCAGCCGCTAAGGTTGAAATATTTAGCGTACGCTAAGGCTCCCGCGGAGGGTGGGGGGAGGGTAGTGTAAATAGATGAGTCTTACATATACGTGATCATGAATTCTGGAGTGTCATTCATTAGCGATTTTCTGGAGACACAAGTATAATGTATTCAAAGGTGTTGACTGTGGCTGCAGTTTGTGTGGTCTGCGTTTTAGCGGCGCCCCCCACGGATGTGGTTCCGTTGGAGAAGCAGCAGCCTACCGTCATACCCATCGTCTCACAGTCGGAAGAATTAGAAGCGAATGGAACATTTAAATTTAGGTTTGTCAGATCTACTTAATATAAAAAATATTATCATGCATTGTTAATTAAAAATATATATTCATGATTTGTTTCACATTTACCAATTATTCTTTTGATAATATTATAAGATCGTACCCTTAAGAATTTTAGTCAACCCCTACAACACAAGTATTCTTATTGTAGGGGTTGCGCACTTTAATTTGTAAACCTTGGTAGGTACTATGATAATATATTTTGTGTTCCTTTCTAAATTTGTATTTAATAAGAGACAATAAAGTTTTTTTTTTTTTTATATATTTTATATCTAGTAAAAGCTGTATCAATTTAGAAAAAAAAACCAATAATTTTTCAAATTTGGTAGCTACGAAACCGGAAACGGAATCAAGCGGGAGGAAGAAGCGTATGTGAAGATTGTGCCCAAAGCCAAAAGCCGCAGCGCGAGCAGTGATGAAGGTGGTGAGAGTGATGAAGACAGCAACGAGATCCATGTCCAGAGAGGCTCCTACTCATATACCGCTCCCGACGGAACAGTCATTACTGTCAGGTGAGTCAAAAACTCATTAAAAACAACCGGTCTTACTACAAAAGATTTAAACACCCGTTGAACAGTTGATTAGAGACAAATTCAGTACAAAATGGTCGCAAAACAACTGTTCAACAGATGTTTAATCTTTTGTGGTAAGACCGATATATTTCCGAAGCCGAACCTTCAGTGAAAAGTGATTTAATTATTCAATTTGGCTCGTGTAATGTTTAAACTTTTAACTCCTTTTTATTAATGCTGAACTATATATCTTTTAGTCTTTTATCTATCTATCTTAGCTTTAGGTTAAAATCTGGTGATATTAAATATTCATGATAAATGACTTATACTATAGGGATTTCATTTAATTTTAGATGCAAAATGATACAAAAACGCATTTTATAGTAAATTTAATAACGTTAAGTACTCTTTTTGGGCATGATTCTTAAAAACATTAAAAATAATTCATCATTGTAATAAAGATAACAAGTTAAGCATCTTTAAAAATGTAAAAGATACGAGAAATGTTTTCTATGTTTAATAACTTCTTTTATGCACGCTAATAATTATGAAGCGTAATAAAACAACAGTAAAAAATTATGATGCTTTGGTAATGAATCGTATAAAGTAGGTAACTTAGTAAAAAGGTAAGAATAAGAAACATTATATTACTTTAGTACGCAGAAAATGTGTTTCTAAAATCACAGATAATTTTAACATTTTTGTACTTTATTAGTATTTTGAGTTTAATCCATACTTTTACTTATATTCATACTTCACATCCATACTAATATTATAAATGCGAAAGTGTGTCTGTCTGTCTGTCTGTCTGTTACCTCTTCACGCCTAAAACCCTGAATCGATTTCGCTGAAATTTGGCATGGAGATACTTTGAGTCCCGGGAAAGGACATTGGATACTTTTTGTCCCGGAAAAATGTACGGTTCCGGCGTGATAAACGAGTTTTGGCGCAACGGAGTTGCGGGCGTCATCTAATATTATTATAAATGTGAAATAGTCTGTCTGTCGGTCTGTCTAAACCGCTGAACCGACTTTGCTGAAATTTTGTTTGAAGATACTTTGAGTCCCGGGAATAGGATGCTTTTTGTCCCAGAAAAATGTACAGTTCCTGCGCGATAAGCAAATTATGGCGCAACGGAGTTGCGGGCGTCATCTAGTCTCACTAATGTTATAAAGACGAAAGTTTGTATGTTAGTTACTTCTTTACATCTAAACAGCTGGAGCGATTTTAATAAAGTTGGAAGTTAGTTTGTACCCGGGATTAACACATAGGCTGCTTTTTATTGTGGGAAAATATTAATTTTCCCTAATAAATTGCGGGTGACACCGTGGGGCACAGCTAGTTTATAATAAATAGTAAATCCAGGACAACAAATTTTAAGTAAATTTTATTTTATGTTCAGGTTTAATAGTGGTAAGAATGTAGAATTTTATATAATACTGCATATTTTAATCGATATATAATTTTCTTTCCTCAGTTATATTGCTGATGAAAATGGCTTCCAACCTGTTGGCGATCACATTCCACGAGTGCCATCAGCAGTACCTGCTACGTCATCTGAAAAATCTGGTAAATTGGTGAAACCTGCAGATAGCGCAGTATCTGCTTCTGAACCTAAGAAACAGGAGAAACTTACACCAGCACCTGCAAGTGCACCTGCACCAGCACCTGCAAGTGCGTCATCACCAGCTGGAAGTGCCCCATCACCAGCTGCAAATCTATTTGCATCTGATGAAAAACCAGAAGAGCCACCCAAAGAGGCAACTACAGAAAAATCCAATGAAAATACTGAAAAACCAGCATCAGAAGAAAGTTCATCTGAATCTACATCCAATCCTACATCCATGCAACCAACTTCAGCTGAAGCTACCGAAGCATCAGCTTCTACATCAACAGAAGCATCAGATGAGAAACAAACTACAACGAATCCAATAACCGAATCTAGTCCAACTTCAGAAGCTGAAAATCCATCAACGACCTCCTCCTCTGGGGAAGAATCAAGCTCAACGACTACTGCATCTTAATTGAGATGCTCAAAATCTTCTACTTCAAACTACTTATTTGAAGTTTTTGAGGGTGTTAATTTATAATATATTTTACCTAATTCCTCAGACCCGTAAATGACAATAGATTTTACTATATTCTAGAAAATTCTATTTGTCATCATATATTATGTCCATGGGTTTTATAATATTATTATAAACAATATTATATTATGTGATATAATTGATTTTATGACATTACATAGTGATAGGTTACTTAGCTTTGTTATTCATTCATTATATTTAAGAGAACTAGTTAATAATGTTACTATTTCCTAATTTCAGTTTATAAAGATTACGTTAAGGCCGACCTAATCCTTAAGATGTATGCCTACCTAAGCCTTTATAAATTGAGAAAAAAAAGATACCCCAATAAGTTTAAGTTAAGCTCACTCTACCAGTTATTATTATACTCTATCAAAATGTGTGATAAAAACGTAACTGTAATAATATCATCCTAATTTTATGATTATTTTTATTACACTGTTAAATATGTGTACATAATGTGACATAATATTAAAAAAGATAAGTTAAAGTAATTGAGACCTTCATTTTTACATCGTAATAAAATTATTATCCCTGCAGACTAATTCTCTATGAAGTAGTTTAAGTAATTCTCTAGTGCTAAGTAGATGATGATCAGTGATTTCCGAAATTTTAATTCCAAAACTTTGCAGCAGCCTTACCTAAGGCTGCAGGAGATAAGAAATTGTGTCGTTTCAAAACAAAATATTACTACAGTTTTAAGTAGGTGATGCTCCTTTAACAAAAAATTAGCAATCCACTACTTCGTCAATCATCTTTCCAATATGTTTTCAATTGGTTTAATAAAATAAACTATTTGTTGGATTCACTTTAAATTCTTGGTAGGTTTTTTGTATTATTATTTATCTCAAGCAAAAATCTCATCTCCTTATTTCTCAGACAAACAATTTAATTATATTAGTCACTCGTAGGTATACAAGGTTATCTAACAATGGTAGCCCACACACAATATTAATAGCTCATCACTTTGTGAATAAATTTATCTCCGAAATAATGCAATAGAGAATACACTTGACAAAAGTCCGATTGAGAGTTAGGTTACGTTAGTTACTAATTTTCAGGCGCATAAAATTATAATTTAAGTTGATAACTTTACAATTAAAAATGCATGTGAATAATTAAATCTTACTTGTTAAATTCTCTAAAAGTTTTGCCTTAAGTACGATGAGTAAAAAATAACTTATCACAATTTTTTAGGCCAAAAACACAAAAAAAAATGTAAATTTTGTAAATTTTGTTTTCATTGGCCAAAATATAGCGTTGCAGCTTTGCTATTTTATCAAGTAAGTACTACGAGTATGTAGTTAATATGTACATTAAATTATTTACTATTACTACTTTATAACATTTAATTACTACAGAAAATCAAATATAATTAAAAAACACATTTAAAATCTATCTAGTAACTAGGTAAGCATTACTTTTTAAAATTCATGTTATGAGTTGTGATAACTTTGCACCACTGTTAGTAGTTTTTTTTTCTTCTTAAAGAATACAAAAGGTAGCCAATGTCTAGCCAGTTTCATAAACAAACAGTAAGTTAATTGTTACGATTATTAGCCAATGGAAAAATACTACTAGTAAATAGTTAAGCAATTAAGGATTTTCTGTAAAAGACATCATGTATAGGAACGGATTCAACGACATTTAATGTCAAGGTTGTTTTTCTTCACCTTTGTCCTATTATTTACCGATTTATGAATCGTCTCAGATAATCTTGAACAGGATATCTATATTTATTTAAAACTAGATGACGCCCGCCACTTCGTTGCGCCAAAATTCGTTTATCGCGCGGGAACCGTGCATTTTTTCGGGATAAAAAGTATCCTATGTTCTTTCCCGGGACTCAAAGTACCTCCATACGAAATTCCTGCAAAATCTATTCAGCAATTTGGGCGTGAAGTTGTATCAGACAGACAGAAAGACAGACAAACTTTTGCATTTATAATATTAAATATGGATAGAATAAAAATCAGGTAAATGACGAGACCGGGTTAAAATTACTCCAACCTTGAAATTGTTGGCCATAATAATCGGTGACATATATTTTCATGAAAAAAAAATATTTAGCAACAGGTATTAGTCATAAGCTTCGAAATTATGTTGCGTACATCATCGATTTAACATTCTTCATAAAACCCACGTGATGCATTATGAGAGGAAATATCACAAGTTGTATAATGATGTATGTTCTTTATTTATTTCTTAGTGTGGAATTTAAAGTTTTAAGAGATCTTTTTTTATTAGAAGGAAGGTCGTTGTAGTTCTTACGTCACTGCGACCCATGAGGATCTATTGTGTCTCCTTCGCACATGCTCATGAATTGAACGATATGGTTGTTGGTGCCACGAACTTTCTCTGTAGATGAGTATTCGTAGCGACCAAGATGCCTGTTCCTGCTCTGTAGTAAAGCAGGGCAGTCAAGAAGAAGGTGAATAGATGTCTCATCCTCCTCCTCACCTCCTCCTCCTCAAATACCCATCCTGTTTAGGTGTTTGTTGAGCTTGCAGTGCCCAGTTAAGCTTCTGGTAAGGGTTCTCAATTGATTCCTACCCAGGGTGAGCACTAATTCGGTCAGTTTCTTATTGAAGCCAGGAATTAGTCCCTTGGAGTTTTCAAGGCCAGCGGTCTCAGCCCATTGCTTCCTGCATAGTCTGTGACCCCATTCTTTGAGCACTTGCTTTGTGGTACTGGGAGGTATACCACAGACCAATTCTGGGCCATATATGAGACTATCGACCGCGAGCCTAGCTATTTCGTCAGCGTTTTCATTGCCGGGGACGTTGTTGTGGCCCGGGACCCATACTAGGCGGATGTTGTTGTTCCATCCTAGCATTTTCAACATCTCAATGCATTCCAGAACCTTCAGACGAGACTTCTGCGGCAGTCAGCGCTTTAAGTGCAGCTTGACTATCGGAGAAGATAAAAATATTTTTACTAACTATAGGGCCATCTACAGGCTTTCTAGTGAGCAACCGAGGATCTCAGCCTGAAACACCTGGCCTGGTGGCCTGCCTTCTTAGAATCCGGCTCCCGCTCGGTTGTCTTTCCTTGATAAAATCGATCATGTTTGAATCATGAAAAAAAGAGATCATGTTAATCTACTCTAAATAGCATCAGCATTTTAACGAAACTAATAATTATACATCGCGCTATAAACAAAACATAGATTAGGCCAATGAGAGGTCGGTACAATATCTGAGTGCAGAGATTAGAGTAGTGACACAAAATATACACAGTAGAGTTACTTAGCTATGTGCTTGAAACTCGATCTACTTAGTAATTTTAACGCGTGTGACTTTATATAATACTGCTTTTCGCTATCATTTATGTAATATCGAGCTAAAGTGTGAGGCGTACGTGTGCTGCTTCGGGCGGTCTAGTATGAAAGTAGTCTACTGTAAGGTTTATTGGGGCTATTCCGATACGATTTTTCTTGAGTTCATAGGTAGTGTTAGTTTTTATTTATTTGTAAAAGATCTGTAATTGTTTTTTTTAAACTGATTTTACCTCTGTCTAGTCAAGGAAATTATCTATTAGCGTACACTTATAGAATCATGATATGTATTTTAGTTAATGAATTAAAGTTATTTAAAAAAACACACTTTTTTTTTCTTCTCTTGGGGATATTCCGAACTATGTCGGGGTTATTCCGAACTCATTCAAAAGTGTGTTTTAAGACCTAGTATTCACAGTGCCTATTTCTTTTTCGTTCGGAAAACCCCCGGTAGTAAAAATATTAACGTATGTGTCAAGTATATCGCTCAACCGAATTTTCATAGATTTGAAATTCGGAATTACCCCATCCAGTTACAGAGGTCCTCAACATTTTGGTTATACAACACTCATCAAAGCGTTGTAAATTTTAAAATTAAAGACAATATGAAATTTATACCAAACTTTATTTTTGTTTCTCTATCAAGCAAAATAGATCAAGATAGATTCTAAGTACTAAGACGAAATACTTACAAACTTATAAAAACGAAACAAAGTCATACTTAAGGGTGCGTTTAACGCGTGTTAGCCGCGCACTTGTGTTTATTAAAAGCTAAGGCTGGCCACAATACTGCGTTGCGACGTCGTATCGCAAAAACAACCTTTGAAAAGCAATGTATTTTTTTTGCGTATCTTCTGGCGTATATGCTTTAATTTTCTTACGGACGTAGGTAGGTACGGGGCATGTTTGACCTGAAAAAATATGGGGTAAGTACTTAATGCAGTTTTAGACAATGTAAGTTAAGTGTCGTATGGTATTGTCTTCATATCTTCCTACATCCTCCATCCTACCTACATCCATTAATCCTTCGATCGCGATTCTTGGAAATCTATTATTATTCTATTGTTGTCGCGGTCACCGGTGTCGTAATGGGGCTTGATGGGTTTACCTCCCGTGGATAGAAGGCGATAAATGTAAAGGGTAATTAAATGATTTTTTTTGCCAAGTAGGTATGTGTACATGTTATTTTATCTATAATAATGAATAAGTGAAGAATTTCGTCATTAGATTCACAAATAATATTTTACATGTACGTGCGTGCGTCTTTTCCGTAAGTAGGTATGTGTACATGTTATTTTATCTATAATAATTAATAAGTGAAGAATTTCGTCATTAGATTCACAAATAATATTTTACACGTACGTGCGTGCGTCTTTTCCGTTTGACCACTAGCCTATCAAGTCCCATAAGGTCACCGGTGACCACGACAACAATAGAATAACAATAATAGATTTCCAATAATCCGCGATCGTAGGACTAGCTAAGCGAGCGTAAACCGGTTTTATCAAGTTGCAGGCCTCTGTACCTTTTCGCTACTACCTACATAATATTTTGAAAGGTTGAGAACCTCTACAAATTACTATGAGAAAACAAAATGGGTTTATTCCGAACAAAACATGTCGGAATATCCCCGTCGGGTTTATTGCGAATAAAACTAAAAATTTGAGACAGAACGTCCTGGCACATTTAATTGTCTTTAAAAAACGACAAATTACCATATAAACAAACAATAAATTCATTTACTTACCTACTTTAGACACAATCCAAGTTGGGGTTATTCCGATTTTCTAAAAATGGCGCGAAATCGTCCGTTGGCACAACAACTGTCACTGCACTCGTCCAAAACGCGCTAGCGACGAACGTCAACTGGCGACCGATAGCCAAATCAACGTGGCACCTACGTAAATGTTGCCAACATAAAAATATTATATCGTTTGGTAGATTTTTCGGTTGTTCGGAATATAACCAAATTCGGAATACCCCCAACTAACCTTATATATTTATATTGTGGCAGTAAGTAGTGAGTACAGAGCTCGCGTAATGTCGGTAACCTTAGAGGTTGCATAACGAACTCATCTGTTACCGAAAGCAATCTGATATAACGTTTACGCATTCATAAAGCATCTGTAATTATGATTTCAATACTTTGTCAATAAGTTCAAGTGCTTATTTAAGGTATTAATGTCATAATAGCAGAGTTTTTGACGTGAATATAAAATTTGATATAAATAAAAATATTCACGGGGAAGTTATTGCAGTTGTGAATATTTTTTATGATTATGATTATTAAATTAATTATCTTGCTAGGTATTCAATTATTGGTAAAGTTTTCAACTAGCAATAATAGCACCCATTTCGCCAGGGGTGCGTAAAGCATTTCCCCTTGTTAAAAAAATAAAGGTATTCAATAATAATTATAGTCATTTTACTTATGCGTAATAATAACGGATATTTTGCGATGTAGAAAACAAATAAACTTAATGAAAAGTTGCGGGGTAACAACTAGTTGTTAAAATTTTAAAATAATATAAGACAACATCATAAGCGGGTCCGACGTTGCTTAGCATCGGTGATCACTATCAGACGAGAAAATATATTTTTTTCCAAATATATTAAGGGCCTGTTTCACCGCTTCCTGATAAGACTATCCACCACTTAATTTGACAGATGGAGTATGGAAAATCTGTCAAATAACCCTATCGGGCACCTTATCAGGAAGCGGTGAAACAGGCCATAAGTGTTTTATTATGTACCTACTATCAGAGAAGTTGATTCATAGACTGCAGATATCAGGCTACGAAACAACTACTCTGATAGTATAGCTGTTGTGTTATGTCAAACCCAGCCGACGAATTGTGACTGATATTGACTTGACATAACCCGACCAAATGAAGCAAGTCTGTCATCTGCCTATGAATCAATTTCTTCGACGGTACATATTATAGTATAGTTTTTGCAATCTACGAGTGCGCGTCGCCTTTGTTTGTAGTTGGAAATGTGAATAGACATTTTCGTTAGTGTGCATACCCGACGGAGCAGCCAGTAGCGAGCGAGCCATAGATACGGTCACTCACACAACTAAGGGCGACGCGCATTCGTAGTAATTGTAGCCTACACTATCTTTTGTTCATCACCTATTTGGCTAGGCGGTGCCCAACGCCCGCGGTGCGGAACAGAGAGGATGACCCATCCTCCGTTCCGCTCCGCCGGCGTAGGACGGGAGTGCGGTGCTCCAATAATCAGGGTCAGGATGGGTCCCTGCCCGGCTTAGCAAGTCCCGGCGCCGAGGGGAACGCTTTAGTTTGCTTAAGCGTTCCCTAACTTGGTAGAAGTCCGGTCCCTTGTGAGGTAGACCGGTCGGTCGTGGAGAGAGTCCTGTGTTAGACAGATCTAGGATATCCCTCCGTATACGGCTGAAGGCAAACCGCAAGTGGTTTTAGTGGTCAAGAGTCCCACATACCCCCGGGTTGCTTCAGCTAACTGAGGCAGATCCCCACCCGGGGCACCTATGTTGGATTTCCCCTGAGCATAAAAAAAGAGGCGGTGCCCAACGCACATTATATTGTTGAACCAATGTTTGATGTGCATTTCTTGTTGCTACGCTTTTGACTTTTTAGCAGTTCTTGGATTTGATTAATTATATAGCATTTTCAGTAAATATATAGACATTAAGTATAATACTTTCTGTTACCTGTTATGGTGAACCGATTATGGCAAAATCGTAATATTGAAATACTTTAAATCTCTTTTAAATCTCGGGAAAAGAAAATGTATGTAATTATACGTTTTCACGATAAAACTCTGTTTTCCACTATTTCACTTATTATTTTAATTTTTGGGCTGCTCTTACATTCCAGGTAAAACTTGGTTAGATCCATTTCTTATTAATAGTTACCAGGGGGGGGGGGGGCTGTTAAGTAATTTAAAGTAATAATTAATATATTATGAAAATTAAAATAAAGAATATGTAACCTAGTTAAAATAAGTTTATCAAAATAACATCTAATATATAAAATTCTCGTGTCACAATGTTAGTCCACGAACTCCTCCGAAACGGCTTTACAGATTTTTACCAAATTTTATATGCATATTCAGCTGTAGGTCTGAGAATCGGCTTCTGGGTACTTTATAATATTATGTTGATAAGTGCATTTGTTGAATAAATAATAGTGAATTATTACAACTCGAGACTGACCATTGTTTGTGCGACGGGATAGCGATAGACGTTGCTAATATGGTAACATACTTATTTAATCACTTCAAAAAATAATATGGGCGAAATAGGTACTTTATATTATGGCAAAGCAACGTTTGCCGGGACAGCTAGTAGTTCTATAAATATAATAATAATATGTTACACCGCTGCAGTTAAAATATAAACAAACGAAGGCTACCGCTTATTAATTACCAATTTTTTAAATTACAAAAATGGCATTGAAATTACTAAAATGAAATGATAGATTCGTTTATTTATAGGTAATAATTAATTAAAAAAAATGTTATAATGCTCAATCAATGTTACAAAGTCTCTAGAGTCTAGACAGAGATTACATAAGGCGAAAAAAAATTACAATGAGTAGAAGATCGTAAATGTAACTTCGTGATTATGAGTGTCAGCTCGATCCCTAACTTAGAGCGTAGCTACTGCTGTACTGTGCCATTAGTATTCCAATGGGTCCCCAGGCTTCGCCAAGCGACTTGCCAAGCAAATCAAAATCAAATCTTTAAAGGACACTCCGAAAATGCATGTCTATAGATCCTGTATCTTTTTCTCTCATAATCCATACTAATATCATAAACGTGAAAGTGAATCGGTCTTCACGCCCAAATTGCAAAAACCAATTTTCTGAACTTTGGTATGGGGATACTTTAAATCCCGAGAAAGGGCATAGGACACTTTTTATCCCAGAAATATTTACGGCTGATACACGAACTTTGGTGCAACGGAGTTGTGTCTAGCATTGTTTTACGAGTGTCATATTTCATTTGTATAGAAAAGTGAAACACCATTATAGTTGAATAGTCGTTTTTTAATTGTACGAAGTGTTTACATCTTTTATTAAACTGATACTCCGAGGAATGTAGTAGGTACGTATAAACGTATATTATCTATACTTATAAAATTACATGCACTGACTGACTGACTGATTCATCATCGCTGAGCAAAAACTGTTAAAGTCACAGCCACGAAATTTGGTGAGTAGGGTTGTTTTATTAAGTAGACACCCACTAAGGAAGAAATTTTGAAAACTTTAACCCGAAGGGGTTGAAAGTCTGAATGAAAGTCCGTCATTTCTTAAGTTAGGAACATGAAACTTTATCTTTGGGTTACTGATTAAAATTGAATGGATATGTATTTCAGCGTTTTTGGTAATTCTTCCCCCAAGGGGGTGAAATTGGTGTTAAAGTTTCAATGGAAGTCCGTTATTTCTTGAGTTAGAAGCATGAAATTTTATGTTTGGGCTACTGATTAGAAATGATTGGATACGTGTTTAAGCGTTTTTGAAAATTCTACCCCCAAGGGGGTGAAATAGGAGTTGAAAGTTTAAATGAAAGTCTATATAGGTATACTATATGTTAACGCGGACGAAGTCGCGGGAAACAGCTAGTAACCTTACTTGCATAATATTATGCACTTAATATATTATAGGTACAACCTACGAATAATACATAGGCTGCACTAAAAATATCGGGAATGGAATACTTCCACTGTTCCTGTCATATTATAATCTTTTTAATTGAAATCTCCTTGGTTTTAAAAATCAAATACCATTTATTTATTTAAAAAAAGATTCTCGGTCTTGTCACAAGGACTTGTCAAACTTGTGTAGTCGTTGAAAAAATGGAATTGACTCGAGAAAATTCTAGAGCGATGATTTATTATGACTTTCGAAGTGGTTTAACACAAAAACAGTGTGTTGACCGGATGATATCTGCATTTGGTGATGAAGCCCCATCCAAAACCACAATTTATCGCTGGTTTGCTGAATTTCAACGTGGACGTGTCAAGCTCAGTGATGATCCCCGTCAAGGTCGTCCAAAAACTGCAGTCACCCAAGAAAACGTTGATGCTGTGCGTAAGCTGGTTGAGGAAGATCGACATCTGACATACCGCGAAATTCAGGCAACTTTAGACATTGGCATGAGTCAAATATAAATAATATTGCATGAACAATTAGGTTTAAAAAAGTTGTTTTCTCGGTGGATACCGCATATTTTGCTCTGTGAAGAGCAAAAAGCGGCTCGCGTTACTTGGTGCGTCAGAACTCTCGAAAGATTCCACGCAGGATCCTCAAATGCTGTATACAACATCGTATCAGGTGACGAATCCTGGATATATGCGTATGAACCTGAAACTAAAAACCAGTCACGAGTTTGGGTGTTCGAAAATGAGTTCAAGCCAACAAAAAATGTTCGTTCACGAAGTGTTTAAAAAAAATGGTGGCCACGTTTGTCTCCAAAACCGGCCATATTGCGACTATTCCTCTTGACAGACAAAGAACGGTTAATGCAGAATTGTATGCTAGCATTTGTTTGCCACAGGTCGTTTCTGAACTCCATAAATAGAACTGCAACCGCCGCATCATCCTCCATCACGACAATGCCAGTTCTCACACCGCGCACAGAACAAAAGAGTTTTTAGAGCAAGAAAACACAGAATTATTAGACCATCCGCCGTACAGCCCCGACTTAAGCCCTAATGATTTATATAATTTCCCTAAAATAAAGAATAAATTGCGTGGTCAGAGATTTTCATCACCTGAAGAAGCTGTGGACGCCTACAAAACGGCCAATTTGGAGACCCCAACTTCCGAATGGAATGGTTGCTTCAATGATTGGTTCCATCGTATGGAAAAATGTGTCAAATTTCGCGGAGAATATTTCGAAAAGCAATAAACAGATTTTTAAATAGTAATGTTGGGTCACTTCTTTGATTGCCGAAATTTTCAGTGCCGCCCTCTAAAACCTAAGGAAACGTAACTGCCATACTAATACAGTTTTAAAATTGGTTCCATTCGAACTGTCATTTAACGTTAGCCTTTATACCGCTCAAGGTCACCTAAATATTGAACCTAAGGTACACTTTTTTGACAAGTATTTTGGAGCATGTTTTTGACGTGATAACGTCTTATAATTCGATATGGGGTGCGCGCCCGAAAAACATGACAGTTCATGCTGCGTTACCTCGCTGACAGCAGCTCTGAGGCGTTCCATTTACACTTTCAAGTCTTTCAACAACCGTAAGGCCCACCTGGGCCGTGCTCTTTGTTTCGATTATATTACGTATTTCGATGACTTAAAGAGTACTTTTGTATGAAGAAGTTTGGTTAGTTATGACCTTTGATACATTGACCACACTCTGAATGAAAAATAAATAAACAATCTGTGAGCTATTAGTATTATTTCGGCTATTTAAAATTGTGCTCTATTTCCTACGTGTCAAGGTATGACTTGTGCTTTGTTCGAAGATGTTACTGGATTTCACGAATGTATGTAGCGTTTTGTATTGCGAATAGTTTATTTTACTCATTATAAATATTTTTAGACAATCATATTTTCAAAGAAATACATCGAAATAACTTTAGGTTACAGTGAAAAAAGTTTGTTTTTGTTTATAGAGATTCGGAAGCGAGGGTTAAGGGGTTAAGGATAGTTGAACGTGACAACGTCATACGTTGTCACGTTCAACTACCGTTAGTAAACCGACTTTACAGACAACCGATTTTTTTTGACGGGGTTACTCTTCCTTAGTTTTATTATTCGTAGGGTACAACACATCCATTTGTGTTGCGAGTAGAGGAGACTTTAACACTAGAAAGACCGGAGCGGTCAAATGACCGCATTTTCGTTTTTAATTTGCGATATTTTTGCTACCGTTGCATGAAATTAGTTTTCCTCTCGTGACATTTAATAATTTTCGATTGCTTAAATTGTGATAACGTGTTTTTAATTATGGCTCAATAATTATAGGTTTTAAATAACAACCTACCTAGAAAGACCGCAGTGGTCAATTGACCGCTTGAATAACATTTCTAAAGAAAGTGGGGTTTTCTTGCAAGTTTTATTTTTCTTTCAAATGTTTGTTATTATTATGTTTATGTCTTATATATGAAATTTGATTTAAAAATTATTAAAAAACTCGACTGAAATAGACTTGTCAATGACTCATAGGACGAAAGTGGGATAAATAATTTTATTTACGTAAATGGTCTAAAATTTCACATTTTTATTTGTAAAAATAATGGAAATATATTTACAAATATAGTATGTGCACAAATAAAACCTTTTGGCTTGTCCGTTTTTATATTATAACGTATTTCAAGTTTTTTTCCAAATTCAACCCTGTTTTTGAAAATCGTCAACGTTACTACAAAAATCTGTGTCAATTTTCATAGTTTTGTTGCCTGAGTTTACCTATCACAGCCAGGGTTTATTAGTAGTTCGAATTTCAACAAAATATTTATGGTAAGTTCATTTTATTTTTTGTTTTACCTACACAAACGAAGCAAATAACAAACTAAAGGTAACGAATTTTAGCTCTATGAAAATATTATAAAAAATATTATATTTATGTTAATTTCAAGTATATTTTATTTCTATAGCATATTTTTATGCTTTTTTAGCTTTAGTGATGAAAGATTTTTATGATGTGACCAAAAATACGATACGAAAAAAAATATATTTTTGACCTCCAATAGGGTATTTTCATCAAGATGTTCATTGCTTCTTGGCATGAATTACTGTACATACAAGTAACCTTACTATTCTATTGCTATAAATGAGAAAATGAAAATTATGAAATACGGTGTTTTATACTCAAATACAGGAACAAAACCAATAAATCTTGTGGAGTTATTATAATGTCATTGTATCAGTGGTAGATCTATAAAATGCTTTTTTAAATAATTTTCTTAAATATTTGTTCTATAATTTTATTTAGCTATAGTAATAAATAATTACATGATCAATAAAATGCAAAAGCAAAATAGTAAGACACACAAAAAAATTTATAACATACGATGGGTCATTTGACCGTTCTCGGTCTTTCTAGGAAGTTCAGAATTCCGATCTTTCTAGTGTTAAGGAAAGTGTTTGCTAGCTTTATTATAAAATAGCTAACTAGAAGGAGATCTGTTGTCTTGAACCTGATAAAATATGATAATTATTTATCCCCGTTATGATTATAGTTTATACTCAAAGTTGGTCACCACTCGTTTTAAAACAAGTAATAATTACCTAATAACTCCCACACCGGTTTCGGTGACGGTGGCCGATTTCATTGAAACCAAGGCCAGTTACGCAGGTTTAATTTTATAGTGCCCAAGTATGTGCGCTGAACACAAGAGCACTCTCTATTCCCTTTTACTCTCATAACCCAGTGGGACGGACGACCGACACGACCGGCGAGAGATCAGGCGCAGTATCAACTTTTTACATGCCCATCCGACGCATGGATCATCTTACTTGTCAGACAATCTGGTGATCAGCCTGCATTGTTCTAACCAAACTTGGAAATAACATGTTTTCAACTCGGGAATCGAACCCACGACCTCCGAGTCAAGAGCCGAGCTCTGTACCACTGGAGGCGTACAAAACAAGTAATAGGAAAAATTAAAGGGGCGCCGAAGAAATTTCGCCCAGGGTGCTGGTAGTGCTAAAACACGCACCGGGTACTTCAGCTATCACCATTCGTTTCGATTGTAAAACCATTATTAACACAAGACAATTTAACATTGTTATTTGAGCTGTAAATACAATAGAAATAATTTGTATTTAATGAAATTGCTAAACCAGGGTGAAACAAAATTATACGAAAATTAGAACATAATTATAGCCTCTGGACAAACACCCTTCTGACGTATTGCCTAAGGCTTTTAGAGTTACAGAGACATTGCCACACTGGCGAGCGAAAACAACGCCTTTTGCTTATGTAACTCCATTCCTATAAATGCTCATCCCATATAATAAAATATACGAGGATCGGGGAAAAATGTACCATCGAAGAAATTGATTCATAGGCAGTTTACAGAGCTACGTAATTTAGTCCAATTATGTCAATTTAATTTTAGTCGTGATCTGTCGGCTGTGTTTCAGAAAACGCGACCAAATTACGTAGCGCAATCTACCAATGAATCAGCTTCTCTGATGGTAAAAGGTTGTCACGAAAAAAAAAAGTTTTATACATAGGTATAATATAATGATGCAGTTTTAGTTATTATCAAAATATTACTCTTAAGCAATATTGATATATTTTTGATAGATTATAATTCTCTTCCCAAATCTTATTATTCAAAGTACGCATTGCCTTCCAATGCCAAGGTTTTTTGGTCGTTAAATGATAGTTCATCGATCCTACCTATTATTGGAATTTATATAATGTTGAATTTCAAGTAATTTACAGCTTTGGCCTTCATTACAATATAATTATTATTTTATGGCACGGGATCTTCGTTTCCTGCTTTTACCTTTCCGGCATTTTTTTACTGTCCGATCGACGGTACATGCGTCAGCAGCTACTAGGTCCTTTTTTTGTGAACACCTCAACGGCTAAGGACTACTCAGATCTTATTTTCCAAATCCCTCATTATAACAATATCAATACATAAATATACTTTTTATGTATGTCATATTATAGGCTGAACGCCTGATTGTCTGTATGTATTTTACGAGTATAATCCATACTAATATTATAAATGCGAAAGTGTATCTGTCTGTCTGTTGCCTCTTCACGCTCGAACCGCTGAACCGATTTTGCTGAAATTTGGCATGGAGATACTTTGAGTCCTGGGAAAGGACATAGGATACTTTTATCCCGGAAAAATGTACGGTTCCCGCGCGATAAACGCTAAATGATGCCCGCAACGAAGTTGCGGGCATAAACAGGTCTTATAATTAACTACTTATAGTTCTAACATTCTGCCATAACAATGGCGTGCAATTAAATTAAATTTATGTAAAATTAATAAGTACATCATTATCTTAAGGAATTTTAAATACATAATTTGTCAATTGAAGAAATATATATTAAATTAAATAAGTGTACAATAATAATAATTAGATTACATAGAAAATCTCAGTACTCTCCTCAAACATATATTATAAATACTAGTATCACAGATCACAACACAATTTTATTCTCTTTAAATCAAGCAAAAAACAGGAACAAAAACAATAGAACTACATTACAAAAAATTAACTACAAACAAATAGAAGAGGATATAAAACAGTGGGACACACGCAATATCTTAGAGGCTAGGGATCCAGATGTTGCAACTGACTATTTTATTGAGTACTTAAGCGCTATAATACATAGAAACACGACACTTAAAACTATATCAAAACGTAAAAACTTACATCAACCATGGATGACCCCTGGACTCCTCAGATGTGTACGACATAAGGATAAACTGCATCTAGATTTAAAAAAATCACCTAATAATGAAACAATTAAAACTATTTATATTAGATATCGAAATTTCTTCAGTAAAATTTTAAAGAGAGTTAAACAGGAATATGAAAAAAAAAGAACTTGATAAAGCTTACTCTACTAACATGAAAGAAACTTGGCAAGTAATTAATAAACTAACTCAATATAAGAAATCTAAAGACACAAATAATAATTATTATAATACTAATGAATTGGAGGATCCGAAAGAGATTGCAAACAGATTTAATAATTATTTCAGCACTCTAGGCAAAAATTTGGCTCAAAAAATTATACAGCAACCGACTAATCTCACGCCTCAAATAAAAACTCACTCGCAAAACTCATTTGTTCTATTAGACACAAATTTAAATGAGATCATATCTATAATTAAATCACTAAAAATAAATAGTTCACCAGGATGGGACAATATATCTAATAAAATAATAAAATCTAATATCCCTACCCTTGCACCTTTGGTTACACATATATGCAATCTCTCTTTTGCTACCTCGACCTTTCCTAAGAAACTTAAGCAATCTATAACTATACCGCTATACAAAGGTGGAGACAGTAAAATGTTATCAAATTATCGTCCTATATCCTTGCTAAATTGCTTATCGAAAATATTAGAAAAATTAATCAACAAAAGGCTTATTAACTATCTTGAACATAACAACCTACTTTCTCCTAACCAATTTGGTTTTAGGACTGGTAAATCGACAAATGATGCGGTGTCAGAACTCACAAACTTTATCTCTAATGACCTTGATGTAGGCCGAAAGTGCTTAGCAATATTCCTAGATTTAGCGAAGGCTTTTGACACCGTGTCTATACCTTTACTACTTAACAAACTAGAATCATATGGAATTCGTAATGAACAACTCAAACTGTTCCAAAGCTATCTGACCGACCGGCAACAGTCAGTTAGGATCTTAGGTGTTATAAGTGACCCTATTTCCACTGAATATGGAGTGCCACAAGGAAGTGTGTTAGGACCCACCCTGTTTCTGGTGTACCTTAATGATATAATAAATACTCACTTTCCTAATGGCAAAATAGTGGCATTTGCAGATGATGCAGCTATAATATTCAGTGGATGTACTTGGGAGGGTACCTTCACACAAGCTCAATTCGGATTTAATTCTATTCAAGAACAACTATCTGCTAACCTTTTAACAATGAACGCTGATAAAACAAAATGTATTACATTTTCCATAACTAACAAAACACAACCTTCCCTATCAAAACACACTCTTGTAGTTCATAAAAATAACTGTAACACAAAACTAGATATAAACTGTGGCTGCCAAACATTGGAAAGAGTGACCAATATAAAATACTTGGGCATCAAACTGGACTCCCTTCTTACCTTCACTCCGCACATTATTGATCTATCACAAAGAATTCGCAAATTGATAGTTATATTTAGAAACATAAGGCATGCGGCTAGTCATCACTTATTAAAAATTATCTATAATACCCTATGTAAACCGTTATTAACATACTGTATAAACGTATGGGGGGGAAGTCACAAAACGAATCTACTAACACTTGAAAGGGCTCATAGAGCTTTGCTTAAAGTAATGTACTGCCTTCCCTACAGACATCCTACCTTTAAACTTTACAATGATGCAAAACTTCTCACCGTACGTCAACTATACTATCTACATATTGCACTGAAACAACACTCCCTAATCGATCAAGAAGTAGTCACTCTTACCAACAGACGCATCCCCAAGCCTTTCGATGTTCCCAAATTTAAAACAAAATTTCTAACTAGATTCCAACCTTTTGCTGGCCCCTTTTTGTATAACAGAATAAATAGAAAACTAAACATATTACATGAACACAAACATCAATGTAAAACAACTATACACGATTGGTTGTTATCCATGGACTACACTATAACAGAAAATCTGCTGACACTTGCCTGTTAACTTCACCAGCCACTCGAACAAACTAAACAAACACACAAAAATTAATATACACACAACCCATTAGACAACTCAACCCCTTGTGTAGCTTCTTCGAGAGGAGAAGCTTCCATCCCAAGATATGAGATATCGTAGGGCTAGGGCTACTCAGGGTTACACCCATACACATTAATTTCACACCCCCTAGAGGAACTGGATCCTATAGGAAGCAGTTACCATCCCAAGATTACTCGTAGGGCTAGGATCACACTATTTTCCATACACGACACAGAGACAGACAACACAATATCTGAGCGCTAACATGACAAAGTTAAGTACCTATAAGAACAGGTCATGTGACCTAGTTTAGGTACTTAGTACCATAAAAATTGTTTACTTTAATGTTAAGATATTGTTATTGTAACAATAATTACTGTAATGTAAACAATGTACCTTGCCTATATTGTTATCAGCAATAAAGATTATTATTATTATTATTATTATTATAGAAAATATTTAGTCAGTTTTTTTTTGTTATTATTTAGGTATGTCATAAGAGATTTTAATTAATTTTATTACATGTAGGTTCACTGAATTATTACTATTATAATTGTCAAATTAAATTAATTTTATTACAATATTATATTATACATTGCATTATTATTCTTTAAATATCATATATTCGTTTAATGTGTAAAAACAATTGTTTAGTAGCCATTTAGTGATTTGTCTTTTAAAGTTACTTGCATTTAATGATTTAAAATTATCTGGTAATTTATTGAAAATATTGATGGCGTTATTGGACACATTTTTCCTATATACATCCATGTGGCACTGTGGCATGTATAGTTTATATTGGTATCTTGGTGTAGCACTTCTATTGTTGACATCAGCATTTTTTGGGAAATAGTGCGAATGTTGCTTGACAAAAACACAAATGTCTCTTATGTACAAGCATACCAAAGGGAGAATCTGTAATTTTTGAAAAATTGGTTTGCAACTATCTAATGGGGAAGCTCCACAGATTGCCCTTATACACTTCTTCTGAACTCTAAACGCTTTATCAATTTCAACAGAGCTTCCCCATAGTAGTAGCCCATATGAAAGTACCGACGAAACGTACCCGTGGTATGCACAGCGTGCTGCTTCGGTCGAGACTTTAAGACGTAATATTTTAATTGCGTATATAAACTTGTATGGATCATCAAGTGGTTAGCGATGAGTCTATCCATATTACTAATATTATAAATGCGAAAGTGTGTCTGGCTGTCTGTATGTCTGTCTGTCTGTTACCTCCATACGCCCAAACCACTGAACCGATTTTTCTGGGTATGGAGATACCTTGAAAGGATATAGGATACTTTTCATCCCTGAAAAATGTACGGTTCTCGCGCGATAAACTAATTTTGGCGCAACGAGTTGCGGGCTTTATCTAGTATTCTATAAAGTTAGTCCTGTACCATCTCCTGACTATTGTCACATGTCTTACCAGTCTAGGATTGTAGAGGAAAAAGAATTGTCTTGTGTATTGCACATATTTTTGAGCACTATTTAACGAGATTAAAATTGTATGAAAGATTTTTTTTTATCGCGAGCAAGATCATTAAATATTATAGCTATTGTTCGTTATTAAGATGTTTTGAAAAAAAAAACCACTGTAATGTAATAAGTTAATAACTTGTCTTAAGGCCGTCCCCCGAGCAAACGACCTTGGCCATACATTTGCCGCGTTGCCGAGATCGCGCCAAAACCCTATTATTTTTACTTATCTTAGTTCAAAATTGTCCTAAAAAAAATTTAAAACGGCGAATATGTAGTTTATGATATTGTCGATGTGTTGGCGTGAGTTTCAAATAAAAGTAATTTGTAAATCCTAAGGAGATGCTGAATGTATGCTTGAATTTTAACAAATTGGTATTACTTTGGAAGCTGATATCATGAGTATAAGAAACAAAAATAGAAAATTTAAAACGGCAAAAGGAATGTTGATATACTGAAGATTATTGCTGTGTTTTTATAATAAATTTGTAGCTTTCAGATTATGAGTTTATAAGGTTTTAAATACGGTCAATTACGGAACGCCCTTAATAGAAAATATTATATATTACAAAATAAATGAATAAGGATTAAATTATGCTTAATCTACTCTACTATACATTTACGTTTACGTTACACTCACTACCGTTAGCTAGATTGAATGAAAGGACACAACAAAACGTAAAACAAAATTGGCCAAGTGCAAGTCGGTCTCGCGCACGAAGGGTTCGCGCGTACCGTTGCGTTATGGAACGAAAGCAAGAAAAACAAGATATTTTGTTTTGGAGTCCCCTTCAAGTATATATTTTATTATTAATTTATTTATTTTAATATTATTAATTATTATGAAAGTTCAAACACAATTGAGGATTTTGTGAATATTTCAATTTTGTTAATATTGCCATTATGGACTACGAGCAAAAATGTCAAAAAAAGTCACGTTTGCTGTATGGGAGCCTCCCTTAAACATCAATATTTTTATTTTGTTTTTAGATTTTTAATATAACGGCAACAGTGATACACAATCAGTAAAAATTTCAGTAGTCTAGCTATATCGGTTCTTGGGATACAGCCTGGTGACGGGTAGACATACATAAAGACGGACAGACAACGAACTCTCAGTAATAGGGTCCCGTTTTTACCCTTTGGGTATAGAACCCTAAATTATTTCTTTCTATTATTTTCGTTCTTAATTAGTATAAAAATATCTTGTACACTAATAATTCACGCTTGACTTTTGCATAATTGTGAATAGTTTCTCCTTGACCTAATTCACTTAGCTTTTATTGACGTATGACATTTTTGTAAATGCTGTTAGAATAATTTCTTTTCATTTTTTACTTATCTTCTATGTTTACATTTTTCTGTGAAATTTATTAATATGATGGAGACTTCAGAAGTGAAAAAACCAAGGTCCTTGGGAGATACTTGTTTTTTTCCTTTTTTTTTTAAACAAATTTAAACCTTCCAAGTGCCTTTATAAATCATAAAGTATGTAATTTTAAGTTAGCAAAGTCTATTAACAAATTCCATTAATAATTTTCCAGTAGCCACGTGTAATTATATTGAGGGTTTAATTATACGACTAGACAAGAGCGTATGACGAAAAATAAATTTTGGATAAGCATTCGACTGCAAAACTCAAATTCGTTCCCATTCACTCGGCGTTTAGCAAAACTACTACAAATTGATCTTAATGAACCGGAAAAATCAATAGTAGCTCGATAGACATTTCAGATTGAAATAAATTTAGAAAGTCAATATTGAAGAGAGTAAAATAATTGACAAATGGCAAAAATTCTATAAAAAAGTTAATTAGAAGAAGATTTAATCTAAATTATGTTTAAAATTACATGGCCACGTAATGATTCCCATGCAGAATTTGAAAGATTTTGTAAGGTATGTTAAATAATAAAAAAATGACGGTTTTTTTTATTCTACACACAACTTAACATCAAGATTTCAAAAAGCGAATCCTGGGCGTGGGGTCCATAAAATCGTATCTGATTCAGAATCCAGCTCATAGCGGAGATACGTTGGCTATGAAAGTATGATGTGTCAGGACCGCGCGGCGTGGCAGGGGTGGAGTATATAAAGGCCGTGTGATACCACCTCTGACATAGTTCTAGAGCCACGTGCATCTCGGCCGCACAAAAAATTCACAATGAAAGTTTTGGTGAGTTCGAATTTAGAATAAACTTACGTCCTAATCTTAAATTCCATCGAAGGTCACGGAGTCGAATTATGAAAACGCGGGTCAATACACAAATTACATTCAATTACATTAAAATCTCGGGTTGCGCAACAACTAGTTGCAACTGAACTAAAGGAGGTCAGTGGATGAGTTGAAGTCAACTTTGACATTAAGCTCCAGTGCTTTAAAGCTTCCAATTAAGTACGATTAAAATTTAATTGCTATTGCTTTTTAATTTAACCAATAAGCAAATTATTTTTTATTAGCTAGTAATTAGGTGTTTAAAGGTTTTTTCTTTACTACTTATTGCTAAAAATCAAGAAAAAAGAAATTGAAAAGTTAGCTTTTTATATAAACGCTCATTTCATCTTGTTCATCCCAGACATTATTGAATTTCACATTAATATAAAACTAACATGTTTTAATTTAGAAATGTGCGTATCTTTTAATTTTACTTATAAAATATTTAATGTATTCCATATTAACAATAAAATTGTGAGCCTTTACTATTTATACACAATCGACATAATAATGCGTAGCTCCTCGTAGATTATTATTATTATGACAACTTTACTCTGTTACGTGACTTGTGGTGTGTAGGAAATCATTACACTACCTTTTCGTGTACGACTCCTAATAACAGTGAGAGCAGAGCAATTTATACTTACGCATCTATTTGATAGATTCATATAACTTTTTTTGAGTTATTGAAATTATATCAGCTATGTTAATTTTTTCTGGATTATTTTGTTAAAAATATTATAAATTATATTGCTTTTATTGACCTTAAATATTCTTTAAATTATTCTTTCAATATTTTTCTTAAAAAATCTATAACGATTTAATTTTTTAACCTACTCTTAAACTGTTCTTATATCGGTAGAATTATTAATTTTTCTATCACATAGTTTCGTAGGTAAACTCTTAGGTCAATACTAAATGTATAAATGTTCCAGACAGATCTCGTTTACTATATCAACGTCTTACATAACTAGATAGTGGGTCACGAAATTTTTGACTACGCATAAATGATGAGTTCTGATGTCGCAAACTTCTGATCTCGTTTTAATAAGATCGATATCTCCATTGACCTATCGTATCCGGTGTCGAACTAGAAAAATATTTTCTATTCATAAAAACCAATCCGAAGCTTTCTTTGATCTTGTATGACTGACCATGAATCTCGGTAACAACTGGGGATTTTGAGTAGGAAACGATAGGTTTTACACATTTGAAAAAGTAGTTTACATAGTCCTAATTAAGTATTATTTTTTCTTATGAACTCCGAGAAAAGCTTGGTGTATTATTTCTAAATTACCTAGGTACCTTTCCATTCCAACATGTTTAATCTACTAAAACTAAAAATACACGTCAGTTCACACTCTTTCAGACATGTTTTCCTTAATTCTAGAGTATTTTTTATTTCATTGACGAAACTAATATCGATTTTATATCTCATTAGGCATTTAAAGTTATGTAAGATCGTTCATCACACGTGGGTAGTGTCGTCTTCACAAATATTAATATATGGAAATGATGCCAATAAAATGTTGACCTTGACATACAAACGGCACACCTTTCTCTATATTTGGAATAATTTATTACCATTAGAATATATTTCGATATTCAACTTTTGTGTTTGAAACGAAAATTTATTACTAGTATTTTTTTATACAATAGAATATGACTTTTTTGTGAAATAACGAACCAACCTACAAATTCAGACTAAAAGACTCGAAAGAACGAATCTCTATTCGTTCTTTCGAAATCACCCAATTTGAAAATAACTAGTATCAATATACCACAATGACGCTAACAAGTTACAAAATGGCACGATACAAGCTGACCATAATGCATAAAAACTGTTACATGTTCCGACGTAATTGTCAATACGGATTACATGGCTTTCGCCGAGCGGCGGCTCTTGCAACACCCATTGTAGCTCCACCTCATCTTACAACATCTCGAATATGATTAAGCTCTTCAGTATGACAACATAGTAATGAAAGATTTTTTGTGCATTCGATCATTGGAATTACACTTAAAGATTATCTTGATAGTAAAAGAAAGATCATACATATAAATAATTACGACACTGCCAATCGATTTCATTTTTCGAATATATTTGCTGGGAATTTACTGACTTAATATTATAAATTATAGTTTCTAGATTAATCCAAACTGATCAAAGAACTTGAAACAAGCTTTGTTACTAACACCGTGACAAGAGAATAATGTACCATCAGAGAAGTTGATTCCTAGGCAGGTGGCGGACCTAAGTAATTTGGTCGCGTTAAGTCAAACCTATCCGACCGATCATAATGAAGTCAAAGTGAAGCCAACTCCTAGAAGTCCTAAGCTAAGCAGCACAGTCCTAGAACAAACTTTTCTGTAATTACTAACAAGCTAATTTTTTGTGAGTTGCTACATTTTGATAAGACGAACAACATTATTATTTTCTAAAAATAAAAATTTCGAAAGTGGTAGCTAACAGAGATAGAAAGGATTTAATACTTTTACTTGATGGTCCTAAAATATGGATTGTTTTCTTTGTAGGACAAGGTTACTCTTAAATTATATAACTACTAACCTACCAATAAACAAAAAATCAGCTGGTTAGGGTTCCGTTTTAGGGTACAGTAGTCAACCAAGAGTTTTGTTGATTACAGAACCCTAAAACGGAACCCTAACCAGCTGATTTTTGTATATTGGTAGAAATAGTTATATAATTTAAGAGTAACCTTGTCCTAACCTATACCTTGTACTATCACTGCTAACATTGAATTGACATAAGTCGACCACATGGCGTAGGTCCATCAACTGCTTGGTAATCAATTTTCTCGATGGTACATCAGATGTACCTAACCTAATAAACATAATAATAATAGTTTCAAAATATAACCTTAGGTAGGTTTTTCGACGTGAACTCTTCTCTTACATCACCTTATTTATTTCTATTTTATTCCAGATTGTTCTCTCCGTCGTGCTCGCCCTTGCGGCAGCCCTCCCACAGAGAGAGCAGGAGTACAGACAGGTCGATGACTTCAGACCAAAAGTTGAGCTGACATCCACCTCCACCGTCATCCCCATCCTGCACTTCGACAAGGAACAAGGCACCGACGGCAGCTACAAGACCTCGTAAGTCGCTTTTAACACTAACCAATAAAGATATTTGAACTATGTATCAGAGATGTTAATTCCTAGGCAGATGAGGGACCTACGTAGTTTGGTCGCCTTACGTCAAACCCAGCCGATAGATTACAATAATTAACATTGAATTGACATGATCCGACCAAATGACGTTGGTCTGTCAACTGCCTAGGAATTAATTTCCTCGATGGTACATGGTTATGGACAAACATCGAGTAAACGTATAGGGCACAATACGATCTGATTCTTTATAAATCTAATATTCCATTTTAATCTACTGCAAGTTTTATGTATCTACTACAATATAATGCCCGCAACTCCGTTTATCTCGCGGGAACCGTACATTTAACCGTAGATACAAACTATCCTATGTTATTTCTCCAGACTCAAAGTAATCTCCATGTGCAGCACTTTCACAGTTTTAAGCGTGAAAAGGCAACAGACAGGCAGAAAAACACACTTTCGCATATTTTATAATATTAGTATGGATTATTAAATTATTTTAGTTACCATAATATTAAAAATAATATAGGAGATGCAGTATTTTTCTATAATTTTATATTTTATAATTTTATATTTAATTGCAGATACGAGACTGGAAACAATATCTTATCCGAGGAAACCGGTCACTTGAAGGATGCTGAGACCGCCGAAGGCATTCCAACCCTGGTCCAGCAAGGTTCATACTCCTACATCTCCCCCGACGGCACCCCCATCAACGTCCGCTACATCGCCGACGAGAAGGGATTCAGAGTCGAGGGAGAACACCTCCCTACCCCACCACCAGTGTCCGCTGAAATCCAGAAGGGATTGGACCTTATCTACGCTGGAATCGAAGCTAACAGGGTAAGGGCATTGATCACATTATATTAGTTATATCCAAACTAGAGGTCCCGCGCGGCTTCGCCCGCGTAAATTAGGCATTTTAAGGATACCGTACATTTTTTCGTTAAAAATAGCCGATGTTCCTTCACGTAATCTACTGCACATCTGTGCCAAATAACTTAAAAATTAATCCAGTAGTTCGAGGGATAAGCACCTTCAAATGCCGGTTATTTCACATTTTTCTCTGTTTCTTCGCTCCTATTGGTCTTAGAGTAATAATATATTACTTATAGCCTTTTTCAAAAAATGGGCTATCTAAATTTTAAATAAATTTTCAAAGCGGAGTAGTAGTTTCTAAGATTAGCGCGTTCAAAGAAACAAACTCTTCAGCTTTGTAATACCGTTTGCGTGCAAGCTTGTGTAGTGCAAACTTGACGTAATATAAATACGTTGTTAACATTACAAAAGCTCATATCAATAATATAAATACGTTGTTTATATAACAAAATATCATATCAATCTTCTTTTTTTTTTACAGAGACGCGCTGAGCTCGAAGCCAGAGACAACCCTGAAGCTGCCCTGAAAAACGAAGAGAAAGCCAACCTCAACTACAAGGGTCTCTACTACGGCAACTAAGCCTAAGACCTAGGATAATGTGAAGTGAAGTTACTGGACTAGTCTCAAACATACTCTTATAATTATAATAGCCTATGCGTGCTCTGGCACTGTTGTGTTCTATCATGTGATTTTGTTATTTCAACTACTCGAGAGTTTTCTCTATTTATTGTAAGACTTGTTATTTTGTAAGATGTGTTCCGCCATCCCACGTCGATAAGTTCAATACGAATGTATTATACTATTGTAAATATATTGTCTTTTTGTAATTTTCGAAAATAAACTGTTAATTATTTATACAATGGTTTATTGAGTTCGACCCTTTGCAACAGGATAAAGTTGGATGATGAGTGAGCGAATGATCCGTCCTAAAATAAACAAGTAAAGGCAAAACACAATAACAATAATTTATTTTTCATAAAAATAAATAGCTAAACATAACAAAAACTATTTTGCAAATTACAGGGCCTCCATAATGGGGCTTATACAATTTATTTTCTCAACATAGTAGTACTTATGTCGAATGTGTCGTGAATATTACATTAATAATAATAATTGTGTCAAAAATAAGCTTTATTACAAGTTTTCGCACTTTGATACTCTTTGGTATTATTCAATTCAGTCTTGATTTAACTCTTAAAACTTGTGCAATAATATATAAAAAGATTAATATTGAGAAATATATTCAGATCCACTTTTATTTCTTATCAGAAATCGGAATCCAAACTACCTGGAATACTTGTCGCTGAAACTTATGTATTATGTTTTTTTTTTTTGTAAATTATCTTATATAATAAAGTGTAATAAGTGCAAGGAAAGTGTAAAACTATTCAATTATTATGTATATAAAACTTTGTATGTATTAAACTAGTGACTAACGAATGAGAACGTCATTATCGTCAGTAAAAATGTTTTGGCTAGACTTGCTCTACAAACACGTCATTGACTCTTGAAGTTACACTTATTGTATGGGGCGAGAGTCTTTACTTTCATCAAAAACATTATCTAAGTACACGCTTGCAAACACTATTAGTATCTTGCCTTTTACGTAAAAATGTGTATAAAAACAAAAGCATAAAAATATAAAAAAGAAGAATATAGATAGAGTTAAAAAGCAATTATACAGAAGCTAAGGTTTATTTTATGTCTCTTATTTTTTCATTATACGTCATGTAGCACATGCACAAACAAAAGTATATATTTTTCTAACTTGGAAGAAGGTATAGTTACATTGAAGACGAATATTTACTTCCTAAAAATGTTATGGCTCTTACGAAATCAAGGCTAACATAACTTATGTAAAATACATTAATTAATATGGGCGATGAATATAAAGTAATTTGGACATACGCATAATGTGTTCTAAAAGTAATTCTAGTATTTTATTAGTGTCATTAAATACCACACAGAAACAGGCTTGGAAGGGTCATCCATGTCCGAAGTAACGTGTGTTTCATAATACTTCCAGACCTTTACAAATACCGAATCACCTTATTCAATCTTTGATCAGTATGATTTATTGAATTAGCAAACTGTCTGCGAATTAATTGCGCGTTATATAACTTATTTAATTAAATTAATCTTTTATGCCATATATTTTTAATATTTTTTTCTACAACATAGTATAAGTTTACTTAAATGAACTTTTATACTTATGAACATTGCTAGCTTTACTAGTTACTACTCATTACGTACATAAAGAGTCAACTACAAAACTATAAAACACTAGCTGTCCCGGCAAACGTTTCTTTGTCATATTATATAAAGTATATCGCCCGTATTATTTTATTGAATTAGTGACTAAATAAGTATGTCACCATGGCAACGTCCATCGCTATCCCGTGACCCGCGTCGCATAAACAATGGTTACTCTTTATAGACAAATAATTTGCAATAAAATAAAATTACGACTATAATTAAAGATCTAAGCTATCCTATCTCTCAAGTTGGAAAAAAGTACACATTAAAATCGGTTAAGTAGTTTAGGAATCCATCGCGGACAAACATCGTGACAGGAGATTTATATATATTAGATAGAATGAAAGTTCACGGTAGATTTAGAGTAATTCTACATCGTAAAGGCGCCTCTTCACAATCGGCGATCATAGGCGATTACGCGCGAGCACGATTGTGTACAGGGGCTACTCGCCTGTAGTCGGCCATGATCGTCCATATTAGCCATCGTGATCGCCGCGATCGATGATTTGTCGGTTTTTTAGGACACGCATCAAAGGGAATCGCGTGTAGTCGGCAGCGCGTGCCCACACGATCGCCGATCATTCTTTATCTTATCATCGAGAATTTATTCTAAAATAATGCTCAAACACCACCATCTTCTCTTCTTCCATTTTCTTTTCACAACTTTTCGTTGAACTATATTGCTAAAATGATTGTAAATTGAAATTAAACAAATTGTAGCTGCAGCTATGACCTCCACGTCCATCTTGATGGGTTGCCGCTCAATGAATGAACGCGGACGATCGTGTGGATGCTCGCACGATGATCGTGGCGATTAACTTGCCGATCACAGGCGATCAACGAGTGCCAATCATCGCCGATTGTTAAGAGGAGCCATTAAGCTGATCGCATATAATGCGGCCTCCACACGATGCGCCATCATGGACAATCTAGAATGTGCCATTAATTGTGATAATGATTGCGGATCTGTCCACACCATAGACTTATAATATATACTGTCGTATAGACCACCTGACAACCCAAAAATGCGTGACGATTTTTGATCTGTCAATGTGTGCGTGTGCTAGTGATGTATATTTTACTATCGATAGTATTGTCCGATCGAGTTATTTTACCTGCGTTTCTATGAGAAATAAATAATATGCAACTTTGACAGATTTTGTAATTCAAATTAGGTATCATATATTTTATTTGGCAGTAAAAAGGGGACGGTTGAAAAGTAGATACACATTTTCGGTTGGGGTGATTTTTGAAGTGAAAACTTCTTTAGCGGCGTTGAGCACTTTTGTGGGATGGGTAAAAACTGTGAAACTCGCGTCAGATTCTCGTGTTGATCGAAAAACCTTGGAAAAACCGTAAGACGGTTGGAGAGTAGTGTTTTGTGTCGAACTCGAACTTGAATTGATTGTAAGCGTTTCGATTAAATAAAAAAAACGATATTTTTATATTCGATTTTCATAAAAAATGGGTTAAAAAAATGCACAACGTTAATAATCAAGTTTTCACTTTTGCCGGCACTCCCGGAGTGCAACCCGTCTTTTTTTCAATCGTCGGATATGTTATAACATGAGGTTCTTATAACGGTAAATAATATACACATTTTAAAGTTACTTACTTGTTATTCAGGTAAAAACTATCTGACAAATCAGCTCTTACATTAACAGAAATGCAAATATAAAGTTGAAAGTAAACGACAAACATAGTATATTATTTATTCTTAAATTAAATACATATCATAACACCCTTACACCCCTATTACATTTTTAGATTAGTTTTATGTTCTTGTTAAATACCGATAGGCATATCGATAAATTTGAATCAAGCCCTAGCGTATATGTAAACAATTTTAATGAAAAATGTTTCTTTAAAAATTGTGTAATTTAAGAACAATAGTACCTTTAGTTATGCAAAATATGAAAATAAAGGGGAGGATTAACAATATTTTATTTGAAATAGAGAAATATAGACAGAATATAGCTAAAATAAACACATCGTAGCAATTAGGACATGAAGATTAATTACCTGTGAAATGTATATTTTTCAGGATTACTCCTATGATTTACACTGCAATCACTCACAGAACAAGTTACCATTGTTATATGTAATAGTATTTGTCGAAAATAATAAAGGATTGAAACAATAAATTGCAAATACCGAAAGGGCATAAAAACGGGTAACGACTTGGTGACGCCCTGTCAAATGAAAGTGGTTAAAGTTTTCATTAGACTGCCTCTCTCTTTTCATCTTGTTATAATTCCATAAAGGATTTTCTTCTCTCTCGCACTCTTTGTTGGTATTTAGCATCATACGTTTATGGTCCACACGATCGCTGCACCTCCATTTGTTAATTGTCATCGGTTTACAATGGACGTCGAAACAGCAGCTGCTACTATTTACTTATTTAGTGTCTATAACCATTATCCAATGTTTACTCTTTTAGAGTAAACATTGGATAATGTGATTGTGTGGACACGCTTAAAATCATGGCTGAACTTCCTTTGATGATTGTGCGAAAAACCAACACAACGGCGATAACGCACAATCGACGGCCATCATGGCCAATCGCAAACCTGTGATTGTCCACCTGTGATGGCCCATCGTGTGGAGGCCGCATAACACTTATTTGTCACCGCCGAATGCACCGCATAGTTCACGAAATGCAGTGTGTACGATGCGGTGTTTTCACATCACTTCACACAAGTAATTCTAAAAGGCGGCGCGTACGGCGTGTGCTTGCTGATAAAAAATGTGCGATCACCTTAAAGGACACTTAGGTACTTAGTGCTGACAATTAATGTCAAAAGCACTGCGATCTGATTGGGCAAAAATGTTCCGATCAGCCTTTGATGCGTGTTGTGTTAATAAGCGTGCTTTCTTTAATTATATTTTATCAATGATAAAACTCTTAATTTTTTAACAAATCCTCATAAATAGTGGTTGTTGATAAATTTCTATTTTGGTTATAAGTTATAACATTATATTGTTCATTGCCTTTTAATAAAGTCTATTCGGCAATGTTTACTTTTGCTTGCTTGTTTGAATGCGCTAACCTCAGGAAGTAGATTCGAATTGAAAAATCCTTTTTAGTTGGAAAGTCATCTATCGAGAAAGTCTTTATGCTATATAGGTATAACATCACGATGAGACTAATAGAAGCGACAAAACAGTGGAAAATGTAGAAATAACTGGAAAACTTATTATTAGAACGCGCTAATTTCACAAACTACTGGACCAATTTTTATGATTTTTGGCAAAGATTGGAAAGAGTAGACTACAGGGAAGAAAAAGTACGTTCCCCGAGAAATACCATATTTACGCGGGAGGAGCCGCGTAGAACGTCTAGTAATTGATATTGAATTGAAAATCTATAGGTACCAATATCTTAAATGCGAAAGTGTGTCTGTCTGTCTGTTACCACTTCATGCCCAAACCGCTGAACCAATTTTTCTCAAATTTTCTATGGATAATGGATATAGGTACTTTGAGCCCCGGAAAAGGACAAAGGGTACTTCTTATCCCGGAAAAATGTACGATTTTTGGCACAACGGAGCTGCGGGTGTCATCTAGTAAAAAAAAATAATGAAATAAATCAATAGGCACAAGCTAACAAACGTGGAAATTTTCGTCCACGATCGACGTCCATGTTGTACATTCTATACAATTATGGCAATGATGGTGGCGATCATGGTGATTCATAGTACAACTCAACATAGATAGGGACTTTTATGTATCATTATGCATTTGGATGACGCCTCAGATGGTTTAAATTCACAAATCAGCCAGATTCAGAAATATCGTGCAGGACAACGACAGCTTCGCAACTTTATTAATAAAGTCCACGCCTGCAGATGAACTGGAATAGTATGTGTAGCAAAACGTCACAGAAATCAGTCAATTCAAATCAAACGAAACTTTTTATCAGTAAACAGCAACGGGCTACAAAAAAGGGTGTTGGCATAAATTTATAGTTTTTCGTATCGCGTTCAAAACATTATAACCGGTTACCTTAAACACCATATAATTACAGTACATCGATGTAACAAGTTTTTGGTGATATTCCAAATGTAGAAAACACTGAGCACCTTAAATGCTTGGACGAATAAATTATGTGCAAGATGTATCGCCTGAATCCTGTACGCGGGTCGGTAAGTTCATAGGTAAAGAAGCTAATATATAAACCTATTGCACTGTCACAGGCATCATACTTACAGCTGCATCTTTGTGAATCTTCGTGCTCGGAGAAAATGAGTAAAATGGTAAGAATATCGCTTTAAAATTGGAATAGGGGAGTTGGGAGTAGGTGTCCAATAAAATAATGATTAACATTATTTAATACGAAATGTTCGCAAATTTTTCGTTTTTTAACAGGTCTATAAAATGTTTGTTACTTATATGAAACATATTATTATATTTTCATATATTATACTATTTTTATATAAAATTGGGGGTGCAGTTTAAATTCAGAAATCAACAATTTACACTTATATCACCAATTTCGGCTGGAACCAAAATATGTTTAATATCTATGCCAGCCAAAGTAATTCTAGCGTTACATACAATTAAAATATTGTAATATATTCCCTATTAATATAGCTGCAACACAAAAGTTTAAATTCATTATTGTAGTACAAATCATTTCTCTAAATAATAACGCATTACTATAAGTAGCTGTACAATATTATTTCTTGTATTTAAAAAAAAAAACAGATTTCGAAACAATGTATCTGTATAAGGAAATGGTGAGGAGCCGCTTAGTTTGCAAAACACATGACCTATCACTTAGCTATCCTCACTCAGATGTGCTAAGGGTCAGAGAGCGAAATGCTTCATTTAAATTTTATAATATACTGATATTTCCTTTGGTTAAAAAATAATATAACCTTTGCGGTTAGGTAAAAAGGTGTCAATTTCATTTTTTTATTTTAATTATGAAAGTGTTATTGAACCCTTTCCAAAATAACATCTTAAGAAAAACTTAAAACTTCAACCAAGAAAAAAATGCGCTTTTCATGTTAAACGTAAAATACTCTATAGCTTTTTCTTGTCTTTAGTGTATAGAATCATTATAATATTATTATTTCAATATTTCTCTAATCTAGATAAGGGACGTATAAAAAGAGAATTACATATCATTCATATTCTGAAAACTTAAAAAATGTATTAACTTATAATTAACTAAAAACAAATAAACATACTATAGTTGTAACGGTATTCATAAAATCTTAGTTCACTCATAAGCAGAATTTCAGTTGTATTCAAATATCAATAAAAAGTGCTTACATAATATTGTATCACAATAGGTAGTTATGTAAAGCGACGAATGCAATTTATTTCCAATTATAATAAATATCTATTGATATCTCAATATGCTTCAATGAAGCATGTTAGTTTTATTTATTATTATTTGCCTGAAAAAGAGTCACTATGATATTTTCACAGGAGAAAATATATTTATAATAATTCTCCTTCGACTTTTGGCAGAGCAAAATTTCATGCCCGCAAAAATAGCCGCCGTTTACGTTTTTTCATGCTATCTAAATAATAATTTTCCCGAGCGAAGATTTTTTTAAAACGTTCCTCGAATGTGTTTTTAAGTTGTTAGAAATGAGGATAAATTATGTTGGTCGTAATTTTATTTTATTTTTATTGCTTATATTATAACATTATATACGCCTGTTTGAAAAATTACTGCAGCATCTTGTTGTGATTTGTGAATGCTATTGTAAATTTGTAACACGTAGAAGATCAAAATGAACTTTCTTGAACTCACTAATTAAATTCAAATTTAAAAAAAATGTATACCTCATTAACTAATAATATTGTTACTAGTAAAACTTATAGGCACCTGCTACTGTATATATGTACATATTATAATATACTATAGATTTTCGATGTACCTAGTTCTTTTTTTTTATAGATGAACGTCATTTTCTTCTGCCTACTAGCAGCCAAATTGGTAAGTGGAGCAGCTGTCAAAGAGGGAGATGTAATACCGATCCTAAAGTTTGAAATCGAAGGACCCAATGCCGATGGAACTTACAAATGGCTGTAAGTATGTTCTCTGGTAGTATAATCAGTAATCACTAGATTAATATAGACTCATAAGAAAATTATTTGTATATTTTATATTAGTTTGAAATACATGTACTGGCGACGCGATGGTTTGAATGGTGATTGGGCGGTGATTTGAAAAGAAATGAATTCATTTTATGCAAACAGCGGACTTACATTTGGTCGGGTTATAACAATTTTATATTCATCGTGATCCGTCGGCTGAGATTGACATAGCATAACCAAATCACGTAGGTCCACCATCTGATAGTTGGAAGATAGCACAGCAACTTATTACATCACAGGTATGAAACGGGCAATGAAATAAAAGCTGAGGAGTCGGGCTACGTCAAAAACTTTGGCAAAGGAGAAGGGGAAGAAGTCCAAGTGGCGGAAGGAAGATTCAGTTACAAGTCACCAGAGGGAACCCCCATCGCGTTATCCTATATCGCTGATGAAAATGGGTTCCAGCCACAGGTAAAGAAGCACACGCTTTGGTACCATCGAAGAAATTGATTCATAGGCAGACAGACCAACGTCATTTAGTCGGATCATGTCAAATGTTAATTGTGATCTGTCGGCTGGGTTTAACGTATCTGCCTAGGAATCAACTTCTCTGATAGTACATAATATTATTGTTAATCATATTTCAAGTCGCTAGCCTAAAACACTTCATATTTAATATTATACTATACCACGGTTAAACACGTAAGCTCCTTTTATTTCGGACAATATCTACCGTAAATTATTATCAATTTACACTATAACACTTTAACCCTCCGTGTACTAGGTGACTAATCTCACCATGCTGTACTAGGTAGGGTATGACATACCCCAACAATAAAATGCAGATGTGGCGGTACCCACAATTCGCCTAACAATCCTACATCGCGCTATCGAAGTTTCGGGGAACGGCAAGATAACGTCTGAAATGACGTCAGTGGGCTTCGGCCTGACCGAGCATGCTATCTCGCTCGGTCGGAAGATCTTCGGCCTCATCTTTTCGGCCGCCACTAACATCGTTAAACAGTTAATTCCGAAAAAAAATTCCTTGTGATTGTAAAATAATGAGAAATATATTTAAATATCTAATAATAAATTGGTTTAAGTAAAATAAATTCAATTTTACATTATAAAATACATTTTATAAGCATAGTTCAAAAACTTGACATTTTCTTCAAACTATAAACTATGAAATCTTTTCTTCAGTGCAAAAATCAAACTATTACAATCAAATTTTTCTCAATTTCTAAGACTATAGTTTATCTAGTTTTAACCTATTTATAATATCAATTTAAAATAAACAATATGAAATAGATCTTGGTCACTTAAATTTCCGTAATATTGACAGTTATTTAGAAAATTAGTACGTAAAATATATAGTATGGAGATAATATATTTATTCCAAATGTGCCCAGTATTCCTATATATTAGTATATAGGCCATATCCGGTATTACTGATTTGATCTTCAGTACCAGCCGATTCTTATTCGGAATTCATTAGCTCAGCGTCACAATCATCATCTTCTTCAGTCAGTGCTCGTAAAATATTTTTTTTCGATAACCGAGACATTTTTAGCAAAACATATATCAGAAAATAATATTTCATCAAGTTAAACGCCAAATTAAACATATTAATAAATAAAAACAAAAGAAGTTATACTTACTTTTTTAGCTACGTGCTGTACTAGGTGGGGTATGTGATACCCAGACGCACTTTAAGCACATGTAACAGAATTGGTAATAGATATAGGACTGAATATTTGGTAGGAATTAAAGCAGTCAACGTCTTATTTGCAGCTATTGAAGAAACCAACTCGCATACTTTTGTCGTTTAAAAATGCTATCAATTTTTTTTAGCGCTGGGGTATGTCATACCCCACGTCGTACACGGAGGGTTAAGGTTTCTAACAAATAACCAGGCGCTACATCAATTCAATGAATATTGTGTTCAATGAATAATGGCTATTTATACGAAATACAAAATCTTATTGTCATAAATATAATTTACATTTCAGTGTTTTTAAAAAATGTTAGTGCTATGGGGGCTTTAGTACAAATTACTCTTTTGTCCAATCATGTGTATTGATACGTATCTATTATTTTTATTGATGCGCACGTAAACTCAAAATTGTAATATAATATTGTGTCAGATCGATTATAAAATTTTAAATACACTTTCATAAATTATATTACTTACATTTAATTACAATTAATTTTGTAAAAAAAAACTATTTGGTAGACACAAGGACACCTGCATATAAAAAGCCAAATAAGTTATTCTTAAGTCTTAACCAAAAGATGACCCTACGCAGATTCATTCTTCCTACAATTTAAATTAATCTATAAAACATAACTAAAAGTCTCCGAAAAAATGACATTAAGGCCGTAATTTAGAAATATAAATTATAATAGTAATCAATTTTGGATAAGCTTATAAGTTATGTTTTTGAGTTTACGTCATGTTAACTTCTTTGTAGAGTTGTCCTTGTAAATTAACATTAAATTTCTAGTGTGTGTGCTTACATAATTTAAACACTTCACTTTTGGGACTTACCGCCGTATACTCAAAGGTATTTAATTATGATTAACCTTCAATTGAATGAAGTTTGACAGATGATGTATGGGGCTTATGTCCAAATTTTTCAGTAATTTCATTTAAGTAATTAATTTGTTAGTTAGTTCCACTCTGAGTGCGGCAGTTAGACCAAGTTTTTTTAAAAGATACTTCAAAATAGAATAATTCGTACCTACTCCTCCATCGCATTCCTTTTTAGCCCTACCTTCTTCTGGAAAATGTATTTGCGGAAACCAAGAATGTTTTAGCTTCTGCTTCAGGCAGGTTTTTTGAGCTGGTTACCGCTGTCGATTCTAGTTTACAGATATTGCAGTGGTGGCTTAATGCCCATTAAAAATAGTTCCTCAGTGTCAATAACAATGTACCTTATATCGTACGCGGTATGCATTAAGGTCTTGTTAGTAAATCTTTTTGACTGTCAAATAAAGCCACTAGTTTCAAGAATACCATACTAACCGGAAAAATACAATGACATTCAAAAGTTTGCGGTAACACACCGACATACCGCATAACTTTCATACATAACACCTCTTCGACGTGACAATTTTCAATATTAAGGTTACTGTGTCATTTTATAATAGTGAACTGACCTTACAACACAGAAAACATATTAAAACATAATTTAATTATGATTAAATAGAGCTTTTAATTTTCTTAAAAGATTTAGATTCATCATGACTGTTTAATGTCACTAAATCGAGCCACATAATCTTTGAATTCATAATGAAATCATGAATATCATTATTTAGATATAATATAATAAGATATTTTCAGTATTTATTTTAAATAATTCCAACAGTAAGTCTTTTTTAACGAGTCAACTTGACTAAGCCCAGGTTCATTTCTTGGTAAGCAAAATTCATCATAAGCATTGAAGGTTGTTGGACTTATAATATTTTAATAGTGTCATAAGTATGTAAAACTTGTCCAAGAGATTTTATCATAAAAGTTGCCGCTGCACCATCATAAGTCTTCTCGATGTTTTTGCAACTTTAAGATTTGCACGCATTAAAACACACGTAGGTATTTTGAGGTAAAGGATGAAACTAAAATTAAAGGCCTTATTCACATAATGCAGCTTTATGTAGGTATGCACAACTACTTTATGTAGGTATGCGTCTCTAGATGCATACCTATATAGTTAAAAAATATTTCTTATTATTTTTTGTTATTCAGTGAACTTAATCAAGATTTGCGTAGAATGTTACCTATGTGTAGATAGAATTAAAATAATTTTTTAGAAATGAATTCATATTGCAGAAAATATAATTTTGCTACCAATATACTTATACTTCCATCTTTCTACAAAACTTAGTACGACAATTTATACAGCCTCAACCGTGCACCTGTGTGTACGATGCCTTACTATTTGTCATCGTTGACATAAACATAAAAGATGATGTATATTACGCGATAAAGTTATGAAGTCGTAATATTTTGAGTGCAGAATTTCACCATTAATTTAAATTGGTAGTTCTGTGGATTCCGTTGGCAATCAAAATACTAATTTGAAATATTTTTTCTTGGTTGGATGTTAAAGCTCTAAAGTTAAATAAACTGAGGTAATATTATATACTATGCAATATTAATAGCTCCTTAGTAAAGTTAATTAATAATAATTGTATAATAATAATAATAAAGTATCAAGCCCATAAAAGCACCAGTGATCACGACAACAATAGAATAACAATAGATTTCCAAGAATTCGCGATTATTATTTTTTTCTCACTTTTTTGGTAAATAAAGTGGGCACAGTGCGAGTTTCTTACGTCGGTTCTTCTCGCCAGGTAAGCCTTCTTTCCCGAACCGGTGGTAAGCATCATGTAGACTTTCAGAATATATTTGCAAAAAATTATTCTGAATAAAAAAAATGAGTTTGAGTTTTGAGTTTGAGAATACAGAATAAATGGTATTAATCCGTACTGATTACATTTAATTTGTTCCTTGTGATTTCACCCTGATCTTTTTCTTAAGTTTCAAACCCTTAAGGTTTTTATTTATCTTTACTAAAGCGGGCTTAAAGTTTATAGGCGCTGATAGCCAAAAAGTTGCACTTACGTATACATCATCACCTTGACATCATTTTTTATTAGTAAACGTAACATCTGACACAGCGTATCGAAACAAAAGTTCACGCACTTGATCATTGTATATTAAAACTTAAAAGCGTATAAATTCTGATATATGATTTTACATTGTTTAAAGTTATAATTCAGTTTAAAAAATGCTTAATAATGTTACGTGATTGCGTATATTCGTTTACTTATTAATTTTTTAAAATGTGATAAATGATACTATAATTTTTGTTTACCTAATATCTATAATTTTTGTCTCTTATTTTGTTTGGTAGAATTTATCTGACTGCAAGAAGGGTACTAAAAATCAAAATATAACGTGGCAGCAAAATTAAAAGTCTCAATAAAAGTAATGCAACATTATTAATCACGACGATTAGCTATGCATATTATTTAATAGGGTTATAATGAAACGTTTATATAAATGACAAATTAGGTACACTAGACCCAAAATTTTGAATGTGCGTTGCGTAAGGATGTGTGTAAACATTTTGGCGCGTGTGGGCCCGGATTTGCCAACGTACTCATAAATGTCTCTAGAAAATATCATGCTGCGACCCATGACCCGCTCTTTGGAAATAGGAAGTGAGCACATCTGACATTGATATAAATACCAGAAAATATTGATGGCAGCCGCTGGGGGCCATAAAATCTACCGCCCTTGAGCAACCGTTGCCCAAAAAAGGAGAGTTACAGTTTAAATAGCCGGAATGTTAATCGATCTCTATCGGACTAATTGTTATTAATACATTTAGATAAGGTAGCTGACCTTCGGTTTTATGTGTATTATTTACGCAACTCGCACGAAGATGCGTTAACGATTTGATAGGAAAGATAAGACGGATTTGGTAAAATAATTAATTATAATTTGAATATTTAAACGATTTTAAAAACGGAGGCGGTTCTAACTTCTATGTTCGGCAAGGGCTATTTTATTAGAATATTACCACTCAAATAAAATAAAACGTTATTTCAACAATATTATCAGTGTATAAATTATTGATTCTTGATTGATGTTGATAGAGTAGGAATATAAAATTTTTGCAAAATAACAAAGACGCTGCGGTTGATATAAAAGACATCAACGCATGCGAATCCTCATTTCAAAATGCATGTTTTATATTTTTACATAATTATTTTCTTCGTTATTTAAGACAATTTATATTATGTTGTATTTATATTATACGAAATATAGCAGTTAAATTAGTATATTAAAAAACAAATTGTTTTAGTAAAATGTTTGTTTCTTTTCAGGGTGAACATTTACCAACTCCACCACCGATCCCACCAGCAATCCAAAGGGCTCTCGACTACTTGAAGACACTACCACCAACCGCAGCTACCAACCTACAGCCTCAGTACCAACCAGCACCCTACAAATTAAGGGCACGACTATGAATTCAAACACACCGTTGAAATGAACGCGGCTATGAATATGGATTTAATTTTTATACTAAGATTATTAAATAAGGTATTTTGTAAAGCTTTGAATATTAGTATATACGAAAACTATACTCATATTCGAAGCGATTCACAAAAATCTTTTAGTGATTTCATAAATTGTATACTTTTAGTCTAATTTTACTAAGTAAATAAGAAAACACCGCACTGATTAATATAATTATGAAAAAAACATTAAAAGTGCTTAACTAGGCATAATATCTAGGTTATTGCCTAAAATATTGATTGTGAGGAACTCAATTTTTGTATACATCAAAGTGAAAATTTATTGTAAAAAAAACATTTATAAAACGAAATAGGTACATAAAATAGTTCATATGTGTAAGATATTATTCAGACAACAGCAATCGATAGATTTAAGATAGTATGTTATTGTATGAAAAATAATGTGTAATATATTGAAATAGAAAATAAACGTTTTATACAAAGTTTGACTATATTTTTGGTATCCCCCAAAACGGAACATACGTTAGTTTTTATTTGGAAAAAAATATAACAAATGAGTACCTATTACAGAATCTATTCTATCGAAAAGCATGCATTTAAAACAGTGTAAAGTGAGTTCAATGGGCTCCAGTATTAAACTGTAATTTAAAATTGAGAAAAAGAAAATCTTAAAGACTTTAATAAAAGAGTTAAAGAATTCAAAGAATAAAACAATTAATTTTTTACACAATTACTATGAATTCAAAATCACACCTGAGTTACGTAACAGTGCATGCGTCGTTATACTACATACGTTATGGACTATGGTATCCAGGCTTTTGACGCTATATAGTTCCCGTAGCAATAATATAAGCTCAAATTACGTCACGTCGCTCCCACGCAGCCTGCACATTAAGTTAATGCCAAAAAGGATCGTGCAATAGCCTGTCATAGGCAAAATGGAATCTTTAGTAATACCTGACTCGAGCGAGTCTAGATTAGATGTTCACTTTTGATATGCAGATTCGATTAAACTAGTTTTTCTTTGTGTATAGGCAAAATCTAATTGTGCATGTCAGCACACGTTTTGTAATTATGTTTCTACGAAATGTAATAAGATTTTGCAATGTTATGTTTGTTTGATGAAATAAATATGTATTAAAGTTATAATTCATCATTATGTTTTATTAATTTTTAACATTATATTTATTAACTTTCAATTATTATAAAGGGCTACTACAGCTAGAATTTTAAAAATGAAAATAATTTTTTGAGCTTCAAGTATGCGTTTTTGTATTGTATTTACTGTTTGTTTAAATATTTTTATTTTATTTAAGTTCGTCGAAATAATTGTCTTACTCATAAGTCATAAGTCATAATATAAAGTTTTTTCGAGCAGCCAATAAAACAAACTACGAGACGTACCTAATCTGATAGAAAATAAAGTAGCTTATCGATCTTCAAAACGCCACCAACTTGTTATCCATTTCTGTTGAATAATTCATCGAATATATGCATATATTTAACGTGATATCTGTCAACTCTGAAACCAAATTGAGATAAAACGCCTATTAATTATTAGAAAATGTAACAGATTAAGTATTTTGGGGGTATTTGTAAATAATTTTGAAATAGGTGATGTGCGTTTGCATAATTTCCTATGGACTGTTCGTCTAAAATTCGTTATATTAGGTAGTTTCTCAACCTTCGGCTCAATTAATACGCTTCAATCACTCGTGGATTCCGATCGGTTTACATTATTGTATGAGACTCATCAATCTTATACTAATTCTGCGCAGATAATACCGCCGTAACTTCAAGTAATGGCAAAATGTCAAATGTCATAAATTCTCTATGCCTACACATACATATTCATGAGATGATGTCAATATGAGTTACGTGCAAATTTTTATTGTACAGCTGTAATTTGTAATTGCTATGCACGCTTTGTTTGAATATTTATACTCATTTAATTACTTTATGTCATCATAAATGCAACACATATTAGTCAATAAATAATAATAAAACAAAACCGTTTGTTCGTTTGCCCTCCTTTTTTATAAAAAAATTCAAAAATCGAATCGTGTTTTTTTCTTTTATTTTATTACAAAACATAGTTAAACTTACGTCTACACACAAGAAGTAGTGTTGAAGACTGAATAATTATATAGGCACTATATTAAATTATTGCTATCGGGCATTTTCAAACTTGTGTAAAATGTGTCAATATAATATATTTATGATGTTACACATACTACACATAAGGAAACGAGACCAACAAATCACAATTCTACAACAAGTTTTTAATTTCATTAATATTTTTGGCAATAAATAACGCAATTCTTATAATGGAGAACAATGAAAAAAACAAAATAATTTTTAAAACGATGCGGAACAAGAACCTTTTTGGATTCTTTGATTGATCAATCAGAATTATAAAAACCTTGATATTAAAAGCGCATTTTATGTCAGCACCATGTATAAAAATAAGATGAAGGCAGTAAATTATTTAAAAACAATTACAATCAAATCTTTAATATCCATATCAATACTTAATATTATAAATGCGAAAGTGTGTCTGTCTGTCTGTCTGTCTGTCTCTCTGTTACCGTGAAGAGGTAAGGCCCAAACCACTGGACCGATTTTACTGAAATTTGGTATGGAGATACCTTGAGTCCCGAGAAAGGACATAGGATACTTTCATCCCGGAAAAAATGTACGGTTCCCGCGCGATAAACGTATTTTGACGCAACGGAGTTGCGGGCATCATCTAGAATTGTTATAATTATTGATCTTTATTATTCTCTAACTATTACATTACACAAATTGGACGAACCAAGTTACATTATAACCCCGGACAGTAATTATAGGCTTCCAAAGGTTTTTTTGCACGTATGAGCTTGCAGGATACATAAAAATATTTTAATCCAGGGGTTCCAAAACTGTCTTCCTCCTCCTCCATCATTATCCATTACCACAATAATTAGATAATAAAATTATAATATGAATTATGTAAAGCAGGCAGATGATTAATATATTATATTTGTTTATTATTTACTTGCTTTACCTAAAAATAATCATAAAAGGTGTTTATTTTAGAACGATGGGAGGAAAGAGCCTCAAGTCAGCGTAAATCTGGTGCAAGCCATTCGACCAGTGCTGAAACAGTGGTTGACAAGGAAGACCGGCGCGCTCGCATTCTTCGTACATCGCGACACCAAAGTGTCAGGCCTACACAAGCCCTGGAAGGGCCTCTGTTTGGCCACGGAGCCCATATGCTCGAGGAGGGCCTGCTGGTGAGCCGCGGAAAGAAAGCTTACGCGTTCTCGCAATCCTGCGTGCGAAGAGAGGAAGAGTATAGACGGGTTTTAGTGGGTAGGGCTGCGCTCACTTCACAATCTTTACGGCCGCAGCGAGTCCTACATACCCGGGGAAGTTGTTCCCAAACCCTCCGACATTCGCAACAGCAATCCCCGTCTCAAAAAAAAAGAAAAAAGGGCGCCGTGACAAAATATTGACTTGTAAGTGCGCCGCAGGCTGAAAAAGTTTGGGAACCCCTGTTTTAATCAATATTTTATTCTAATTAACGTATAAAATATTAACCAAACCAATAAAATTAAAACACTGACTAAAAATATCTATCTCTAACTTCTTTGTGTTGAAATCACTCAACTAATTTGGTATTATAATACTTTATATCCAGAGTTTAAAAAATAATCATTATTGTAAATATACAATAAAGTCAATTTTTTTAACGAAGACATAACATAGAGATAGCGCACATTAGAATCAGCTTTACGATCAAAGAGAAACAGTTGTGTCTATCACGCGGCGCATACCAAGACGAAACTGTTTTGTCTACGACGACGCAGAGCATACAATTGTATATTCATCAGCTGTAGAGAATACTCAGATCAGATGCAAACCAAACGCGCAGTCGGTTTGCAGTTCAGTTGCAGTTGACGTGCAGTCGTGTGTATTGTTTGGTTTGCAGTTCTATTGCAGTCGTATTGCAGTCGTGTCAACTGCATTCAAACTGCACTTGAACTGAAATTTGCAGTTGGATTACAGTTGAAATGCGGTCCGTCTGTGTAGATCCTTAGACTACTTTGTCTATGAGACGTTTTGTTTTAAATGTGCGCGTCTAGTACTTTTTATTATGCGATAGTCTGTCTAAAAACTGTCGTGTCTCAAATGTGCGGTCGCCCTTAATTCTTTGTAGTGCCACGAGGCAGCTGGCAACATCTAATCCATACTAATATTATCTTATATCTTTAAACGAGCAATTCTTGTATATATATAATTGGAATCTCGGAATCGGCTCCAACGATTTTCATGAAATTTAGTATATAGGGGGTTTCGGGGGCGATAAATCGATCTAGCTAGGAATCATTTTCATAAAATGTCATTTTATGTGTTTTTTTTTTTAATTTTTTTGAATACCGAGCAAAGCTCGGTCATATAGCTAGTAAGTACTTACATGAGAAAGTGTGTCTGTCTGTTACCTCTTCACGCTTAAACCACTGAACCGATTTGGCTGAAATTTGGTAATGGAGATACTTTGAGTCCCGGGAAAGGACATAAGATACTTTTTATGCCGGAAAAAATGACGGTTCCTGCACGATAAACGAATATCGGCGCAAAGGAGTCGCGGGCGTTTTCTAGTAATGAATAAACAGAGCCAAGAGGTTTTGTTTATCGCTTCTTTATAGAATCGCCGATCAAATTGTATAGAATTGAAATTAGACGAGTCGAACGTCAACGTCATAATATTAAGAAACGCTTATATAATCAATTCCATACATTTTGATCGGCGTTTCTATAAAGAAGCGATAAAGAAAATGTCTCGGCTAAAGGGCCTTCGGTGTTATTAATTTGCAGCGCGAATCTATCGTATATGAATTAGTCATTAAAGATGATAATAGTAATTCCACTGGGGAATAACGTAACAGATTCACTTTGAAGAGGTCTGAGTCTGACAGCGATTTATTAAATTAACTGCAGCCGGAGGGCGGGCACGATGTCAGTGACGAGCGATTGTTGTTTGTATACCTATCAACCACGTCCTATAATATATTATATGAACTAGCTGACCCGGCAAATATTGTTTTGCCATACAAATTATTTCTAGTATCAATATAACAAGAGGATAAACCTATTCTCGGGCCTAACGAAAAATTCAAACAAACAAAATTCAAGATGTACAAACAAAATTTCATTAAAATCGATTTAGCCGTTTCGAACAAGAATTTTGTATACCTATTATATTTTTTTATAATTTTATTATATTTTAGCTTTGCGTTGACCACTTCTTTGTCCTGGTCTTAGGTCATTGCATCCAAAAGCTACGCACATGTCCTTACTTCCATCACTGAACCGGTTCTAATGAAATTAGGTATGGAGATAGTTTGAGTCCCGGGAAAGGACATAGGATAATTCACCCGATCCACCCATACTTTATGCAAGCTTATAACTTAATAATTCTAGTATATATTATACTAGACGCATAGGGTCTCCATCATTTAGAAAAATATATTATTAATTTCTGCCTATTAACTATGGTAATATTGCCTAAAGGTAAGCGATTTATGTAGGCGAAACACGATCTCTTACAACCTTTAATTGGCTATTATTATTTACGTCTCTCCTTTACGAATGAAACGAAATAGCGTAAGTAGATAGCGGAAACAGAAGCTTAAAAAATGTTCTCCAACGTTTCATTTACAAAAATATTTTTTAGAAACAATATTGCCTAAAAGTAAGCGATTTATGTAGGCGAAACACAATGTCTTACAACCTTTAATCGGCTATTTACGTCTCTCCTTTACAAATGAAACTTTGGAGAATATTTTTATAAACTTAACAAATTGGTTCATGTGTTAAATTGGTATCCATGCTAATACGAAAGACAGTCTGTCTGCCTGGCTGTCTGTCTGGCTGTCTGTTATCTTTTCACGCTTAAACCACTGAACCAGTTTTGATGAAATTAGGCGCAACGGGGTTGCGGGTGTCATCTGGTTGCTCTAAAATTAGGTTGACGAAGTATGTCAGATAAACTGAATCAATGTAATTTGATTACATCCGTTTTAGAAATAGGTAGCGTAAGAATATGGCGGAAACAGAAGCTTAAAAAATGTTCTCCAACATTCCATTCACAAAAATATTTTTGGAAATTATATTTTGTCTAAATAAGTTAGCGATTCCTCTTTGCATGTGTCATCTTAGCAAGAGGTGTGAGACAGTTACAAATATTAAAAGGTCAATATGAATGACCCACGGCCGACGGGGTACTTACCATCAGGTTAACTGCCTGCTCTACTTTTTAAAGGCTGAATTTTTTATTTTATTAGTTTAAAATTAAGTATTAATTCAATTATTGTATACAGCATTAGAAGATAAAGCCAAATCTTGGGCACACATACTATAGTTAACATTCTGAAGATCTCTATTAAAGTAATTTGTTATTTTAATTATGCCTTTAAGGGGTACTTTTAGTAACTTTTTGTGTAATCTTATTTCCATTTTCATTTTCTATTCCTCCTATATGATGACCTCCATGGCTCAATGGATAGAGTGTGTGGCAACTCAAGCCGGGTCGCGGGTATGAATCCCGCCGACGGAACAAAAAGTTTTTCAATGTTCCTGGGTCATGGATGTGTATTAAATAATTATTTGTATGATATAATAAAAAAGCTTAAATATATGTATAGTATAAAAGTATTAAATATATTTCCGTTGTCTGGTACCTGTAACACAAGTCCTTCAGGTACTTAGCACGGGGCCAGACTGACGTGTTGTGAAGCGTCCATAGATATTTTTATTATTATTAGGGCAGATACATCACGGCCATTCTCCGGAGAGAAAAATTTAAGTGTCCCGGGCTTGTATACTCTGTAATATTATCTTATTCAAGTATGCAATATTTTAAAACGGTAGATAGCATCCGTAATTAGCTACAAACTTAAACACAGGCTTCTAATTTAAGTAATTCAGAATAAATTAATTTAAGTAAGTGTTCAAAAACCGTGTTTTTCTGATTACCGTAACGTGTCCCCACGCTATCTTGATCTCGAAACTTGCTTGTAATTTTTATAACGTACATATTTACTTTGATCTATTTATCTTTTTAAATGCTCATAAACATTGGTTGGCCCAGCCTGTAAATAGTTATCATGAAATAATCACTTGTCCTATCAAAAGTTCTAATTACCGTAACGCATTCTTTTTTCGGGTACTCATCCAAAAATAACAGGATTTGGCACATTACAAGTGCACGAGTCACTTCTCCCTAGCGTGTGCCACGGCCCTTTAGCGCGAGCGGTCCCACGTCGTTAATGTTAGTGTGCCGCCGATGGAGCACGTGAGTATCTAACTACCATAACTTTGGTTTCGAACTTTTCTAATTTCCATTACATATTTTATTTTGCTATATATTTTTAAATTGATCATGTCAATCTATAAAGTTATTTGGTCTACGTACTTTGCCGTAAGCTAGTTTTTGCAAACTGTGTCGGTTTTTAATATTTTCTAGAAAATCTAACTTTTTCTAATTACGGTATACTAATTGCCATAATATGTTCCTAATTACCGTTGTATGAAAAACTGATACGTACTCTTTTATCAATTGAAGTTTTCTCGCGGTTTTCATAGATTATTATTATCATGAATGAGTCTTTAATAATACTAGCATTTGCCCGTGCTTTGCCCGCGTTAAAAAGTATTATTATATACAATCTTTCATCCCCTATTGTATCCTCTTAGATGTAGAATTTATCAAAACCCTTTCTTAGGGGATGCCTACATCATAGTAGCTTTATGCATGGAAAGTATTAGCCCGATCAGTTTAAAATTGACAAAGCTTCATAGCCCTTTGGGGGTAGAATTGATAAAAAAACTTTCTTAGCGCTACCTCATAACATCTACCTGCATACCAAATTTAGCTTGATCCGTCCAGTGGCTTGGGCTGTGCGTTGATACATCATTATGTCAGTTAGTCCCTTTGTGATATAAAATATAATATTTAGATATCAATATGCTGAGTATTCATAAAATTATATATTTTTTGGATGGGAATGACCAGAGAAGAAATTGGAGAAAAGAAGGCTTGTTCCTTGGAAAGGTCTAGTAAAAATTTGAAATTATCCAGTTTTATAACAGAAATCAAAGGAAAAAGTGAAAGAAATGTATACTTAATAAAAAGAAAATACTGCTTATAATCAGCGAAATTCCAACAAAACGGCGGAAGAAAATTAGTGTTCATAAATATAGATCAACATGTGAAATTACGAGGAAACAATAATAAGTAAATTTCGAGCTGTAAAAGCTGTAAGCTACATTTGAGTTGCTATTCTGTCCAAAGAGCTTTAGAATATAATTATCTTTAGGTTCATTGTACCTGGATCTTAATAAATATCTACCGATTAAAACAATGTTCGTAGTTATTTTCTGATTTTTCAGATTTTATTTAAAAGTGTTTATTTTTTACTATTGGCAGGTTATAGTTGTATAGGGCATCGTTAATTCTACCCCTTTTGTGACAATTATACATGTGCAACTTATTAATCAGTGTTTTTGTATGATGTTTTAGATTTATAATGCTTTCTAATTACCGTTACATAAAATTTTACATTTGTCTAATTACCGTACCCATAAAAAAATTAAGTCTTATTATCTAAAAAAACTACAATGAACTGTACCACGCCAAATTTATTATTGTATTGGTATCTTTCATTACTTTCCTATTTTAATGAGTTTAAGTCAAATCAACGAAGAAAAAAAATGGTAACAGTAATTAGGCAAATAATGCCATACCTGAGAATGGCCGATCAATTTTGTCACAGACGTGTAAGATTTGCCAATACATAATAAATCTGATACCCAAAAAATACAATTTTATGTGGTAATTTCAGTACCTATTCACCAGTACCTATACCGATTGAGATCTTGGGAGTTTGAAAAGTTCAGTATTAGATTTATGTCAAATTGCTAAAGGTTAAATATTGAAAATTCGAACACTTACAATAATTCAATTGATAACACATAACTAGTAATTACATTGCTATAACTTACAATTATTTAATAGACGAAATAGCTTGTTGACTTTCAAACGATTTTAAATTCTTCCTAACCTGTATTGCAGGGAATCAACTTAAAATGCCTTGACATGAAATGCATCATTTACATTAGATATGTTTTTGAACGCAAAATATAATCTACGTTTTTATGCACTGTGAAGTGCGATGTGTTTTTTTATTAGTATTCATGTGTGTTATATGATTAAAATATAAGCCTTATTTATAAACCACTAGCTGTCCCGGTGAACTTCATGTCACTTTAAAACCTTCCCTGGACTTCTACGAATATTTTAAGACTATAATCAGTCCAATCCGTTCAGCCGTTTTCGAGTTTTAGCGCGACTAACACATTTGAAAATTGTGTATATATATATATAGATACAAATAAGCTCAATTTAAGAACAAATGTATTAGCTTTTCGTCCTCCTCATGGTGACTAAATTCAACATGCTAGTATCTAGCTGTAATTAGACCGGGTATTGACATTTTATGAGTTAATCAAGCCATCTATTGTTATTTAGACACGGATGCTCTTTACCCATATTATTATAGTAACTAAATGACGTCCTCAATTTTGTTGCACTTTTTCCTCATCAAAAACTATCCTATGTCCTAAATTATCTCTATACTAAATTTTATCTAAATCCGTTTGAGCATGAAGAGGTAACAAACAAGACATAAATACATTTTCGTATTAATAATTATCGTATATCGTATTATATTAATAACAAATTTTATATATTATATAAAATTGTGATTAATATTATAAATTATTGCATGCTATTCTACAATATAGCTAAAAGTCTTAGACTATAAGAACCACATTACCACCTATTGTATTACACTTTTAGAGCAAATAAATAAATGAAATTTGATAAATGAAATAGTTTGCGATCGAAATATTCTTTAAGGCACAGAACGACTTACCTTACTTCGTCAGAATATTTCACAAAAAGTCGCCCAGCCATAAATATATCAAAAATAAACATACACCACATCTGCCATAGGCGATGATATTCTACTACGACCAAAATCTGGGCGGGCGTTTAGCGCTTTGATGTATGCGCGCGAGTGCCTGAGAACCGACTTACTCCAATTTCACGAGGTGCGCCCGCGCGCGGTATAAAAGCCTTTTCGTGCGCACTGAAAAATCATTCATAGCTTACACATCCATTGAGAACCGACGCGTTTAGTTTGTGCTCATAATGAAATCGGTAAGATATCCTTACAAGCACACTACACTCAAAAAGTTGACATAAAAGAAAATTTACAAAAAAAAAGTGGAGACAAAATACATTAAAATATAATTCATAATAATAAGTTAAATTGAAGTTATTGTCAAAATTAAAAACATAACTTTTTCTTTTCTTGATGATATCTTTTGCAGTTCATCGTATTATCAGCCCTCGTAGCTGTCGCGTGCGCCGCTCCCCAGTTTCAGCCCTTCGTACCACAGCAGCAGCAATACGTCAACCCCCAGTTCATCCCCATCCTCAGACAGTCCCAAACAGTCAACCCCGATGGATCATACGAATTCAGGTCAGTAATAAGATCAGCTAAAGTAGGAAAATAATTCATAGTGCTTACTTTCTATTTAATATATTCTTTTGATGTTATTCTGGAAAGTTACAAAAATCTATAAATTAAAACAAATATTCGGACTACAAGAATACTGTAGTATGAAAATATTGAAAGCAAACATCATGACGTAAATTAAAAAAAAAAAAAACTTGATGACGACACCCAGAACTCCGTTGCGGCAAAATTCGTTCATCGCGCAGGAATCGTCCATTTTTCTGGGATAAAAAGTATCCTATCCCGGGACTCAAAATATCTCCATACAAAATTTTAGTAAAATCGGTTTAGTGGTTTGGGCATGAAGAGGTAATAATATTATGATCATGATTTTCCTAGCATTTTGTCAGATAAACAAAAGTTAAATAGCCTCCAAATAAATTTAATTGTATGAACAATTTAAAACCTCAATCGAAAATTGATGACCACTAAAAAGCATTTTTCCCCCTAGGGCTGTTCTTAATCTCGTAACCTTTACGAAGATGAATCACATAACTTCGTTGCAACTAATACACATAAATAATTTTGATCATAATAATATTATAATCAATGACCATTTAGATAATAATATGTACGTATAAACAAGACAAACGATGAAAAGAAAGTTAAGTTTAAAAATAAAGGAATAGTATAATGTATTTAAAACTAGATAAGTAAACTAAACTAAAACATCATAATAAAAATTGTATACACGCAGCACTTCTTATTAGCTACTTCAAACTTTTACATTTCAGTTTTATCATTATTTCCTTATAGATAAACTACAAAAGAACGTCTAAATTAAAAGAAAAAAAAAGAAAAGAATTCCATAGGTGTCAAGAATACTAATGGCAAAATTGATTGAAGTCCTCAAGTGTTCTCGAATCTCAAGCTTCTGTGCCAATCCCGCTTTACGCAACTTAAGTGGCGCAGATAACTTAATTTAGTTTGCGCGCATGCAGTTTATTAATTAATAAACATAGACGATTCCTTCGACTCGTAACGGGCAAAATGAAATCCCGCATGAATTATTATGCATGTCTAATCTAAATATCTAAGTATTATCTATATATTCATGATATAATTATCTTTAAAAACCTGTTGTTATTAAAAAAAAATATAACTAAAATTCTAACGTCCGCAATTCCGTTGCACCAAAATTCGTTAATCTCGCGTAAACGTACATTTTCCGCAACAAAACCTATCCTTCCCTTCCCCTTCCAAATTTCATCTCAATCCGTTTTGCCCTTGACGTGAAGATGTAACAGACATGAGACATACAGACAGACAAATACACTCCAAATCTTATTTAATCATCCTCATCCCACCATAAATAGTAGGGTAGAGATTTTTGTATTATAATCTATTCATATTTAAAAATAAGTTTTGTCATTTTGCTTAAAAGGAATATTTATACTAAATGATAACACGTGAACAAAAGACATAATAAATCATATCTTGTAGGTGTAGGCTGTCCGTCATAATGCCGAAACCGGTAAAATTCCCAAGACTGAGCTGACAATACATCACAATTGCAGTCCGCCGCGGGAATTTATGAGATTTCATCTATACATTGTTTGTGTTGTCTTTATGTCAGTCGTTTGCCAAGGATCGTTACGACTAGAATATAGTCGAAACACCAAACCCAAATTCAAACCCAAAAAATGTATTCAAAGTGACTTTGAATTTAAAAACATAACGTCGAATCTATGACACTTACCATCATAGGTGAACTATCAGTATAATATTATAAAGTAGTTAGTTGTAAACTATTAGAAGAAATCAGTTCATTTCAGACGAAAAGAATATATGATTGTTTTAAACCTGGTAAAACTTAAGTTTTCCCCGCGATAAACATTTCAACACAACAGAGTTACGAGCAACACCTAGTTGTCAGATAAAATAATAAATTATGCAGAATTACGATCGTCACCTGTCATTCGGGTCAGAAGGCGACATAAAAACCGGGCTTATTATAGAGGTAACCAACTTTATGCATCCCAATGCACAAAGCTTTACCATAAATGGTGTTCCTTCGGCCCACTTTTGCTGAATGAATTTTCTTTTTTTTTAGTTACGAAACCGGCAACGGCATAGCCGCGCAAGAGCAGGGGTATTTGAAGAATGCTGGAATTAAAGACGCGGAGGCTCAGGTTGCGCAGGGCTCCTACGCGTACACCTCGCCCGAGGGCATCCCCATCTCTGTGACCTACATTGCTGACGAATACGGTAAGAAATAAATAACGAGTGTGATATTAGACGACACAACTGAAGTAAAACTTCTTGAGATCCATCTATACGTATATTGAAAGAAGAAGGAGAAGATGTTAGCGCGAACCTCTCCGTTTGCCTCACCCGATCACACTTTTCGTGACGCTCTTGTCACGCATTTGCCAGCTTACTCCCCAAGTCAAGCGTGCGTAAAGAAATTTCACTTCAAAAAGTCAAACAAAACTGAACTGATTACAAAATATTATATTTTTGATTGGCGATTCTATAAAGAGGCGATGGAGAAAATGCGTCGGCTAGAGGCTCTGTTGTGCGCTGAACTATTTTATGTTATCGAATATTTCTAAGTTCTGCAGTTAATATTATATTCTGGCAAGTTCTAATTTCTAATTTATAGCATATTGAAAGCGATTATTTTCCAAAACTGAGGCTTCAAAGTCGCGTTAATTCGTCAACCCCAACCGTAAGGGATTTTTTTTTTTATGATTGTACTATCTAACCCAGTGGCTAGTACCTATTATACAACAATACTAATATCTCTATAGTCTATGGATTAGGTCATACTTATGTTGAAAGCATGTAAATATTGACGCGCGATTTAGAAATGAAAAATGGAGACAGGTTTAATTTTATTAGTTTATGTTATATAAGTTTTATTAACACATAATTTCTACACGCTTCAGAAGAAACCGCCTTACACGATAATTGGTCAAGGTGATATATTAGTCGCCTGTCCAATTATTATATTGCCAAATGTTGAAGATCGTAGAGTGTTAACAAAATATATTGTCATACGATTATTAGAGATTAATAGGCAATTCATTAAATAAAACATGCCATACGGATAACAATCTAAATTGATGTTAAATAATTATAGATATGTAACAAATGCTCAGAGCAATAATTTATTACTCACTGATATAAAGCTTAAAAAATATAAACGTTGTATAATAAGACACACTAAATAATAGCAAAATTCTAAGCCTTAATTTTTATCGGCTTTTTTAAAGCTGTACGATTAAAAACACGCGACCCCAAAAACTCTTGTAAGAGACTATAATATGTCCCGTGAACTTCGTATCACTTAGCTGGCACAAAGTTCACTCTAAAATTTTCTCACTGCACAAACTTTCCATAAATATTTCAAGACTAAAATTTTACAAGTCAAACCAACTTTTCATATTTTAGTCTTGACCATTCTCGAGTTTTAGCTTGGCCGCACATTATAAGAATTTCTGTTCAGAAAAATTCGGACGCCCGCCGGGTACCAATTAGGGTACCGGGTACACCTATCAGAAAATTCTGATAGGTTTGCGGGGTCTAATACAAAATATTGTATAGAGAATGCGCGACCCGAATCAATTTTGCCGTCAGAATTCTGATAGTATGCGGGGTCTACAACAAAACATAATATGAGCAGAGTGCGTTCCGGCAGGCGTCCGAATTTTTCTGATCAGAAATTTCTTATAATGTGCGGCCGGGGTCAACGAGGCTAACAGAATGTAAAATTCATATTTTTATAGGAGATGGTTAAAATAAAGTTTCTTTTCACAGGTTTCAGAGCTGAGGGCGCCCACTTACCCACCCCGCCACCAATCCCAGAAGCCATCGCGCGCGCTCTCAAGTACATAGCATCCCAGCCCCCACAACCACAGAACCAGCCACAAGGGTTCCGCGGTTGAACAACCAACAACAAGGCGACGACTACACCTAGATATTAAGACGATCTTTTACTGTGATGTATTATATTTTATAGAACTAAATTAAGAATTATTCTTTAATAAATTTTATATAAAACGAGTAATATACTTTTATTTTCCGAGGTGCAGATTGTGGTAAATTTTCAATGCATCTACAGTTTCAACTAGTGAAAAGTGTTCTTGCTAGTAATAATTATTGTCGGTAGGGATAACCTATGAAATTAAAATATCGCTCATTTTAAAAGTTACTTTAAAAATATTTATACAAAACATAAACATAGTATAATGAAACTCACCGGTTACATTACGAAATAGGTTACAAATAAGCCTTATAATATTATGAAATAAAAAAGACCAAGTTGCATTTGGAATCCAGCATGAATGGTTCTGTATAATTTTTGATAGCGAGCAAAAATAGGAAAAATATGGCGTTTTAAATATGAGGCCCCTGAGGAGAAATATTATCTAATTTGTCCCTACCCCTAATAAACTACTTATCCAGTTCTTGATTTCCTAACGTAACCCTATAAATATTTTTTCACAGTAAAACATTGCGATACGAAGCTAAACAAATCATACATAATATAATAATAAATATTGAAGACAATATAATAATACTGAACGTCGAGATCGCTCTCGTTGATGTCTTTTATACGGGCGTTTACGTTTAGCCTTTCTTATGACGTATATATTTTCAGCAATTATAAATTTATTTTATAATTTGTTTATATGTAGTAATTAATATCGTATTTTTATTTCATCACTATAACAAATAATATACTTTTATCACTTATATAAAAAACGCAGTATGGGGTAGGAGTTTAAGAATAGCTTTTATATAAAAACAACCGTAGCTGTTGGATATTATGTCAGTTTATAACAACATTTTTAGCTGGCCAACTACAAATGTTGGAAATAATCCATAATATAGAAATGATGGGGAATTCGACTAACCCGCCTGCGGATTTCTACTGACTACTGAAGACAAATTATTATTAAAATGTGAGAAAGTAATATTGTATGTAAAATATTAATACGGTTATTTTTAAATGAAATTTTTTATTTAAATTTTAAAGCAATAAAACAGCTGATTATTGGCTTAAATTTTTTTTGGCTTAATTATATACCATCTCACCTAATCGATGCTAAACAACATAAGTCAAGAACAGTTTTTTTTTTTTTAATTAGTTTAATTAATAAGCTATAAAGGTTGTTCTCTGTTTAAATTATTTACCACCCAGATACTAAATTAAGAACAAAAAAGTACTTTAACTCATTTGTTTAAGCATAAAACAGTTTTATTGATTCCTGAAAAAATATATTTGAGTGACCTAGCGGTTTTTGAAAAAAATATAAGTAGCGAGCACGGGCAACTTAGTTGCTCGGCGATTTATTTGTCTCTTTCGAAAAAAATATCGCCATGTCGCCGGGGTGCGCGCACGAGAGCGTCAGCAACCCGACTTTTTCAGTTTTTTCTAGACCAGTGTTGCCATATATATAGATTTCCGTATTTATACAGATTTTTGGCGAGTAATACCGATAATTAATACTGGATACAGATATTTATACAGAATTACAGAATTTTGTAAATATATTTGATTGTATTTTGATTAATTTTGTAAAAATTCAACAACGCAACAAGCTAAATACAGACACCATTGAACGTCTTTTGCATACAAAGTAACTGATTGGTGCAAAAACATGCTATAATCTAGATTGTAGAGGTTGATGAGCAGTTGCTGTCGAAATTTAACAAAAAAAAATACAAATGAAAATAATATTTCGATCTTATTGCTATGTTTTTTATTTTATTTTATTATGTTAAGGGCCTGTTTCACCACTTCCTGATAAGTACCGGATATTCTATTCAAAACTGAACTAGACACCTGACAAAGTATGGAGAATCTGTCAAAACAGTTGTGGATAGCCTATCAGGCACTTTATCATGAAGTGGTGAAACAGGGCCTGTTTCACCACTTAGGGCCTGTTTCACCGCTTCCTGATAGGGCTATCCACCACATAATTTGACAGATGGAGTATGGAAAATCTGTCAAATAACCCTATTGGGCACCTTATCAGGAAGCGGTGAAACAGGCCGTTAGTGTGATTAATTTTTTTATTTTAAATTTTTACTTTTATTTTAATTTTTTCTCGGGAAATTTCGTACTATGTTTATGAAATTGAGATTATTAGAATGAGTGTCGAAAGTTTCGATGAACTGTGATTTGGCATTTACGTCTGAGTATTCTTTTAATTTTTTCATTTTTCACTTTTTTACTTTTTAGATTCTCATTCTAGTTTTTAGATTCAAAGTCATTCCTAAATTATTCATGTAAATAAAGCAATTACGGTACTTTTATATCCAATTATTGTTACTATTTTGTTTTGTTATTGTTAGAAGCCAGATAACAATGTATATTTTTTTTATTTATAACTAATAAAAGTTAAATAATTATTTTTATTGGTGAGAAAACCCTAATTACTATATTTACATAAAAATTTCTTGAATGCCTTTGATTGTTCATAAAAAATTGAAAAATCAAAATTAGTGAATTTTTCCAACGGATATCTCTTCTAAGCCCTTTAAAGATTAGCTCAAAAGAATTATAAAAAAATCTAGATTTCTTGTTTTGAAATAATCAGCGTTTTTATGTTAACATTAAAAAGGTGACTATTATCAAATTAACAAAAGCATCACAATTTAAAAAATTGTGATAATTTATTTTTGTTGACGGATTATTGTTGACTGATATGTCTACTTAGTACCCATTTTTTTATTTCTTTATATTAATATTTAATCAGTAAAATATATATTTTTAGTTCACGTGGCAGATTGCGGCAATTCACGCGAAACCCGAACTACGCGTTTTTACCGTTACTTTCGCCGCTCAATTAAAGTTATAAGGATTGTTGATAAGGTTCCAGGATCTTAGATTTTTTTTGGAAATTTCCTGATCTTTATGGATCTATTTTAAAATTTTGGTTATGTCAAATAGTTTTCGAAATATAAAAAAACTAAACCCTTCTTTTTAATTTTTATGTTTACTTAATTGTTTATAACTTTTGCATTTTTTTTCAGTCCCTCTTGGAATTTTGATAAAATATTTTAGATGCTATTCCGAATCGAATGAGACCAAAATCATAATTTTCGGTGCGTTAGATCAGGTTTTGAGGAAAATAGCACTTTAACAAAATAGGTAATTGTTTTTTGCATGGTACAAGCGATGTAAGCCGCTTCCAAAGTCCAAACATATTAATTTTTTATTTTTTTTCAGAAGGCGATTATTTTTAAAGAAAAATATTTTATTAAAATATTTTTTTTATTGTTTGTTACTTTTATAATTACCTTGTATTCAATTATTATCATTATCCTGGCCACAAAATTTTTGGACTTCGATATTGTCAAATCTACACTATGAAAACGAGACCCACAAGTAAAGGTTATATTTTGACCTTTATATTATCATAAAAATATGAACTCTAGTCAAAAAAGTAACGTTGAAAATTGACCATGGTAATGAGATGAAGATTGGTTTTCAAAGAATCACCCTTAAACGTGAAAAAAGTGAAGACACACAAAAGAACACACTATTGCATGCTGCATATTAATATGGATTTGTGTGCCATCTTGTTTATTATCTGCGAACTAATAGACTTTAAGAAAACGTAAACATCGATCGAATATACTTCATAATAGTTTTAAGACGCTTTAGCAGATGGCGCTACACGTCAGTAAGTAGTAAGCAAAAAGCTTTTCATTTTTATTACATTAAAATTCAAGTAGAGATAAACTACGATAACATGGCACGCTCTTCCAAAATTCAAAACGTTTGAAAGTAAGTATATAATTTTGTGAAAATATGTACGTAGCGCCACCATTAAGTGAAATATTACGAGTACTGGTTGATTGGTTGAATACTTACAAACTCTTTCATAAGGATGTGACTACACACATTGAAACAGTAATTTGGAGTGGCGCGCCATGTTATCGTAGTTTATCTCTAGATTCACACTATAATATGACTATAAAAATATCCAATGTAGCCGAACATAATAATATAACCGCCTCCCTTTTGGAAATCGGTTAAAAATATAACAGGAAATGCACACCGAGATCGAGTCCACACAGAAGAAAAAATAAATAATGCGTAAAATAAACAATTTTAATGTATGATATTATAAGTTTAAACACTTACGGATTTTGTCGCGGAGCACTTTTATTAATCCCGACGTTTCGGCTACTTTGCAGCGGCCGTGGTCACGGGCGGACTGAGGTGACAGGTGTCCAATTTCTTGAAGTTCTCCAACTACCCGACGACTCATCAATTTTTGTTTGCGTTCCGATCTACGCAGAATGAACTCACAGTGTCTTGAAGCCGAGGTGTCATGGATTTGTGCTTGAGTTTGTTTATTACTGGATCCCAACTAGATGGCAGCACCCAACCATCTTCACGGTTAAAATTAGGGTGTTTTTTAATTTCTATGGCCTCGCGTATCATTCTTGGGCGGTATCGTGCTTCTTTTGCCAGTACTTGTGGCTTATCAAATCTTATGTAATGGCGAGGTTGATCCAGTGTGTGTTCACAAATCGCGGACTTGGTGTTTCTACGGTGTTTGACATCTGCAATGTGTTCCTTGATCCGGGTTTTGATGGACCTTTTGGTTTGCCCTATATAAGAGAGGCCACAATCACAGTCGAGTTTGTAGATTCCTGCATCTTGAAGGGGTAAGTTGCATTTCACTGATGGTAAACATTGGCTGATCTTTTTGGGCGGCTTAAAGTATGTTTTTATTGAAGCTTTCCTTAGAATGTAGCTCACTTTATCAGTGACTCCCTTTATAAATGGTAACACTGCAGGTAATCTTTCAACTGTAGCCGGCTTCACTCGGTTGCTGCTATGTTTGCGTGGTACCCGAAGCTTATTGTCGCGCAAAACTTGTGTAACATGATGAAGCTCGGTATCCACATGCTGTTCATCGCAGATTCCTCGCGCTCTTTGAAATAAGGATTTTCCAACAGTACTTAACTGTGCTGGGTGATGATGGGAATCAGATCAAGGAACACATTGCAGATGTCAAACACCGTAGAAACACCAAGTCCGCGATTTGTGAACACACACTGGATCAACCTCGCCATTACATAAGATTTGATAAGCCACAAGTACTGGCAAAAGAAGCACGATACCGCCCAAGAATGATACGCGAGGCCATAGAAATTAAAAAACACCCTAATTTTAACCGTGAAGATGGTTGGGTGCTGCCATCTAGTTGGGATCCAGTAATAAACAAACTCAAGCACAAATCCATGACACCTCGGCTTCAAGACACTGTGAGTTCATTCTGCGTAGATCGGAACGCAAACAAAAATTGATGAGTCGTCGGGTAGTTGGAGAACTTCAAGAAATTGGACACCTGTCACCTCAGTCCGCCCGTGACCACGGCCGCTGCAAAGTAGCCGAAACGTCGGGATTAATAAAAGTGCTCCGCGACAAAATCCGTAAGTGTTTAAACTTATAATATCATGAGTGATACTCGCGAAAACTTAAGAAATCAAATTTTAATGTAATAAGTAAAATCTGTTGTTTTATAACTGAAAAAGGTAAAAAATTAAATTGTATACTAATACAAACTAATTTTTGTGAGCATTAAGGCCGTCCCCCGAGAAAACGACCTTGGCCATACATTTGCCGTGTTGCCGAGATCGCACCAAAACACTATTTTTTTTTACTTATCTCAGTTCAAAATTGTCCTAAAAAAATATAAAACGGGGAATATGTAGTTTATGATATTGTCGATCTATTGGCGTGTGTTTCAAATAAAAGTAATTTGTAAATCCTAGGGAGATGCTGAATGTATGCTTGAATTTTAATAAATTGGTTTTACTTTGGAAGCTGATATCATGAGTATAATAAATAAAAATAGAAAATTTAAAACGGAGAAAGGAATGTTGATATACTGAAGATTATTGCTGTATTTTTATTATAACTTTGTACTTTGTAGCTTTCAAATTATTATGAGTTTATAATGCTTGAAATACGTTAAATTACGGTATCTCCTTAAGGAACGCCCTTAAAGGAAAAAAAGAAAAAGACTCAGTATGATGCGATTTTCAAACATTTCATATTTTATAGTTTATATTGCTTCACATGTAAGACTATCATGGCAATGGTGACCTTAAAATAAGTTGCGGATATTTTCTTAGTGTTTATAAATCATAAAACATAATCATTTGGTGTCCAATGAAGCACTGCAACTATAAATAACTGAGGCCCATACAATATTATACAGATTTAAACTTGTATCAAGGAGAAGACGTCTAAAATTTTATGAAACTTGATAAGTACATAAAACCTTTTGGAAAATGTTTATTGATAAACTTTATCTATATACTTATTTTGAACTTCAGTAAATTTGACCTTTGTTTTGATCATAGATGGATGATAGTTTTTTTTTTTTTTTTTTTTAACATTGATCCTTTGCGTTGCGGTGCGTTGTTGTATAACGACGACGCTCGATTGCTTTATAGTAATATTATTTTATTATTTCGTGCGTCGACGCAACGCAGATGCAGCATACAACGATTCGTTGGCGTTTTTTTAGCACATGAGGAAAATGTATCACAAAAATAATAATTTTAAACAGTTTACTGTCTGTTTAATAAATGCGCCAAAAAAACACGGCATATTTGGTTTTAGTAAAACACGTTTAAATCCGTTAACTAAGTTTTGAGGCGTGGCATATGGTAGAGTATAATAATATAGTGTCAATTTTCCTTAACACTAGTAACTTGTAAAACTAGATCTTTATCCCGTTTTCCTTGAAATTCTAAATTATTTGCTGTCACTGAATATAATATTTCGCATCCCTGCAGGTCTTTCGTAAGGTAGGAAACAGGAATATATAAAATTATATGAAATTATGATGAATGTGCCCCGGCTATACACCATAAAATTAATAAACGTATTACTTTACAACACTTGGTTAGAAGCTAGCCAAGCGATAATACTTTTTGAAACTGAGTCAAACAATGTGATGTTAAATATCCCCGCTGCTAATAGCACTATATCTGGGCTCTATTAGAAAAATTTAGTAGATTAAAAATACTCACTGTTAAAAAAATGTAATTTTAATTAATTTTTTATTGTTTTCTATTTTATAGGTGTCATTAGATGTACTACAGATAATGTAAATACAAAACATAGTATAAATTATTACGAATATAATTCCGGTAACCACGGCAATTATAATTTCAGGTAAGATTTTTGTATTTTTCTATTGTTTTTTGGGTAAATCAAATTTACAATAAAGCACATTTGAAACGGTCTTAAATCTACGAGTACAATAATTAAATATGACTTCTACACAATTTACCACAGATACATCGTTTTATTTCTATTACGATCGTATTTTTACAAATTAGGACCATGTACTTTTTTGCAGTTTTAAAAGTCCCGATATAGAGAGAGAAAAAAGTTGGCAAGTTATCGACGTCGGGCAAACTGGCCAATACATACGTGTGACTGGCAAATACTCATACATTGAAGATACCAGGGAAGGACGAAGACAGCTCAAAACAATTTACTACACAGCCGATAAAGATGGATACAGAATCGATGAGAACCGAAACGCCAGCTCGGATGAACCACCAGAACTGGTAAATATAAAATACCTTGTGTTGTTCCCGTATTTTGGGATATTAACGTGGCTTAGCATATTTTATAGCCTTTAGCACGTATCCACTGACGTCACTACTGCTTCCTTTTGCAAGTTTCGGTAGTGAAAAAGTAACATTCATTTTGCAGTATTTTTTTATATTTTATTCCAGAAATAGTAAAAGTTGAAATGGATAAATAATTTAAAGATACTTATTGCCGACACAAATATAAGTAATTGCATTGCTTTACTAATGCTACTCTCCAATGTTACTCTGCTCTCTACGACGACGCAGGGAATCCGAGTGTGGGCAGCAGTGTTTCTTTAAGATTACGTGTAAAATTTCTACTTGAGGGAAATAAAGATTTGTTTGATTTGTTAACAAGAATGTTCTACTATCGCGCCTGAAATCATCAAGTAGCAAAACTGTATAACATAATCATTATAGAAATATTCCTTTAGATAATAATTTTTAAGGCGGTGTTTCCACCTGCAAGACAACTGTAGCGAGAAGTGTCTGACAGTCTGTCTGACAGCAGTTTGCACGTGTAAACACCGTAGCAAGTGTTTTTGCGACATTTTGTCAAGCGCTTTCTGCGAGTAGTTGCGACAGCATAATATTATCTAAACATGTCTGCGAGGACTCGCGACAGATTTTGCTGCGGGTCATCGCAGATAATATTATACGGTCTGGTTTAGTATGGCATTTATCCGCACGAAATTTACCTATTGCAGCAATAAATTGCAGGAATTAGTATGAAATGTAAACAATATTGCAAGAAACTCACGCAAGACTTCCGCGAGTTTGCTTGCAGGTGGAAACACGGCCTAAGAGCAAATAAAACCATAACATTTGACAGTATAAATTGGCTTATTTTATATTGGAATAAAAATCAAACGTTTATTGCTGTAAGAGTAAGAAATAGTATAATATTGTAAAAGTATCAAGTGATAAAAACGTACGATGGTAGTAATAATAAATAGCAATCTTGCTAAAACGAATGCTTAAGTTTATTTTAATACCTTCACTGCGGCAAGTAAAATCTTAAGCCTTCGTCTGGTGCGGCGGCGGGCCAAAGTGTGCCCCCAATGATTTTTCCGCCAATGCGGGGTGGGCCTTTCTCGACCCACCAGCACAAGGTTAGATTAAATTACTATAACTTTGCGAAAACATAATGTAGGTGTACAGTTTTTGGACTGTTGGAATAACCTTGAACCCAACTACTTTAGATTTGATTCGCCCCGGGATCTGCCAAACAGGAAATGAGAAATAAACCAGGGAAAGTGGCGGCCCGAATTCGACCCGAACCGCACTAGAAAGTATTTTTAGTAGAGATGGGAAAGACAAAAATAGGGGATATCGAAAATATATATTTTTATTAATATATTTAAATTTCTGACTTTAAAACACAAAGCCCGTTGTTGTTTGCACATTCTGCAGTATGTTTTTTTTTTTTTTTTAAATTTCTTTTTTGATTCGACACTCCTCATGGTTTCTCCCAGTTTTTCATATCACCCTGCACAATTTCGCCGTTTAACGCTCATCTCAAGGACATGATTTATTGTTTCCTGCTATCGTGCGTTGTTAATTTTATAAAATGAATAATAATTATTGTATTTAAAAAATATATATATATATATAAACAGACGAACGTATAACCTCCACCTTTTTGGAATATATATATATATATATATATATATATATATATATATATATATATATATATATATATATATATATATATATATATATATATATATATATATATATATATATATATATATATATATATATATATATATATATATATATATATATATATATATAATATAATATATATATAATATATATAATATATATATATATATATATAATATATTATATATATATATATATATATATATATATATATATATATATACATATATATATATATATATATATATATATATATATATATATATATATATTATTGTTTATATATATATATAAACAGACGAACGTATAACCTCCACCTTTTTGGAATCCGTTTAAAAAACGCGACATACGTCAGCTATGACTTACGATAGATTGCACATCACTAACTGGCGAGGCGGACGCTCGGTGCGGTATCGGGTCGCCAACTGCCTGCTTGTACGGCGGGCCGCAATAGGCCCACTGCCGCACTGAGTTGATTTTTGACACCTCCAGTGCGTGGTGGGCCGATAACGACCTGCCATATTTTTTTATAGGAAAGACCTATCATTTTAAATACAATCTCAAATATATATTTGCCTCTGTCGTACCTTTACAAGCACCTGAGATAATCGTTCCGCACCTTGTGAGAGAACATAGTTTTCTTCGTCAGCACCAGCTGAAATTCCGCGGCGGGCCGAATTCAGCCCGCCCCGCAGTGAAGGTGTTTAGGAAAAATTCAATTTTAACATTTAGTCGGCTAGTAACTAATACATAACACTTCATATTGTATCTATCGCTTCTAGAATGATAACTGTGTTAAGTGTATAAAACAATAATATAATATTATACACCCCAGTAAAACGCCTAAGCTTAATGATTTTTATGTTATGTAATTGATTGTGATTAATGATTTTAATATTATGTAATTGGTTCTTGGCGAAAATACACAAATAAAACACAAATATTACTTGCACTTTTTCTACTACTTGTATTCATTAATTACAATTTAAACACGACCGGTTTCCAAATAAATCATCATCAGGTGTACTTAACGTTGATAGTTTTAAATAATTAAATGTAATCAAAACAAATATGAGGGTTGTCAGCGTCATGGTATTTTTTACAATTTGGTATAATTATTCTTCTAAATACGACTACTTTCTACTGATGTTCAATAACGAATTTTTGTTTCAGAGATTTAGAGATACATACGACAATCTGGACCTAATAGGAACATTAGTAGGATAATTAGATTATTGACGAAAGAAAGACAGCACTCTTTTACTAGGTACAAGATCAGTCAGATCCTAAAAGTAATCCATCCATCCCATCGCCCTTCAATGAACAATAATTATAAACTTTCTTAACATTATTTAGAGTAAGATTATCTTTAATTTATTAATTTTAACCGATCCTCATCAATATTAAATATTTTGAAAGTAAATTTATGGCTAAATTTTATACAAAAAAAATATGCTCAAACAACATTGACATGACCAAAGTTAAAGACGAAAAGTTTAATATCCAACCATATTATATTGTATGCTTCAACTTACATATGTATGACATTAAACTTTTTGTTTTCTCCTTGCTTTACAGCTATACTTTTGTTTTAAATATTTTTAGATTTGTCCTGGAGAATATTCGTATGATTACAATATTGCATCCATCGCAGGCTGTCTGTGTGCGTAATAAATCCTGCAACAGCTACATAAGAATAGGTTCATTGCACTAGGTCCTTATTAAATGTTTAGGTCTTTGGTTTCCTCGTAGCTCGTAACCTACAATTACTATTATGCAAACTATGTCCCATGCCCAATACTTAGGGCGATAATGTTTGAATTTTTAGGACGATATTCATAATATGAATACAGCTTCGCTATATAGTCGCTACGCGTATCAATGCGATGAAAAGCCTTCCAAATGAAGGTTCCACTTTAATTATATAATAGGTATATGTGCAGGCTTCTGAGAAACTAAAACGTCTAATCATTTTATTGATACAAATCAAGGCCCAACATTGAATACTTTTAATAATGATCTAAGGAGTAGTGAAACGTTTCATAGCAAAAAATTATCCACATAAAATTATGTATTTAAATAAATATCCATTATGTTTTTTTTACTTGTTTGCTAAATGCTTTGAAGGCAAGACGTGTTTTGCAATAAATAATTATTTATTAAAGTGAATAATACGCCTGGATTGTTTCAACATAACATAACACAGTAAGTGTTAAAATATCCATACTTCCATACTAATATTATAAATGCGAAAGTGTGTCTGTCTGTCTGTCTGTCCGTCCGTCCGTCCGTCCGTCCGTCCGTCCGTCCGTCCGTCCGTCCGTCCGTCCGTCCGTCCGTCCGTCCGTCCGTCCATCCGTCCGTCTGTCTGTCTGTCTGTCTGTCCGTCCGTCCGTCCGTCCGTCCGTCCGTCCGTCCGTCCGTCCGTCCGTCCGTCTGTCTGTCTGTCTGTCTGTTACCTCTTTACGCTCGAACCGCTGAACCGATTTTGCTGAAATTTGGCATAGAGATTATTTGAGTCCCGAGAAAGGACATAGGATAGTTGTTATCCCGGAAAAATGTACGGTTCCCGCGCGATAAACGAATTTTGGCGTAACGAAGTTGCGGGCATCATCTAGTTTTGAATAATATTTATTACCAAACACACTAGATATACATAATTATGTTCTTTACTTTGTTATTTTGTATTAATGAAGTTTTAAATTTTGTCTGAATTTCTTTATTTAATTTACAGATGCTTTCAGTATATTTGGGAGTAAGTTTTTTGGCAACAAGTCTTATACTCGCTCCCGTAGACACAGCTCCTGTACAACAAGATGAAATAGAGAGCGATATTTTATATTATGAAAATATAAACGATGGAAAAGGAAATTATAGATTCAGGTACGGTTTATTACGTTATATTTTTTGTAAATGCACGTTAAACAAAATTTATAAAAATATATCGTAAACACAAAACTTCAAGTTTACATAGTGTATAGAAAATTCACGCTTATGTTCACTAATACTACTATTAGCAAGTTGTATTGTATAGGATAAAAACAGGTTTCATAAATCATTGACACGAAGGTTACCTCATCCTAATTCTTATTTTGATTTTGTTGTATTGTATAATATACAAATGTGGGGAATAATCGTAGCTGCAAACTGCAAAAAAATCTTCCGACCGACCGAGATTTCATGAGGTCAGGCCGAATAGAAGCCCACTGTCGTTTCAGTTCATTGTAGAGATATCGGAAACATCGGTACTGCGATTTAGGATTGTGTGCCGTTTGGTCCTATACATGAAGTTTCTTGAAAACATATTTAGGCCCAATTTCACCAACGACTATTTGAGTTAATGAACGAATTAGTATCACGTTAGCTCTTTCAATTTTCTTATGAATAAAAGAGCTTTAAGACATTTTAACAAGCTGTTAACACTAACAGACACCAGTGAAATTGGGCCTTAGGCGCAATATTTTTTACGGACTCATTCGTATTTCAGTTTTGAAACGGCCGATAACACAAGGAGAGAGGAGACCGGACAGGTCGTGAACGCCAGTCAGCTGGACGAGTACATCAAAGTAACTGGGTCCTACTCATACGTCCGACCGGACGGAGAGGAGGAGACGGTCTACTACGTCGCCGATAAAGATGGCTTCCGGACTGTCCCCGAACCGGAGCGGCCTCTCACATCGGTGATTAATCTTGATCCCTAATATAATACTATAAACGATTCAAGGTCTAAGGTTAAGAGGTCCAAGGCGTGATGGACTTACAGTAGATATAAGAGAAAATGTAATCTTGGTACGTGACAAAATTATGTAAAAAAGACAAACAAAGGATATGGGCGATAGGCCCATAGACGACACTAATTATTGTGAAAAAATACAATACATAAACATGTCAACTTTTTTAAAAGATCTACTTAAAATTAAACTATATTGACTACTGAACAAAATTATCGCACAGGCTTTTTTGTTATTTTAATAAAATTTACGAACCTGAATTTTGTCGCAGTCGCACCATATAGTTCTGCACTTTATATTAAGGCTTGTCTCTGTAATAGAATAATATATGAGACTGAAAAGTATACGAAACACGCACACACTTGGGCTCTTTTAAAATAACTACTGCATCTTTTTTTACAAAGACGCGGTCAATGTCATCAAACTACGTTTTTTTAAATAACTATTACTATACATTTAAAATGCTTCCGCTTCCAATTTTAACACAGGTTGATTTTAAACATAGGCTACGCAGTCTGACCTAAGATTCTCATAATGCATGCATGTAAAAATTATTTTATTACCACATATTATGGAGTATAAGAAACAATTTTACTAGAAATAATGTATTTTGAATCAGTAGGATTTTATATAAAATATAGTATATATATTAATTTCTAAGAAAATTATTGTTTTATTTTACAGGTCTTTGCTGGCATACCTACTGCCGTTCTCGCATCTTTAGCAGGGTAGACAATGGATGAAAATAGAAGTTCTTAAAGTCATAACTAAGATCATCTCAAGAACTCTTTAACCTAGAGTGTTAATAGAAAAAATATTAATATCCAAAATATAGTGTTAAGATGCTCCCTCAGCGGGAGCATTCGCGTGAAATGTAACGTTACAGAGTCGAGCATTACATTTGTGAAGGAGGAGAACCGAGCATCACAATGCGCACCTTGTAATGATACACTATTATTTTGATATAACCTATAATTTGACATAACATGAGAATGCTTGTCGGTCAGGGAAGTAGTACGAGGTAATATTGTAATGCTCAAAGTCGAATATAATATAATGTTACATTACACTCGAATACTCCCGGTGAGGAAGAAACTTAAGCTACTCGTAATGTCTGTGTAAGTCAGTGTTATATTAATTGTGATACTTTGAACTTAAGTTTAAATGAGTTACACTTGTGAATATAATATTACTAGCCACCCGCCCCGGCGTCACACGGGTATAAAATATTATAGCCACTGAAAAAATGATTAAAATCGATAGCCTATGATCCTTCACGTGGTATACTTCTTATCTGTGCCAAATAACATAAAAATTGCTCCAGTAGTTCGCGAGATAAGCCCTTTCAAATAAATTACCCGTTATTAGCGTGATAAAATGTAGCCTATATGCTTCCTCGATAAATGGGCTATCTAACACTGAAAGAATCATCAAAATCCGTTGCGTAGTTTTAAATATTAAAGGTAACAAAGGGACATGAGGGAAAAAAAGCGACTTTGTTTTATAATAAGTATAGATAGAAGATTCTCTAAGTCGAATATAATATAATGTTACATTACACGGGAATGCTCCCGGCGAGGGAGCAACTTAAAATGACGTATGTGTAAGTCAGTGTTATATTGATTGTGATACTTCTAATTGTGACTAATTAAACTAATTGTGAGTCTTTATGCACAATGTTATTTTCTAAAGTTTAAATGAGTTACACTTGTGAATATATTATGATCTGAATGCACTGTATTATGTAACATAAAATTCTTCTCTTTTTCCGGGGTTTTCTAATAGTATAATTATTTATGTGATAAATTTCATAAAACATTCTCGAATTGTTTTAAAACCTATTCATTAAAAATCAGAATGGTATGTTTAAAAAATGTATTACAATATAATGATAAATATTCTTGTAAATACATTAAAGATCGGAACGTTGTTTTTATTGAAGTCGCAAATTCCCGAAAACTTCAAAATTTCTTCACGAAGAATACAGATGAACAATGGGTCCTTAATTGGTTTTAACTTCCAGCAAACATGATTAAATTATATTTTATAACAAGTGCACCTAATTCATCTATGAGCACTGCTTCCGGGCACGGCCGCAAAACTTAAGTCAAGGTTTTTATAATATTATTCTGAAGGAGCATAAAAAATTTTGAATCTGTGCTATAGACTAAAGAGTTATAAATATAATAATATATAACTTTTAGCACGTGTTGGGCCGCACACAGGTCAGACACAAATTCAAGGTTGATTGATATAATATTCCAAACGATAACTTCTCGTATATTTATACTATAATTAATTTTATAATTTTCGTATGTTGGGAAATAACATATTATTATAAAGTATAGGTCTAAAAATATAATTTGTTATCATACCTGGTTTGTCTGCAAAGTGAAGACGTGTTTTTAACAACCTTAGGTGATTATTCAAATAAGTTTTTGCGGTTAAATTGAAAGTTAATATAACAATATTAAATTATAATATTAAACGTATTTTTCTTTAAGAGCATTTGTGAAGATATTTTGAAGATGTTTTCAGTATACTTGGCAATATGTTTGTTAGCTACAAGTTTTATATTTGTGCCTATCAACCCAGCTCCAACAGCACAAAATAAAATAGACAGTGGCATTTTATATTATGAAAATGAAAACGATGGTAGTGGAAATTATAAGTTCAGGTAAAAATTCATATTTTATCTACTTTATATTTAAGTTAAAAAAAAATATTTCTAGTTAAAGCCAATAGAACAAAATTAAAATTAAGCTATATCATTCTCCCAATCCATCGTTTAATGTACCAGAATTTTTAACTTTTTATTATTGATAAAATTAATTTCTACGTTTTGCTATTACCGTGTTCTTACTGCTAATAATTTCTAGTAGATTTCAAAAGTGAAAAAAACGAGTAAGGTTATTTTAACGACGCCATTTTGATTTGCGGCCTACTGATGTACTATCAGAGAAGTTGATTCCTATGCAAATCGGGGACCTAAGTAGTTTGGTTGCGTTACGTCAAACCCAGCCGACAGATCACAATTAATATTGAATTGACATATTCGACCAAATAACGTTGGTCTATCAATTGCATAGGAATCAACTTTCTCGATGATACAATTTTCCGTTTAAGTGTCTCCTTTGTTATTCCTTCTTGTTTAGTTTTGTAACAGCAGACGATACAAAGAGAGAGGAGACTGGAAGAGTCGTGAACGCCGGTCAGGTTGACCAGTACATCCAAGTCGATGGGTCCTACTCGTATAGATACAACATACCAGGTGGATATATTTGGAGGACGTTCTACTACACCGCGGGCATAGATGGCTTCAATATAACTAAAATGGTAATTATGTTTAACATTAAGGCCCAATTTCACCAACAACTGTTAAAGTTAATGCTCAAATTAGTATCACGTTACCTCTATCGTTTTTCATATGAATGAAAGAGGAGACATGAAATTTTAACAAGATGTTAGAATTTTAACAAGACTAACAGATGTTGTTGAAATTAAGCCTAAAGGGAACCTTTAGGCTGAGTTCCGTTAATTATAAGTAAGACCATTTACACAACATTTCATGCATTTAATGTACCATCGAGGAAACTGATTCCTAGGCAGTTGACAGACCAACGTCATTTAATCGGATCATATCAATTCAATGATAAATTCGAGATCTGTCGGCTGGGTTTGGCATAACGCTACCAAACTACGTACCCCATCTACCTAGGAATCAACTTCTCTGATAGTACAATGCATAATTATTGTTCTTGTAAAGTTGTAAGGTTTCACGGAATTGCAGTAAAGGCCAATGTTTTGCCCAATGCACAATGCCACTTTGCTATCGTTTATTTAATTATTATGTAGGGCACAAACGCATAAGTGCGTTTGTGCCCTACATAATTATCATAATATCCTACGACCTATCATATTTTATAGTTACCCAATACGTGCGCAGAGCATAAAAACATAACAGCATCTTTGCTGTCGTAACTCTGTGGGACTAAAGCAACAAAAAGATCAGGAGCAGGCCGCCCTGTAATACTCAGTCAACATTTTTTTCTTTGACCAGGAAATGAAAGGGATTCTGAGTAACGCACTTTCACCTGCTGTACTAGCAACATTAACAGGATAAGAGATGAAGTGAATACAATGACAAGTTACAAGTGACGACCTTATTTATCTCTACTATTGAAACTGCAAGAAGTACAGTAATTTTAGTACGCCCAGAGTCAAGTGCTCTTCATAGAAAGATGATACAGTTGACAACAAATCCAAATGTAGTAAAAATAAATTATATTTAAATGAAATATATTATTGTTTTACTAATGAAAACACAATGCATCAAGAATCTGCATTACTAAATAGTAAATAGTATTTAATTACTCGTCACTTACCAGGTAGATCTCAATATTTGCTTACAAATTAAAAAAAAAAAAAACGAGTATATCACAATATAATATCAAAAGAGGAAAAAATATTAGTTTATAATATATAGGATATAAACTAAACTACCACCACAGGTCATCTAATAAAACAGTCCTATTATAATAATGGCATATAATGATAATAATGATCGCAAAAGATAACTTTTAATGACGTATAGTGATTGATGTAAAGATATAGGTAAGCAAAGTAAACCATACGTCTATATTAATCCATACTAATATTATACATGCGAAAGTGTGTCTGTCTGTCTGTCTGTCTGTCTGTCTGTCTGTCTGTCTGTCTGTCTGTCTGTCTGTCTGTCTGTCTGTCTGTCTGTCTGTCTGTCTGTCTGTCTGTCTGTCTGTCTGTCTGTCTGTCTGTCTGTCTGTCTGTCTGTCTGTCTGTCTGTCTGTCTGTCTGTCTGTCTGTCTGTCTGTCTGTCTGTCTGTCTGTCTGTCTGTCTGTCTGTCTGTCTGTCTGTCTGTCTGTCTGTCTGTCTGTCTGTCTGTCTGTCTGTCTGTCTGTCTGTCTGTCTGTCTGTCTGTCTGTCTGTCTGTCTGTCTGTCTGTCTGTCTGTCTGTCTGTCTGTCTGTCTGTCTGTCTGTCTGTCTGTCTGTCTGTCTGTCTGTCTGTCTGTCTGTCTGTCTGTCTGTCTGTCTGTCTGTCTGTCTGTCTGTCTGTCTGTCTGTCTGTCTGTCTGTCTGTCTGTCTGTCTGTCTGTCTGTCTGTCTGTCTGTCTGTCTGTCTGTCTGTCTGTCTGTCTGTCTGTCTGTCTGTCTGTCTGTCTGTCTGTCTGTCTGTCTGTCTGTCTGTCTGTCTGTCTGTCTGTCTGTCTGTCTGTCTGTCTGTCTGTCTGTCTGTCTGTCTGTCTGTCTGTCTGTCTGTCTGTCTGTCTGTCTGTCTGTCTGTCTGTCTGTCTGTCTGTCTGTCTGTCTGTCTGTCTGTCTGTCTGTCTGTCTGTCTGTCTGTCTGTCTGTCTGTCTGTCTGTCTGTCTGTCTGTCTGTCTGTCTGTCTGTCTGTCTGTCTGTCTGTCTGTCTGTCTGTCTGTCTGTCTGTCTGTCTGTCTGTCTGTCTGTCTGTCTGTCTGTCTGTCTGTCTGTCTGTCTGTCTGTCTGTCTGTCTGTCTGTCTGTCTGTCTGTCTGTCTGTCTGTCTGTCTGTCTGTCTGTCTGTCTGTCTGTCTGTCTGTCTGTCTGTCTGTCTGTCTGTCTGTCTGTCTGTCTGTCTGTCTGTCTGTCTGTCTGTCTGTCTGTCTGGCTGGCTGGCTGGCTGGCTGGCTGTCTGTCTGTCTGTCTGTCTGTCTGTCTGTCTGTCTGTCTGTCTGTCTGTCTGTCTGTCTGTCTGTCTGGCTGGCTGTCTGTCTGTCTGTCTGTCTGTCTGTCTGTCTGTCTGTCTGTCTGTCTGTCTGTCTGTCTGTCTGTCTGTCTGTCTGTCTGTCTGTCTGTCTGTCTGTCTGTCTGTCTGTCTGTCTGTCTGTCTGTCTGTCTGTCTGTCTGTCTGTCTGTCTGTCTGTCTGTCTGTCTGTCTGTCTGTCTGTCTGTCTGTCTGTCTGTCTGTCTGTCTGTCTGTCTGTCTGTCTGTCTGTCTGTCTGTCTGTCTGTCTGTCTGTCTGTCTGTCTGTCTGTCTGTCTGTCTGTCTGTCTGTCTGTCTGTCTGTCTGTCTGTCTGTCTGTCTGTCTGTCTGTCTGTCTGTCTGTCTGTCTGTCTGTCTGTCTGTCTGTCTGTCTGTCTGTCTGTCTGTCTGTCTGTCTGTCTGTCTGTCTGTCTGTCTGTCTGTCTGTCTGTCTGTCTGTCTGTCTGTCTGTCTGTCTGTCTGTCTGTCTGTCTGTCTGTCTGTCTGTCTGTCTGTCTGTCTGTCTGTCTGTCTGTCTGTCTGTCTGTCTGTCTGGTCTGTCTGTCTGTCTGTCTGTCTGTCTGTCTGTCTGTCTGTCTGTCTGTCTGTCTGTCTGTCTGTCTGTCTGTCTGTCTGTCTGTCTGTCTGTCTGTCTGTCTGTCTGTCTGTCTGTCTGTCTGTCTGTCTGTCTGTCTGTCTGTCTGTCTGTCTGTCTGTCTGTCTGTCTGTCTGTCTGTCTGTCTGTCTGTCTGTCTGTCTGTCTGTCTGTCTGTCTGTCTGTCTGTCTGTCTGTCTGTCTGTCTGTCTGTCTGTCTGTCTGTCTGTCTGTCTGTCTGTCTGTCTGTCTGTCTGTCTGTCTGTCTGTCTGTCTGTCTGTCTGTCTGTCTGTCTGTCTGTCTGTCTGTCTGTCTGTCTGTCTGTCTGTCTGTCTGTCTGTCTGTCTGTCTGTCTGTCTGTCTGTCTGTCTGTCTGTCTGTCTGTCTGTCTGTCTGTCTGTCTGTCTGTCTGTCTGTCTGTCTGTCTGTCTGTCTGTCTGTCTGTCTGTCTGTCTGTCTGTCTGTCTGTCTGTCTGTCTGTCTGTCTGTCTGTCTGTCTGTCTGTCTGTCTGTCTGTCTGTCTGTCTGTCTGTCTGTCTGTCTGTCTGTCTGTCTGTCTGTCGTCTGTCTGTCTGTCTGTCTGTTACCTCTTCACGCCCAAACCGCTGAACCGATTTTGCTAAAATTTGGCATGGGCATACTTTGAGTCCCGGGAAAGGACATAGAATACTTTTTGTCCCGGAAAAATATACGGTTCTTGCGCGATAAACGAGTTTTGGCGCAACGGAGTTGCGGGCATCAACTAGTATCTCTTCAAACCCAGTTGAACCGATTTCGCTGAAATTCAGCATAGATATAAGTCTCGGAAAAGGACATAGGATACTTTTTATCCCAAAAAAATGTACGGTTACCGCACGAGAAACGATTTTTTGCGCAATGGAGTTCCGGGTGTAATCTAGTAAGCAATAAAATTAATTAATTTATTTATTCAAAAGATACGCCAACGACATATTGTGACAACATTCAAAACCTAAAACTAATACATTTTTGTCTTACGAGTGTACTAACACAACAGTCAATTACAGGCATATGCAGCTTTGTAGAAGTATAATTTGCTCCTTACATTAAAAACAAGTTTGATTGAAAATATTATATGTTATAACAATGCTTAATTAAAATTACAATTAATTAAAAAAACTAATATTTATTTTAATTTCATAATAATAATGAAAAAATAATACAATTAAATTTTTGTCAAAATAATTTTAAGTAAGTAACAGGATGTCATACATAAAAACAAAAAGTACATTAATAATAATACTTAATAAAATTAAAATGTCAGAATAATAATTACAAGTAGAGAAGTGTCATAGGTAAAATAATAATAATAATAAGGGGGTGAAGCCGGTTCTTCCTAGTTTTAGTGTCCCCGGGCAACACTTGAGTGCGCCACCCCACTCTCTTCGGGGTGAGGTACTCACGTGGCTGATCCTAAATACATGCCGAATAGTCCACAAATTTTTATCAATCACCTAATTTCACAATTACATGCAGTTGCTTGGCCACAAGCCCGCAACTGCACTAGTCACCCCGCAAGGGAGAAAATAAATTTAAAAAATACAAATAATAATAATACATTAATAGCAATAATAATAATAATACAATTAAAATGTCAGAGTAATTACAAGTAGCGAGATGTCATAGGTAATTAAACAAAATACATTAGCAATAATATTATTAATAATTATTATTTTTAACAAAAAATTAAAACCGACTTCCAAGGTAAAAACAATATTAACATTAATATGAACTAAAAAGTATTAAATAATTTTTGCTATCTAATAGTGCCTTTTTCCGAATTCGGCTAAACCTTGACTATTTCTGTACTCAATCTTCATTATTTTGAAGTCGGTACGAGATAGCTGAATCTTCAGTCCTCTGACAGAATATTTGAAACTTTTGGAACTGGCACCGACTTCAAAATTATGAAGATTGAGTACAGAAATAGTCAAGGTTTAGCCGAATTCGGAAAAAGGCACTATTAGATAGCAAAAATTATTTAATACTTTTTAGTTCATATTAATGTTAATATTGTTTTTACCTTGGAAGTCGGTTTTAATTTTTTGTTAAAAATAATAATAATTTCACTCTTTTTAGTTACACTAGTAGGTAAACCTTCGCGTATATTTTACATATCTTATTACACAGTTCACACTCACAAAATAATATATTATCAGTGAAGTGAACATAATATTGTGCTAAGTAATTTAACAATTTTAATACTTCAAACCCCAAGCGGTCACCGGCGATTGCGATAACAATAGAAAGGCTATTGTGTCTCGTTTTTCCACGATCCAAGGATCTATCAGATAAAAAATTGTATAAACTTGCATAGGATGTAGCGTAGCTACTCATCTAATATATAAAATTCTCGTGTCACAGTTTTCGTTGCCATACTCCTCGGAAACGGCTTGACCGATTCTCATGAAATTATGTGAGCATATTGTGAGGATATTGGTCTGAGAATCGGCCAACATCTATTTTTCATACCAAAAATTATTTATATGGCAAAACAACGTTTGCCGGGACAGCTAGTAATATAATATAATATTATCATAATTATTGACAGCTGTTCTTGTAATCAAGAATTCAATTTCAAATCTATTCAAATCGATACTTAGTGCGCCATCTATCGATTAATAAGTATAACTAATTAAAAAGACACTTATTGACTTTGTTTAGTTTAAATGCTCTTTTTAAAATAACTTTATTTTAATTCTATATTTTGTCTATTAAAATTTTATAAAGTAGTATAGTATTCGATCTGTATATAAAGTAGTAAAGTATATTCGATTCGGCGTATTCGGCGTATTCGGCGCTGACCGCCGTGTATATTTAAACAAAGTGTTGTTATATAGTATAAAATTATTATTATTATTAGTATATCCACACCTATGCCTTGTACTATTATCTATTCTGTGCCATGAGACATTGGTGACCTTAACACGACGTAGTAATGATGAAGACGATGATGATGATGATGATGATGATGATGATTATGATGATGAATATGAGTTGCATAGTAGCATATGCTTTCTGTTCTTAAAACAACGCCGAAACTCCCAAACGTGTATCTATAAGGAGTCAGGAGTTCTCTCAGCATCTTCGAAACCATGGTATACCTTGACCCAATATTTGACTTTTTGGTAGCATATTCTTAGTACACTTCACATAAAACCAAAATCACCATATGTTTCCATATAAATTTCGAGGAGTTCCCTCGATTACTCCTGGATCCCATCATCAGGTCACCACTTTGTGAACATGGTACCAAATTGGAGTAAAACCAAATACAACAAAGCAAAAATTTCGAAAATCGTTTCACAAACGGCGGAGTAATCGTTGAACATACAAAAAAAAAAAAAAAATAATAAAAAAAAAAACCACAGCCGAACATATAACCTCCTCGTTTTTTGGAAGTCGGTTAAAAATAAACAAGTATGCCAAAGTTATCATATCGATTTACAAATTGTTATTATATTCTTAAGTCAAGACAGTATCTTGCAACCTTTTCTTGAAATTGACGAGAGAGTCGCGAAAGATGTCGATGTCGTGGTGGGCTAGTTTGTTGTAAGAGTCTAAGAGTCGGTTCACAGTAGAGTATTTTCCCAGGTTCGTCTTAGCAGAACTGGGTATAAATGTTTTTGTGGGGTGTCTAGGAACACATCGGGGTACATATAAGTAAATATATTATACTATCAGAAAATTATGATTCCTAGGTAGATGGCGGACCTAATAGTAATTTTTTCGCGTTAAGTCAAGCTCATCCGACAGATTACAGCTAACATTGAATTGACATGATCCGACCAAATTACGTAGGTCCGTCAACTACCTAGGAATAAATTTCCCCGACGGTGCGTCATACATAATTATATCCATATAATAATATTATAAATGCCAAAGTGTGTCTATCTGTCCGTCTGTCTATTTGACGACCTCAGTGGAATAAGCACGTTCTTAGCTCAAGCCTGAGGTCGGGCGTTTGAATCCAGCCGACGAATCAAAATGACTGTATCCTAAACTTTCGCTTTGTTCTTTTTTTTTGGAATTTATTATGACCATATAAGCCGCATCTATTCCACCCAGTAAAATGTTCTCGTCGCACATGTTACAATAATCTGACAGACATTGCAACTGAACAAAAATGACAATGTTGGCGTTGCAGTCGTTGACGCATTCAATTATTATTATTGAATGCGCCAAAACGAAAGGCATGCGTCGTGGGTATGCCTCACATGCGCTTTTGACTGCGCTATGATGCATGCACATAATAAACAAAAAAGGCACAGTGTGGATAATACCATACTGACGCAGAAAAAGTTTCGGAAAACAAGCTAGTAAAATATTTTTAATGCATTAGATGGCAAAAAACTAGTCTTAAGATTTATCTAAGGTCAAAAAATAAAATTAAATTTTTTGACCTAGTATAAAAATAAAAATAGAATCAGTTATTATACGTGGCTTATCTGTAAAGTGAAGACGTGTTTTTTTAAATAATTATTTTGAGTGATTATTTAAATAATTTTTTGTTGTTAAATAATTTTACCTGAGTCAAAATATTATTATTATATTAAACCACTAAATATTTCTTTAAAAACAAAATAACTTGTCACGATACTTTAAGTATGTTTTCAGTAAATTTGGAAATATGTATTTTAGCCATAAGTTTTATAATATTTGTGCCTATCAACCCAGCTCCAACAGAACAAGATGAAGCAGACAGCGACATTTTATATTATGAAAATGAAAACGATGGCAGTGGAAATTATAAGTTCAGGTAAAAATCAATTAACCGTTTTTAAATAATCACAATAGGCTACTTGACTTTTTTTTTTCGTTAGTCAATCATCAATTCATCACTTTTTACAAAAAAACAACTAATACAAATTTTATTATTTTAAAACTTAAAAACCTAAAAATGTTGATTAATTATTATTATTACGATTTTTAAATACCGCCAAAAACACTGTCCGATATAGTATGATGTCACATTACCACGTGTCACATTACCACGAAAATTTAAAGTGAAGTCTGTGAACAAGAGTCAATTTTCTAGGGTCTACAATTTTCGATTTCGATCTCAATGAATCTACAATTTTCCAAAAAAAATTACACTTCACTTACCTTAGTACCACTTTCGATAATTTTCACAGACGACAGACTATCCGTGACGCACTTTTTAGTCTGTGGAAATAGAACCTATGCAATTACACACACCGGCAAAATTAGCGGAACAAAACAAAATTGCGATTTTTTTTTATTGTTAATTTTTTTTATATAATTGTTTATTTATTTATTTATTGATTATTAGAAAATCAATTTTATATAAACTTAGGGCATATAAACGTAAAATTTAGAAAAAAAATCGGCAAAAATCGAAGATTAAGAAAATCTTTGAAATTTCAGTAGTAAGTTTTTAAGTTAAATTTTCCCTTTTTATTAAAGAAATGCCATGTTAAAAGAGTGTCATGGCCTTCTGTGGATCTCAAGAGGGCCTGGATACGCCATTCCAAGCTTGCATTTAGATAAGTTTGATGGCCTATAGCATTCCTATATGCAGTAACGCACACGATGCGCAAAAAGTCCGTGTGCGTTACTGCATATAATTGCATACGTCACAGATAGTCTCTCGTCTGCGTTGCGCCTTATCAAAATGAAGCTCCTCGCGAAAAATGTGCTTGATAGTAAAAACAAAAAAACTAGATCAAAATCGGTCCACCCGTTTGAATGCTACGATGCCACAGACAGACAGACATACAGACCGACAGACAGACACGACAAACTTATAACACCCCTCTTCTTTGTCGGGGGTTAATAAAAAAATATTCTAATGAACCCGGACTATCTAGACACGCGGCAGCATGTCAAGCCGAGTTCCAGCATAACAGAAAGGCGAGCCGCACCGTGTGTAATATTACACGAACCATTTGTAGCTACTTTTGACCCCCTCATAATTCAGAAACTATTTCACATAAACGTTTCAAATTTGGATCATGAAATGAGACTTGCGAGATAATTATATGCTCTAAATTTCATGGGCACAGCTCAAACGGTTATTAAGATATTAACACCCGAAAATCTACATTTTTATCACTGACTGACTGACCTATAGATCAAAATTCTAACCCACTTCCAGATGACCTAGAAGGCTGAAATTTGGAATCCAGCTCAGTAATCGTGTGTAAGCGTAGGAAAAAATCCGAAAACAAAAAAAATCGGTCAAGTGCGAGTCGTACAGAGCGAAAATTATGTTTTTTGTATGGAGACCCCCCTTAAATATTTATTTTATTTTACTTTTATTATTTATTATGAAAGAAGAAATACAATTATTTATGAAAATTTCAAGAACCTATTGACTGCCATTATTGATTTAGAGCAAAAAAGGCAAAAAAATCATGTTTATTGTATAGGAAGCTACCCGTAAACATTTATTTGTATAGAAGGCTGAAATTTTGAATCCAGCTCAGTAATTGTGTGTAAGCGTAGAAAAAAATCAGAAAACAAAAAAAAAAAGGTTAAGTGCGAGTCGGACAAAGTCAAAATTGTGTTTTATTACTTAAATATTTATTTTATTTTACTTTTATTGTAAATTATGAAAGAAAAAATATAATTATTAAAGATTTTGTGAAAATTTCAAGTACCTACCGGCTGCCATTATTGAATTAGACTAGAGCAAAAAATGCCAAAAAAATCACGTTTATTGTATGGGAGCTCCCCATAAATAATTATTTGTGAATTAAAAAAACTAGGAAATGAATTAAAGGTGACTGAAAGATTGAATATTTAGTCGAATATTATGTGTGTTTGAACTGAGAAGATTAAGGTGCCTAATGTCTATCCTTGCTCGGAAAGTTTTCTTTACAAAAAATAATGATATCCCACCAAAAACATAAATGTAAAAATGGAGAGCCAAGTTCCATACAAACATTATTCTTGTCTATAGTTCGCTAACTAGATTAGATTTGACTTGGCTACTTTTCATCAGAATTAAAATGTTTAATAACTTTATGAAATGACCGATGTAATGAAAACTGACCAAGTTAGATCTAATCTAATTTAAGATCTCACATTGTTAAAATAACAGCAACTGTTATAGGTATTCAATAAAGCAAAGAAATATACTCTATTATTTGTTCCTAATGTTATTTGGTTCCTATACCTCATACATATTTAGATTTTCCATGGAACTTGGCACTCATTTAGATCTCCATCCTTTTTACGGCGAAGTCTATAGACAAGAATAATGTTTGTATGAAACTTGGCTCTCCATTTTTACATTTATGTTTTTGGTGGGATTACCATTACCGTGTACCCATTACATATAATAATTTGTAGTAGATAATTTTTAAAGTAAAAAACGAGCATTTTAACGACGCTATTTTTATTTGTGTTGATTTTTACGTTTAAGTAATACTTTTATTGTTTACTATTTTCCTATTTTTAGTTTTGGAACAGCCGATGACACAAAAAGGGTGGAGACTGGGAGAGTCGTGAACGCCGGTCAGCCAGATCAGTACATCCAAGTTGAGGGATCGTACTCATATAGGTACAACATACCAGGTGGATACGAATGGAGGACGTACAATTACACCGCGGGCAAGGATGGCGTTAATATATTTTTATCGGTAATTATTTTAAACACAACACACCACTGGGTTCCTAGATATCGTATGTTCCCACATTTAAGTAATGAGCCGGCAACGCACCTGCAGCTCTTCTGATGTTGCGAGTGTCCATGGGCGACGATAGTTGCTTTCCAAGTTTTCCAACAGATGACCGGTTTGCTCGCTTACCCCCTTATTTTATCTATCTTCTTTATATATATAATTCTTCTGTGAGTGTGTATGTCACTGAACTTCTCTCAAACGACTGGACCGATTTTGATGAAATTTTTTGCGTGTGTTCAAGGGGATCTGGGAATGGTTTAGATTCACAATTTTGTCCGCTGGACAATGTTTTTTTAATTAATTTTTAATTTATTAGTAGTTGTCTGTCTGTCTGTCTGTCTGTCTGTCTGTCTGTCTGTCTGTCTGTCTGTCTGTCTGTCTGTCTGTCTGTCTGTCTGTCTGTCTGTCTGTCTGTCTGTCTGTCTGTCTGTCTGTCTGTCTGTCTGTCTGTCTGTCTGTCTGTCTGTCTGTCTGTCTGTCTGTCTGTCTGTCTGTCTGTCTGTCTGTCTGTCTGTCTGTCTGTCTGTCTGTCTGTCTGTCTGTCTGTCTGTCTGTCTGTCTGTCTGTCTGTCTGTCTGTCTGTCTGTCTGTCTGTCTGTCTGTCTGTCTGTCTGTCTGTCTGTCTGTCTGTCTGTCTGTCTGTCTGTCTGTCTGTCTGTCTGTCTGTCTGTCTGTCTGTCTGTCTGTCTGTCTGTCTGTCTGTCTGTCTGTCTGTCTGTCTGTCTGTCTGTCTGTCTGTCTGTCTGTCTGTCTGTCTGTCTGTCTGTCTGTCTGTCTGTCTGTCTTTCTGTCTGTCTGTCTGTCTGTCTGTCTGTCTGTCTGTCTGTCTGTCTGTCTGTCTGTCTGTCTGTCTGTCTGTCTGTCTGTCTGTCTGTCTGTCTGTCTGTCTGTCTGTCTGTCTGTCTGTCTGTCTGTCTGTCTGTCTGTCTGTCTGTCTGTCTGTCTGTCTGTCTGTCTGTCTGTCTGTCTGTCTGTCTGTCTGTCTGTCTGTCTGTCTGTCTGTCTGTCTGTCTGTCTGTCTGTCTGTCTGTCTGTCTGTCTGTCTGTCTGTCTGTCTGTCTGTCTGTCTGTCTGTCTGTCTGTCTGTCTGTCTGTCTGTCTGTCTGTCTGTCTGTCTGTCTGTCTGTCTGTCTGTCTGTCTGTCTGTCTGTCTGTCTGTCTGTCTGTCTGTCTGTCTGTCTGTCTGTCTGTCTGTCTGTCTGTCTGTCTGTCTGTCTGTCTGTCTGTCTGTCTGTCTGTCTGTCTGTCTGTCTGTCTGTCTGTCTGTCTGTCTGTCTGTCTGTCTGTCTGTCTGTCTGTCTGTCTGTCTGTCTGTCTGTCTGTCTGTCTGTCTGTCTGTCTGTCTGTCTGTCTGTCTGTCTGTCTGTCTGTCTGTCTGTCTGTCTGTCTGTCTGTCTGTCTGTCTGTCTGTCTGTCTGTCTGTCTGTCTGTCTGTCTGTCTGTCTGTCTGTCTGTCTGTCTGTCTGTCTGTCTGTCGCAATAATATTATGTATCCTGTAATATGTACCCGACCTCTTAGTAATATCCATGCAAATGTAGTAAATCTGTGGAACACTTTTTGAGTTTAGCCCTTACATACATACAGTTAAACATTCAAAAATTCAAATTATTTTAGCAAAATTTAAGTGGTACACATAGGATTGAATTACCGGATAAATGAATAGGGATTCATTTATACATTTTTGGATTAGACACGAAAAAGATGAGAAATTTTTTCATTATTATTAATATGCTATACTTTTTTGGACCAGAATTTTATATTCTTATCCTTTCTTAATAATTAAAAATGCAAAAGTGTGTATACTTACCCGTTTTTATGTTACCTCTTATGGCTAAAACGGATTATCCGAATTAGAAAAATAATATAATTTTATGTTTCGAAACATGTCACGCTTTCATCGTGATAAATAGAATTTCGGTGCAGCGAAGTTGCGGCCGTCATTTCGTAGAATAAAATATCGAAATCACATTGTATGGACTGGTTTATGGAGTCTAATATAATTTAAGCATCTGTCAAGGCGTCAATGACACCGAAAGTCCTTGAATAGGTTTTTTCGTCGTGGAATGAAGTCCAGACTTGACATTCTCAAAGAACTGGATATAAAGAGTATGGAAAGATTACTGATGTCGCAGTTGACTCAAAACATAGAGGGACAAAACAAAAACACTATGGTGAGTTATGTTATACATACTAATATTAAAATGCAAGAGTGTCTCTGTTTGTTACTTCTTCACGCTCAAGCTCCGAAACCCACTTTAATGATAGGAACGGAATATTAGTTCCGTTCTATCAGAAAATACAATCGAAAAATAATTTCCTAACAAAAAAATAATGACAATAAGTACTATGATCAACACTTTAAGCGCGTGAAAGAATTATAGAATCCATACTAATATTACAAATGCGAAAGTGTGTCTGTCTGTCTGTCTGTATGTTACCTCTTCACGCCCAAACCGCTGAACCGATTTTGCTGAAATTTAGCATGGAGATAGTTTGAGTCCCGGGAAAGGACATAGGATACTTTTTATTCCGAAAAAATGTATGTAGTTTTGGCGCAACGAAGTTGCGGGCATCATCTTGTCTTATAATATAATAATTATTATATCACTTGGAATACGAACTTTTGTATCTTCTTGATAATAAACAACAATACTTTGTGACACCGTTGCATCACAATGTTATCTAACTTTAAACATGGTAATAAAACATCGAATAATTAACAAACAATTATTATGGCTCGTTCTAAAGTATTTTGAGAGTAGTTTATATAGATAAACTTGTTGAATAGTCCACAGCGTTGTTACTTCGTTAATGTTTGACGATAGCCATCATAGCCGATATTGAGTAGTTAAAATTATTTAAAAATAACTCAGAAACCGGGCTTCGATCATAAGTGTTTATAAAAACATCCGCTTCGCCTTTTCCAATTCCAACAAAACACATGTCGGCCTTGACATATAATGTAACGAGTGTTGTAGGTAAGAGGTGTGCATCTTCACTGCATGCTCGCGGCGTGCGTGGTTATAGCGCTAACCACAGGTAATCAGCTGCCCATCAAAAAGTTTGTATTCAATAACAATGGACTAGGAAGCTATAGTTTTGAGTGAGTATATCTCCTTTTGACTACTACTACTACTAATAATAATATTATGCCGACAATAATAATTAAAATGTACAGTTCACAGGAGAAGGTACAGTTAATGTACTATAATATATCCCGAATTAGCAGCGGTGTGAATGAACAACCAAATTTATCATAAATATTTTTATCTTGGAAGTTTTAATTATCTCAGTTTGAAAAGACGTTACTTTGCTATAGAAAAATAGTAATTTCAATCATAAGCAACTGATATACATAGGACTTAGTTTTTTATTGTGTTTAAAAGAAGTATTTTCCCTTGTTAAACACCACTCAAATAAATAAAGTTCATTTTCTAAATGCCGCTACCAAATGTCGGTTGCGTCAGAGTCAGAGCCTCTACTCTATACAATCTTCTATTACTCAATTAAGTAATTTAAATTACAAATCCTTATCTTGCACATACGATACATAACTAAATTGTATTTAAAATAAACACCAGAATATATAAAGTTCTTATGTAGATAAATGCAATTAACCCATTAAGCCCCATAAGGACACCGGTGATCGCGACAACAATAGAATAAAAATAGCATTTCCAAGAAACCCCGATCGAAGTATTAATCTCACTTATACAATGTAATTTTTGGCCACAAAAAATACAGTATTTCATCATTGGTAATTCAATGAATAATATGTTTTCAGTTAAATATTTGCATACAAAATAAATTATACAATAATATTTTATTTTGTCGTGAAATTAAATAAGAATAAAATTTTTATTTAAGAATAATTTATCTATTTGTTCAACTACAGCACAACTAAAAGTAAAACTTAAAGCCTTGGCCGTCGACGGAAATTATATTATTATTAATATTATATTTTGTAAATACTTTATTGTAGTTTTCTTTAAGGGTTCTCTTGTTTACTAACAATATGACAATATTTCGCCTATAAATAGCTTATAAGTTAAACGGCTGCACTTAGAGAGATTTAATGAGTACTTAACTGTAATTTAAATAATAATTTGACATAATATTCTTCATACATTTTCTGCAATAGTCTTCAAAGGCTATGTTATATCTCTGAGTGCGGCTGTTAAAATTTCAAGCTACCACCACATTGGAATATTAACAAAGTTATATGCCAAAGTGGATATAGCTTAAGCTTTTAAGTAATACGAAAGTTTTGTTGCCTCTGAGTTAGGATAGGACCAAAAATACTCTCACTGTTGATAAGCGAGGTGTGAATAGTTATACAGTTTCTTATGTCTATGAGTTATACAATATAATATGTCACTGGTGATAGACTGTGGCCTGTAGGCCCACGTCGAAAATGGATGGGTCAAATGAACCACCTGGGGACGTATATAGGACGATATTAGAGCATAAAATAATAAGATTTAGCACTATGCCGTCACTTGTAAGCTGTCCAACTGTCATATTAAAAATAAAGTCGCCGTACAGAATCAAATAATTTTACAGCTTAAAAAATCAAATATACTATGTAATTAAGATTATTATTAAAATGGACAAAAACATTTTGACGGCATTATTTTTAATAGTACTTTTGAGTGCTAAAATAATGTTTGAAACTGAAGCCGTACTGGTTCAGATGATCCCCCGGACCCCTGAAAAACGGGAGTTTGTAACCCTCGATTCTATTGTCGCATTATTTTTGTACGGCGTTGCGGAATAATTGATTCCAAGCTGTATCCGAACAGTATGATACGTATACCGTATTGTATCAAATTACCAAATTTACCATGGAAATTGGCTGAAAATAAAATAAAAATACCGACTTGTTGGCGCATTATTTTTGTACGGCACTGCAGGCTTTCTTATAATTTTTCATGTGTCTATAGATGGTAAAAATGCCGTACAGGGTCATATGACCAAAATGTACTCACCCTACATGCACTTTTGAATTCTCACCAGCACTCAGTTGGACAGCTTACAAGTGACGGCATAGTGCTAAATCTTATTATTTTATGCTCTAATATCGTCCTATATACGTTCCCAGGTGGTTCATTTGACCCATCCATTTTCGACGTGAGCCTGTAGTCTATAACATAGTCATACTTCGCTTCATTTGATTATATTTTTTCAACACGTTTCAGGTACGAAACACACGACGGATCGTACAGAAAAGAAGATGGGGGGATTGTAGAAAAGGACAGCAAGGCAGCTCTCACGGTGCGCGGGGAGTACGGGTTCATAGATCCTGATGGGTTTCCCCATCACGTGCGCTACGTGGCCGACTTCAACGGATACCGACCGCAGCTCATCGATGACGACATTCGATACAACGATAGGCGAATTATATAGAAACTGTTGTCTCCGCCTTCGTCGTTTATATAGCGAATAGTTCTCCCAGTTCTTTCCACTTTTCCACCGGTTCCTCGCTTCTGTTGATCGCAACGTGACGTTATAATATAGCTTAAAATTATGTCGTAGGCTACACAGTGGCCTGCATATTTTGGTGGCCAGCACTAGTGTGGTTGGAAAAAACGTACCAAATACAAAAATCCCGCCGCAAGAATGACAGAAAAGCACATTGTTTGTATCAACATGTTACCCTAGATAGATAGACTTGAGAAGGTACTATTTAGGTAACTTCTTAAGTTCAGTTTTGTTTCTTTATTATTAAAATAAGTTACTCTTTGTTCCATCTTAATAGTTTAGTTTTAATGGCATTTGTTAGGAGAGTTACTTTATAGGAAATGTAAGTGGCCCGTTGTTAATCACTTAATCCACGGTTTGGCCCAACTACTTGGTTGAGCCTTGGCCTTTAGGCCGTTTAGGCTTTAGCCTTCCTCAATAAATTGACTGGGTAGCAAATACAAAAATATTTTTCAATTCAAATCAGTAGTTCTTGATATAAGAGCACTCAAATAAACAAACTCCTCAACTTCATAATATAAGTATAGATAAATAATAATGAAGTAATAGACTGATATTTTATTTGTTTACCTGTACTTTTGAACGTTTAGGTACAAAAAAAAATAACATTATTGATCGAGCGAAGATACATTAATAATTACTAAGAAAACAAACCGTTAAAATTTTGCCAACTTGCCATTTTGTAATAAAATTAGTTATGAAAATATAAAATGTATCTGAGTTATTATGCATTCCCACTGTTTGTTTGAATTGCGGAATGGTAAGAATTTTGTGCATTATTAATTGTTAATAATTATTATGTCATCTTCAAATCGCAGACAGCTATATTAATAAAGTGTTAGACATTTTATAAATTAACTATGTATAAGTGGGTGGTATTTTGATGACACTGTATTAAATTTGTTTTTTGTTATCGACGCATGATATACGACGTCTGCAGGCTTGTGATTATTAATTTTTGCAGCCGTTGGTATGTATCTCCGACTAATAATAAATAACATGACACAGTTATAAAAATGTTGATTTATTTTAAACTGTTCAATTAATGCTTCTAAACATAATGTCATGTATATGTATGTCGCAGCCAACTGGTTTAAATAGCCGTTCAATCAAACAGCTAGTCCTTTAACTGAACAACGCTATTCAATATCTGGCTTTGAATGGCGTTTTTAACCAGTCGACTGAGACATATTATACAGTATACTATGCTGTACTGCGTAATAATAACATAAGGCATTCTCAGGTTTTTAATGCATTGCAAACTAAAAAGTAATATATTGACTTCGTGTTAAAAAGTATAAAAATGTAATATGAGTATTTTAAAAATTTATGAGTAGACATAAGATTTTTGGTGACTGTACCTAGCGTACTCAAATGAGGACAAGTAGCTTTTGACATTGTCAATGAGTCAATAACGCATCGCCACAAGATCAGATAGTAACAAGTGAAGAATTCCATTGCTTAGACCTTGAACTTTTGAACTGGCAGGTGGATTAAATGTTAGACCTTACTCACGTGTTCTATAAAAATATGCGCGCATCTATGCTAAATTGAAAAGAATATTATATGTACAAAATTAAAATAGCATTGATGTCGAGTTTTTTGATTTGTATTTCTAAAATGGACAACTGCCGGACTTATGACCTACTATCTCTTGAGGATAGACGTTCTCTGATGAATATGAGCCTACTCTTTGATATACTACGAGGGCGTATTAACTGCCCAGAATTGCTTACACAAATAACATTTAACACACCAATTTATCACACGAGAACACCCCTATGCTTGCTGTGCCGTCGCATCGTACATCTTATGGCCAAAATGCTGTACTTACAACAGTTGCAAAAAATTACAATAAATACTTTTCCGAAGTTGACATCTTTATTGGAAATAAGAAATCTTTTATTAACAAAATAAAAGGCATTTTATCTGGTGAGAGCGCTCAATAATTCATCTCAGTTTATTTTTGTGTACCATTTTACGACTTTACATGTGCAATATCTATTGTATGCTGCTTGAAAGTTATATAATATACTTATAATAATAATTATTAGTGTAAATTGAGACAAAGTTATTGTTGGTTGTAATAGTTTCTATATAATTAACTATAACATAATAAGTATATTGTATTGTAGTGTGACTAAACCAAAACATATTCTTACCTCAACGCAACATTCCATGAAATGGTAATGAAGCAACCTAAGTTAAATTTTTTTTTCCCTACCCTCTCTTATATTATTTTTTTTTTTTTGTTTAAGTACATTGTATTAGTTAAATTTATGCAATAGTTATGTAGATGTTTTAAAATTATGTGCTAATATTTAGATTTTCTAACTAAGTCGGTTTAAGCTTTAGTTTAGTATTTAAGCTGTGTTTATGTAGGTAACTTTAATTGACCTTTTAGTTAACTATAGATTGTTTATTTAAATAGTTTTAAGGTTGTAATTATCTTAATAAAATAAAAAATAAAAAAAATGATGAATTATATTAAGTATGAAAACCGTGTTAGTGTTATTATTTAATATTTATCATGATATAATCATATTATAAAATATGTGAAAGTGTGTTTGTCTGTCTGTCTGCCTGTTACCTCTATACCAAAGTATCTCCTTACTATATAAATATAATTTCATTGATTCATTACTCATATTAAGCAAAGTTACGTCACATTTTTGGGTTTTTCATATCTTGCGCTGGGAGGGACAATGAGCATGCTATCAGCTTATGTCAAGTGCAGCATCATTTGTCTTGGGAAGTACAATAAATTCTTAAGAATATGAAGCAACATACCGCGGTAGGTAGCCAACACACAATTTCATAATATTGTTCCTCCTACGGTCCACTTACATAACTATACATAATTATGTATAGGTATAGGTCTTTCGATGAAAATTATAAACAAATTATTGCAGCTGCCAAAGAATGTCACTAATGAATTAGGTGATTAGTCATTAATTATTATAATATTAGGAAGTTTTCGATAAATAAGTGTTTATTTCTCCACAGATTTGTTATTGTTGTGAAAGTCAAAACGGTATTTAGTTATTATATTTTCAGAAATACTACAACAGGAATAATGACAGAAAGTATTTCTGTTTAGATAACAGTAGTTAATTCTGATAGAAATATTTTACATATATTAATAAAAACAGAACAGGGAAAGTTTGTATTAGAAGGAAAGAGATAAAAAATTTACCGGATCATCTAGTATAAAATTTCTTTTCTATAGGCCACCTGTTTACAAATTTAGCTACAATGTCGTTGGAAACTTGTTTAGTTATGTGACACCGAATCGATTAAGTAATTTTAAGTATGCCAAAGTTGATATGTCAATATTATGTAAGTATATTGATACTGTTTTCAAGGTTAAGTTGAGGTTAATAATATGCACTCAGATTACTTCCTACACAAAATATTCTCACGGCGTGTATTTCATTGGTTTTACATCAAAGTTAATCATAATAAACTTATTGATGCCCGCAACTCCGTGGCGTAAAAAATCGTTCATCGCCCGGGAACCGTACACTTTTCTCCTGAGACTCGAAGTATATCTATACCAATTTTTTTACTTGCTATTTATACGTAAGTAAGTATAAGAATAAGTTATTTTCTCTTTTATTCACATTTGAGGTTTTGTCTTTTTACAACGAAATTCCTGATGTGAATTTTGATTACTATCAGATATGCTAGTCAAGCTAAGTAAAGCACATTCTAATCACACGTCATGTTCTAATCACACCGTAAAATTTGAACAACGGTAAAATTTGAATTTTGGAACAAAACGACTGAATGACCTTAAATGACCCTTTTTGTCAATATCTGTTATGTGTGTGTGTATGTGTGTGTGTGTGTGTGTAGGTACAAGTCCGGTCAGATCGGCCTGCGAACAGTTCGATCTGAAAGATATGCATCAACTTAATATATGGGGGCCTTATGGCATAAAGCTACCTAAGTAGGTACGTAAATATACCATATATAAATATACATAGTTTCCAATCTTGTGTTTAGTTCACGTATACATCATTGAACTTTTTGTAAGCACACACACACAAGCAGCAATAAAAATATGGTATTATGACCTAATGTGTAATTTGTATTAACAAGGTGAATATGTCATTATAAAAAAAACCATTATCGAGGCCGACGCCAAAAACGTCTCAATCAGAATACTCGATTACGAAATCGTCCTACGATTCTAAATAAATTATGATACTTACAAATTACAATCATACAAATCAACGTATGTTAATAACAAAATATAATATGTATTAAATATTAATGTTTGTGGTTTTTGGTCTAAATAAATCATAACGTGTTTTTATTAATTTGATACTTAAATTTATTTTAAGGTAAAAATTAATGAGTATACAGTGACGATAAGGAGAATCCTATTCAGTCTATAAAATATAGAAATGAAAATAAAAATTATGAACAAAGTGTGCACGCGTTGAAGTCTTTTATTTGATGAGATAACGCGCTACGTCAAACCTACGCGTAGCGTTTAAATATTTTGTACTCGAAAGGTAAGAACGATCAGCAGCTATGGAGTTTAGATTCGGAGTTCATGAAGTAAGTTTTTCAACACCGAGCGGACTGACGATAGTGAACTATTGCTAAGAATACTCTCGATCATGTCTGCTTTCAAACAAAATAATAGATGAAAATAGCTTTGTCGACACTGTGCCTTTTTCTGTTCGTCAAGGGCATGCGTTATAGCGCAGTCAAGTCATGCCCGCGACGCGTGCCCTATGACCGTCTAAAACTTTTGCTTTATTATTAAAAATGACAGTTGGCGTTGCGTTCTTTGACGCATTCAATTATTGAATGCGCCAAAACGAAAGTTGAATGAAAGAAGATGATGAAAATTGAAGACGAAAGCGCATAATGTGGACATAGCTATTGATACATCCGTGTGGATGCAAGGAGATACACACACACACAGACAAAGAGACTTGTTAAACTTATAACAATATGTACTCTTTTTCATAGGGGATTAAAAAGCGCAATTAAATAGATCAGTCATATCGAGAAACACCATCATAAACTATAATTTTACTACCCGTTTAAAAAACACGGCTTATCCAAAATATACCAAGCCGTTAATACAAAATGGCCAATAAATGACCTATGGGTATAACACAACAGTAATTGAAGACAAGCAGATACCAAACCGCCTTTTAGGTGTAGCAAATGTTGAAATGACATATTACATATCATTCCGCTCTATTGTAGTTCTTAGCTATAAACGCCCAAATTTGAACCCACGACCCCTGTCACCTTATTAGAGGTTTCACTAGCAGATGGCACAACGTAATCACGATTACGTGTTGTACGCTGTAATATAGGTTCATATTGATTTATTGCTGAATTGTGTGCTAAAATATAATATTTTTTTGAATATTTAATACAATAGTTTCGATACTAATATATTTTGAAATGATGAACATTATGATAATTATAATTCACTTTTACTGAAACCTTCGCTAATAATTAAAAAATATTTTACGATCCTCCTAAATAGGTCCTCAGAAAATATAACATCCTTTGAATGTTACATTCCTTTCCATGCGGTCAATCTCTAATTTAGGATATTAATAGAAGCTATTTGCAAGGCTAAAAGTCGTTTAAATTTTCATTTAAAACGTTGACCCCTCGAGACCTTAAGGTACTTATACATTTAAGTTAGAGTACTGTGGCCTCAGTTGTTCTAGTGACATTTAACTATATATTTGTACACACACTGTGATAGCTATTGGATTGGCAATCGTTTTGTTTGTAATGTTTAATTAAGTAAAAACAAGCGTAGTAATTCAAGGTAAATTGGACTTCCATATAGAGGGAGTGTCGATAAAATTTCGACTAATCGTTTTATTGTTTAATTTTATGGCATACCTAATTTGTTTAAGGCAGTTCAATTTTAAGATATAAGATGTTGCCCGCAACTCCATTGTGCCATTCGTTTATTTTTATTTTTCCGGGATAAAAACTATCCTTTGTCCTTTCTCGGGACTCAAAGTATATCCATACCAAATTTCAGCAAAATTGGTTCACCAGTTTGGGCGTGCAAAGGTAATAGACAGACAGACACACTCTCGCATTTATAATGTTAGTATGGATTAGATGTTGCCCCCATCTTCGTTTAGCCAGATATTTGTTTTAGAATAGTTTTTATCCCGGTAAAATGTCTGTTGCTCATATTTCGCGCGATAAACTTTGTGGGCAAAAGCAACCACTTTTACCCCTACAACTTTGCAGTTGTTGGGGTAAAAGCGGTCAACGTCTAGTGATAAAGACGGTGTATGACATTTCATTGTCGGCCCATCGCAAAGGTTTCGAGTGTGACCCAAAACTTCAGTCGAAGAGGGCGAGAGTCGGAGGTCATCGTACGTGTGACGTAACAACCGGTCCTCACGATTTCTATGATGGGCTCTTAATTTAGAATCTTGTCTGCATTTTGCAAGCCATCAACGTTTAGTAATCATAGTATGTTTGCTCTCATTAATTTCGCGATTGCTCTCAATGGGGGATGACTTCATAAATTGCTTTAAACATATTTTATTTCTATACAAAATTTCATGACAACTTGACAAGTTATTATTCAATAATTATGTAACGATTTTAATAACTGAATTCATAATAATTATTAATTTTAGAAAAAAAAACATTTAGTAATGTATGATGCTAACAGTCAGTATTTAATTTCTAGTCTCGATTCAAATTTAAGGGTTTTAGCTAAGAGGAACCTGTATTGTTCTGTGTCCCTTGCTTGATCCGGTAATCTTATAATATTTTAAACAAGACAACACAAGACAAAAGTGTACATTGCAACCACTTCAACAAGTTTAAATAGAAATCCCTTATAATGGGGACAAAAAAGAAATACTATCTTAAGGCACAAGTTAGAAGCCGGCTACAATATGAAGTTGCAGCAGACGGCGTGTCGTTGCGACACTACTAGTTTTTATGTATTTCCATGAATTAGTGTCGCTAGCTTCGTGTCGCTAGCTGCAGAGTCACCCGCTGCCAACCCGCACCTTTAGTTGCGAATTTTTTACATTTTCGTTAAAGTACTGTGGTTTTTCATGTGCTGGTAAATATCATAACAAAACAAAATGTTTCATAGCCATAATATAGGTAATATAGAGGTTTTCAAACTAATGTATAAAAATATGTGACCGTATGTGATATTTGAAGGTTGCGAACAAATCTTAGAAACATCAGAGTCATCCCGCAAACTCATCAGAAAGCCGAGAAACCTTGACCTTTCGTTTATTAGAAGCAATGAGTTGCGGTATTAGCATAAAACACGTGTTCCTATTCGTGAACTTTATTTATATGCATTTAAGGTCGATTTTAGTTTTAAAAAATAAGATAAAAGTATCGTCTTCTAAATACTGCCGGCCGCTAAAGGCCGCGCGGCTAATTGTCGTTCCCATAACCTTACAAGTATGTTAGATAATGTCGTACTTGCATCCACCACGACAGAGATTCCATAATTCGAATATAGTAATTTGTCTCACCTTAACCCAAATTCTTGCATCTTCAATTAATTATTTTTTCGAGGTACGAAAAAATCGTTACTTACTTTGAGCTTATAATGAACTCGTAATGACTTTATAATTAGATGCGAAGACTTGTAAATTGTCCGGTTTATACAGTATGCACGCACTTGGAATCTTAAATTTTAGTAGCAGCTAGTCGGGTTATTTTAAGTATTATGAATGTCGTTGTCAGTCCGTGATAGCAAATAACTTTGATTGCTTTGATATACTAATTATATTATGATTGCGAAGGTATGTGTTATTTCTTCACGCATCAGCTACTTAACCGATGTTGATGATTAAAAATACCTTGAGTCCCGGGAAAGGACATTTAGGATACTTTTTATCCCGGAAAAATGTACGGTTCCCGCGCGATAAACGAATTTTGGCGCAACAAAGTTGCGGGCGTCATCTAGTTGATATTAAATATAAAAACAGACAGACAGACAGACATATTTTCGCGTTTATACGCGAAAATATGTCTGTCTGTCTGTCTGTCTGTTACCTCTTCACGCCCCAACCGCTGAACCGATTTTGCTGAAATTTGGTATGGAGATATTTTGAGTCCCGGGAAAAGACATAGGATTCATCCCGGAAAAAATGTACGGTTCCCGCGCGATAAACGAATTTTGACGCAACGGAGTTGCGGGCGTCATATAGTCTATACTTATTATAAAACAAAATCGCTTTTTTCCCTCAAGTCCCTTTGTTTCCTTTAATCTTTAAAACTACGCAACGGATTTTGACGATTTTTTCAGTGTTAGATAGCCCATTTATCGAGAAAGGTTATATAGGCTATACATTATCACGCTAAGACTAATAAGAGCAAAGAAATAGAGGAAAATGTGGAAAAAACGGGGAAATTTATTTGAAAGTGCTAACTTGAATGCGCTAATCTCATGAACTACTGGTATGATTTGAAAAATTCTTTAAGTGTTATATAGCGCATTTATTGAGGAAGGCTATAGGCATAATTTTTTCAGTGGCTATATATTTTATACCCGTGCGACGCCGGGGCGGGTCGCTAGTATTACATAAAATAAATAATTTTGTGATTAACGAGGATACCAAAAACGTAGTTCGGGTTTTACATTTTGATGCAAATAATATTATTATACCAGTGAGATAACAATATAGGACTGATGGCCCAAAGAGCCAAGGCCAATGAGCCAAAGCTTGCTGACTGTAAAGAGTTTTGCTAAAAGATTTGACTGGTATAATTGTAGGCAATTTGTAGGAACCCATAAAAGGTAATTTGTAGGTAAACCCATAAAAGCTTACCCAGAGACTTGAGAAGAATAGAGATTTTTTTATTACTTGAGAAGTTACTAAGAGTTCCATTAAATATTTGAAGTCTGGGTGTTAGGAAGTAAATGGGCCATTAACTAAATACCTGCACAACACAAGATAACCTTATTTGGGCTTACCCTGAGGCCAAAGTGCCGGTAGCATTTATCTTTAATAGTTGTGTCGTCTGACGTGTAAATTAATTATGCTTTCATTTTAGTGTTTCCGGTCTATTCGACTTCATTATATGATTATATTAAGATAGCGTAACCTTTTCGTTACTATTTGTTAAACAATGTACCATTGAGGAAATTGATTCCTAGGCAATTGACAGAACAACGTCATTTGGTCGGATTATTTCAATTCAATGAAATTGACATAACGTGACCAAACTACTTAGGTCGCCCATCTGCCTAAAAATCAACTTCTCTGATAGTACAATAATAATATGAATGTGTCTAAATATCTGTTAGGTACCTCTTTACGCTAAAGCGATTGAGTTCATTTTAATGAAATTTGGTAATATCTTCATTATTTCCGTAGGGTCTGTGAATTCAGAAAAATACATTCAATAGTTTTTATCTAAAAAATGTAAGGTTCCGTGCGATAAGCGAATCGGTGACAACTATTTCATGTCTTTTTCTAAGGTGAAAATCAAAGTAGGTGTGTTTCAAATTGTTACCTTCGGTTACCGTCAGATTAGTGCCTTAGACGCGGAGAGAGCAGCTAGTAAAAACAGTAACACTCTTTCGCATTTAGAGGTATAATACTACGTGGAAATAAAAATAGAAAACATTGCTGAAAATAATGGTTATAAAAAAGAATTGATTGACAAGATGTTAAAGAGAGCGAAGAAAAGAATGATTGAAAAAATGCTGTACGATCATAGAGAGGAGAAAGAAAAAGCAGAAAGTACATGGGTAAAAATCCCTTACATTGGTCCATTATCCTATAGATTCCAGAGAATTCTGCAAAACAAGGATACAAGGGTAGCGTTCTACACGACAGGTTCCCTCAAAAATATATTATGTAACAATAAGGACAAATATAACATCACGGATAGTAGTGGTATATATAAACTTACCTGCGATACATGTCAAGGAATATATATAGGCCAAACGGGTAGAAAATTTAAAACTAGAATTAAAGAACATTTAACAGCATGGAAGAAGAAAACAGACAGATCTACATTTGCGGAACACCTAAATAATAATGACCATTTCTTTGATCCCGATAAAGGCATTAAATATCTACACGTTTTACCAAAAAGCAGGAAGATGGATGCATTAGAAGCGCTGGAAATAAATAGACACAAGAAATATGGGAATCTTCTTAACGATCAGACATGCCTCTCAAATTCTATATTATTACAGGATACTTAACATTTTATTAGACATAATTTTATTTTAAGTTTGACATTTAATTTAGTATTAGAAATTTTACATAATATTGACATTGGCATTACTTTGACATGATTTATATGAATTTATTATTTTATGACATTATTTACTTAACAATTGACATTTTATGAATTATTATTATAATATAATTATTTAGTAATTTTAGTTATAGGACATTTAAATCGAATTGTTGATCTATTTAATGTAATTATTGTTTTTTAATTGAATCTTTTGACTCAGTTTATATTAATTATGTTGCTATTTGAGTACAACTCCTATTTTAGTCATTAATTTATTAATATCAAAGGTTTATACTTTATATCAAAGGCTATAAGTACATTTAAAATTTAGTTTGTAATTTTTTTGGTAGAAGAAATTGTTTTTGGTCGAAAATTGTACTAAATGGTAGAAAGTTTTTCATGATGCTGACAACCCTATTTTTGTTTACCAATTTTTTAAAAATTTAAAATTACCTGCACTACACCTGATGATGATTTTATCGAAACCAGTCGTGTAAAACAAAATTGTAATAAAATAGATTAATAAAAGTGGAAAAAGTGTATAAAAAGTGTAAGTTATTACTATAAAAATAGAAGTTATGTTTTAATCAACGGCGACAAAGGTAAGTTGGATATTGAGTCTATGTATACGAGTATGTCTCTCCGTCACACGACACACAATTAGGTCCCAACGAATGGATCCATTTTGATCTTTTTTTAACCGACTTCCAAAAAACGAGGAGGTTATATGTTCGGCTGTGGATATTTTTTTTTTTTTTTTTTTTTTTTTTTTTTTTTGTATGTTCAACGATTACTCCGCCGTTTGTGAACCGATTTTCGAAATTTTTGTTTTGTTGTATTAGGTTTCACTTCAATTTGGTCCCATTTTCACAAAGGTGGTGACCTGATGATGGGATCCATGAGTAATCGAGGGAACTCCTCGAAATTTATATGGAAACATATGGTGATTTTGGTTTTATGTGAAGTGTACTAAGAATACGCTACCAAAAAGTCAAATATTGGGTCAAGGTATACCATGGTTTCGATGATGCTGAGAGAACTCCTGATTCCTTATAGATACACGTTTGGGAGTTTCGGCGTTGTTTTAAGAACAGAAAGCATAAACTACTATGCAATTCATATTCATCATCATAATCATCATCATCATCATCGTCATCATCATCATTACCACGTCGTGTTAAGGCCACGAATGTCTCATGGCACAGAATAGATAATAGTACAAGGCATAGGTATGGATATACTAATAATAATAATGATGTACTGTATAACAATTAACAACACCTGTTTGTTTTTAATACACGGCGGTCGGCGTCGGTCGCCGCCCAGCGCAGCCGCGCGAAGACAGAATATCGAATACTTTACTAACTACTTTATAATATACAGATCGAATACTTTACTACTTTATAAAATTTTAATAGACAAATAGAATTAAAATAAAGTTATTTTAAAAAGAGCATTTAAACAAAACAAAGTCATTAAGTGTCTTTTTAATTAGTTATACTTATTAATCGATAGATGGTGCACTAAGTACCTATCGATTTGAATTCTTGATAACAAGAACAGCTGTCAATAATTATGATAATATTAAATATTATGCTACGCTACATCCTATGCAAGTTTGTACAATTTTTTATCTGATAGATCCTTCGATCGTGGAAAAACGAGACACAATAGCCTTTCTATTATTATCGCAATCGCCGGTGACCGCTTCGGGCTTGAAATATTAAAATTGTTAAATTACTTAGCACAATATGTTCACTTCACTGATAATATTATATTATTTTGTGAGTGTGAGTTGTGACTCTTAACAATTTGTAATAAGATACGTAAAATATACGCGAAGATTTATCTACTAGTGTAACTAAAAAGAGTGAAATTATTATTATTTTTAACAAAAAATTAAAACCGACTTCCAAGGTAAAAACAATAATAACATTAATGTGAACTAAAAAGTATTAAATAATTTTTACTATCTAATAGTGCCTTTTTCCGAATTCGGCTAAACCTCAACTATTTCTGTACTCAATCTTCATAATTTTGAAGTCGGTGCCAGTTCCAAAAATTTTAAATATACTGTCAGAGGACTGAAGATTCAGCTATCTGGTACCGACTTCAAAATAATGAAGATTGAGTACAGAAATAGTTGAGGTTTAGCCGAATTCGGAAAAAGGCACTATTAGATAGTAAAAATTATTTAATACTTTTTAGTTCACATTAATGTTATTATTGTTTTTACCTTGGAAGTCGGTTTTAATTTTTTGTTAAAAATAATAATTGTTTGAAATCTTACATGATCAATTTTTCGAGATAAGTAGTATATGTGTTAAACCAGAGCTCACACTAGTACTAATTATGTCGAAGTAGTTTTTGTGTGTAGAACTAACACAGCAATAAAACAAACAAACTTTCACTGTATAATGTTAGTGTGATATTTGCAAACTTTTCGTATAATATTAGATATCTATTGTTGATCAAAAACCGTATGCCATGTTTTGCCGCAGCGGTAATAAGAAGCGGCGCAATAGTCAAAACGATGTTGTAACCCAGTAATAGATGAAATACCTATATAAGAGGGACGTCTGAATACGTAATCATCCCACAAAGTTAGCATTCTCCGAAGAACATACACGATACGAAGACAAAATGAAATTGGTTAGTGACAGTGACAGTGATCTATGGATTAACAGCTTATAATATTGTAAACAAGCCGTCGTTCTCACGGCTTTACTACGAAGATTCGAATATTTTGGAATTATCGATTTCGGATAAAAGAGTGATTGTAATGTGCCTGTCAATGATTTTCTTTGAAAATGTTAATTGCTTTTGATTTTTAGACTGGCATCAAGAATTGATAAGGGTCGAATAAAGTTAGAGATATGTTCGACTCTTACCAATTCCTAATGCTGTTTGGAAGTTTACAAAAAACAAACTGTTGCTTCTATTTTGGAGTAAAGTCAAATTAAAGTTGCAGTTAAGTTAGCGATGGGTACCAAATGTTATTAATTTAAGAAATATATATACATTATACAAGTTATTAAGTAGGAAGTATATTTTACCGACTCTCTCTGAGAGTATTATTTTCAGATACTTATGTAATATTATTTACTACAACTATGTAGTTATAATATGTATGTAACTATGTATTCGTATCTTAGTATGTATCTACTAAGATACGAATATAACGTAGAAGAATCTACATACGAAAAAATAAAACATGTTCAACTAGCAATAATTAAAAGCTAATTTATTTCATGCATTAAAGATCCATTAAAAGTTGTGTACGTGGTATTTTGACGCAAGGACGATTGTAAAATAGTTTTTATCAAGAGCATCATCTAATCGTTAAACAAACGCACCCAAGTCTCCGATTGCCCAAGCAAACAATTATTCCTCTTTTGCTCTAACTAGCGAGAGATAAAGCATTTACATGCACATCAGATGCGTGAATCATCTTTAATGTTAGAAAATTAGCCTTCATTAACCTAACCAAACTTGGAACCTTTCTTTTGCACCACAGGAGAATCTCTAATTCACTAAACCACAAAGGCGTTAATTTATAATAGAATGATATTGCTATCTGTCACATATTATTTTCAAAATCCTATCAAGCATGTAACGCTGACTAGCATAAAAAACATATTAATATCAGATTATATTCAAACCAAATTGCAATTAAAGTAACTTTTTTTCAGTTCCTTTTTTAATTTTTTTTTTTTCAGTTCGCAGTATTCACTTTACTTGCCGTAGCGTCAGCAGCACCACAAAATCCCCAGGATGTTCAAATCGTCCGATACGACTCAAACAACTCCGGATTAGATTCCTACAGTTTTGCGTAAGTGTTTTTAAAATAATATAACCCTTTACTAATAAAAAGATACACAATGTATACACTACGTTATGAAAACGTTTTGTATTTGCCTGATAAGTTAAAATATCAGACAAACAGACGTATACAAAACGTTGTCTATAACAGAGTATACTATTATTCAACTATGACGTCTTAATTCACTGAATAAATGTATTCATTCTGATTATGCGAAATGAAAACTAGTAGTGTAGCAGTAATTTTTCTTCTAAAATGAAAACTCACTTTTGCGGAAAAGCTTCTGCCATGGAAAAAGTAACTTATGTTGGGTGTAAATTATTACATTCCGAAAATACAGAAATATTAGACCAAACGTTTTCAAGTACAAAAGTCGCTGCCATGGAAAAAGTTGCTTAATATAATATTAGATATTATTAGGGAATGTTATTTTGCTAAATCTTTGAGCAGAATAAATTACCACCTTTCAAAAGAGGGAAACAGCAACAAACTTAGCGGGACCCTAGGGAGTAATATTGAATAATATTTTATTGAACAACTTATTTGACAATAAGATTGAAAGGCTGGCGCGTCCAATACTAACCATAGACGATCAATAATATTGCACATTACGTGATAATGCACAATAAAATTGATCGTCTAGAGGCCCGCTTATATTGAAGCAAGCGAAAGAATTTATTGGAATCATTTCTCGACGTATTTTCAGATGGGAGCTATCAGACGGCAGCAAACATGAGGAGCAAGGGCAGTTGAAGAACCAAGGCACTGAAAACGAGGGTATAGCGGTGCAGGGGCAGTACGCGTGGGTGGGCCCCGACGGTGTACTGTACACCGTGACGTATGTCGCCGACGAGAACGGATTCCAGCCGCAGATAGAGCAAGGGCCAGGTGGCGCCATACCTTCAGCTGTCGTCGCCTCGCTCGTCGGATGAGTTACGATAGAATCGGTGTAAATAGGACAATACTGAGTATATAATATTTATATACTTATTAAATTAAACGTATTATATAAGGAAGTGCTTGTTTTATTAATTTACTTATTCTTAAACTGAATTTAAAACCCCTCCGTTTATAGCTCTGATAAAGGTTCAACCATTTTACAAAATATTATAAAAGGCAACTGTTGTTTTATCCAAAATTGTTTTTTAAATAGTTTTTATAGTTCTTATGGTGGATGTACATACATTCAAATAAAATGTCGCTTTGTGAACTAGGCGATAGGCTTCATTTCATTCATTGCGTTGCGTTGCAGCGTTGACCAAATTGACAGCTATAGACTAGTTCATAAAGTGGCGTTATATTTGATTTTTATCGGTCGCATTCTCGTGCTACAAAAATCGCAATACTACCTTCATGTACAAATCTTCTTTTCTACTGGCAATTGCTTACCACATAAAATATTCAATTATTATACTTACTACATTATTAAAAGTTAATACATATCAAAACATACAAAAATTCTAATAAATTGACTTCAGCTTAAAACTGTTGTTTTTGTTTAAACAGAACAAAACATTGTTATGTTTAGTTTCTATAAAATATTATATACTGCATGATTTATACTTTATGTAAAATAACAGTTGGGACGGGAAAACCGCTCGTGGAAACCTTACCTTAGGCACCCTTAGGGCGCTTAGGGCTAAGCCATGCGCCCATAACAGACACTACTCGTACGTTGAATCCGAAACATCTACTGTGTGCAATAGTTATTTTTGTTAAATGAAGCCTGCATCTGCGTCCGATGACCTGCATCCAATCATTATCATACAAATCACAAAGTTACAATAATTCTACCGCCCAGGGTTTATATATTTTATATTTATTTAAATTTAGGATATTTAAATTCGTTAAAGTACTAGGAGGCAAAAAACAAGGGGCTTATAAATTCCTGTTTCCCGGCCTCCTAGCGCGCCTTTTTGAAAACATATATTATGTTTTTTATCGTTCAAATAATGTTATTTATGAAAATCTTAAAATTTGCACTGATACTGCATATATAGTGTATACCGAGACTTGAGATACATTTCAGAAGAAATTTTAATTTTAAGATTTGTTGATAATTTTGACCTGACGATGTAAAAGAGAGGTCGAAAGTTTTCATGGAAAAGATTAAAAACTATCTCAATTATAATAAATTTATGGGATACGTCATGTTCGAACGTTTTTTTTTTATTGGCCCCTGACAATTAAATTCGTAAAAAAATTGTACATGTAAGATATTCAAAACGAAATAATAAATTATGGTTTTTTGAAAAGAAGTGGTAGATAACGGTAAAAATGTTTTAAGTGGAAACGGGTCCAATACCATTTCAAGTAGTTAAATAGGGACATAATCTATACTTATTATAAAACAAAGTCACTTTTTTCCCTCATGTCCCTTTGTTCCCTTTAATCTTCAAAACTATGCAACGGATTTTGATGATTCTTTCAGTGTTAGATAGCCCATTTATCGAGGAAGGTTATAGGCTATATTTTATCACGCTAAGATTAATAGAAGCGAAGAAATAGAGGAAAATATGAAAAAAACGGGTAAAATTATTTGAAAGGGCTAACTTGAACGCGCTAATCTCAGGAACTATAGGAGAATGTGAAAAAAACGGGAAATTATTTGAAAGGGTTTATCTCGCAAACTACTGGAGCAATTTTTATGTTATTTAGAATAGAATAGAATAGAATAAACGTTTATTTGCAGCTATAATAAGATACATAATAATATTTTAAAAAAATACTAATAAAAATAGAAATATTACAAAATAGTGAATTAACATAATATAGGTAGGTACATTAGCCGCAAATTGGACCAAGCTTGGCATTGTTGGCACACCCAGCAGGAAACCAACGCCGGTCTTCCACTTGACCCATTCCGTGACCTCACAACCATCCCAACTTCTAAGTAACAAGCCTTACATATGACATAACTCATGAATCATTAATTATTAGCAATAATTTACAATCGAGTGTAAACATGGCTCATTAAACATAAAACAATAATTAATTTGATTTCAGTTTTCACCAACAATTGTATTAATAGAACTCAATTTTCACTAGACTAAGATATTATTATAATATAATTATTTATACCTATTCATATTATTATGACAAATAAAACCTAGTGCATTGAATTAAAATAGTAAAAAATAATAAATAATAAGTTACAAAATATAAAATAAAAAGGGCTGCTTAAAAAAAACAAAAAGAAAGTGAAGAAAATGACAACAGGCATACTTCCAATAATTATTGTTTTGATAGATCATAATTCGTAGGATACTAATCACAAAAAAATAATGTTATTAAAACAATCAGATGTGTTACTGGTTACATAATTATTAATACAAGATATAAAACAGTATTACATTCCTTATTTGTGATGGCAATCGAATAAAATAACATTAGAGTAATTTACTTATCGTGGACAGAGGCAGCTAGGCAAAACACCTACAGTACACTTATATCTTGGCGAATGCTTTCTCGTGCTTTCTGTTCATGTAACAGAAATTTTTTGAGCTGTTTTCTGAATGACGGTAGGCTGTTTAGATTTCTTATAGGCGGAGGTATGTTATTCCAGCACTTCGAAGCTGAGTAACGAAAGCTGCCTCTGAACGACGCTGTCCGGTGTTTATCAATGGATAATTGGGCTGAACATTGCCTTGAACCGCTGGATCTAAGACTAGTCGTTCGTGAAAGCTTCTCGTAAAGATATACAGGCTCTCTATACTTTAACACACCAAACAACAGGCAAGCCAGATGGAGTTTACGTCGGTGTTTCATTTTTAACATAGAATGCTCATTGAGGAAGGGTGTAACGTGACTTCCAGGCGGTATATCAAAACACTGAACTCTCTGTATGAGTCTTTTAGTTTCTGATGCAAGACGAGGCCCATAAACAACATCTGTGTAATTAAGCTTTGACAGCACCAAAGATTCCACAAGGCGAATACGCATTTCCGATGACAGATATGATCTCAATCTATATAGGATCCTCAGTCTATAAAAGGAGTTACTAACTAGACTGGTGATATGTTCCTGAAACCGTAAATTACAGTCCAAGAGCAATCCCAGATTACGTGTTACATACACTCGTTCAATAGGCGAAGAATTTAAGTGTCTTATGTGGTTCATGGAACCACAAACCAAGTATTTGGATTTAACAGGATTAAGACACAGACTGTTTTTCTGGGCCCAGCTCACTATACTATCAAGATCCTCATTAAGCAATGCAACTGTTTTTTCAAGATCACAAGGCTTACAAGATATGTAAATTTGAGTGTCATCAGCATATAAATCAAATTTACAGTACTTAATATGGTTTCTTAAGTCTGCTACATATAATATAAACAACAATGGACCCAAGTTAGAACCCTGTGATACTCCATCCTCCACATCCAAACAGTCTGATAACACTATGGAACCATCACTAAGAGAGAGCTGCACATACTAGCGATGATCACTGAGGTAGCTGTTAACCCATTTGATAGTAGCATCATCAAAGCCATAATATCTTAATTTTGATAATAATATGTTTATATTTATTGTGTCAAATGCCCTTGTAAAATCCAAGAGGACGAGTAGAGTGCAGTGACCTTTATCTTGTGCACACAAAATATTGTCAGTCACATTAAGTAATGCAGTCACTGTACTCCGTCCTTTCCTAAAGCCTGATTGTGTCTCAGGTAACAAATTATTTTTTTCCAGGTAGCCTGACACTTGCTCACACACTACCTTTTCCAAAATTTTAGAGATGCAAGGCAAGATACTAATAGGCCTAAGATCCTTTATTGCTACCGGATTTGTGATTTTAGGCAAAGGCTTTACTATAGCCTGCTTCCAGTGATGAGGATAAACGCCAGTTTCAATAGATGTATTTATAATGCATTTAATTACATCCAAAGAATTCGGCAGAGTCAACAACAACATATGCAAACTGATTTATTTACCAATGTTTTAAGGCTTTTATAATACTTCTTTTTGCGGTCTAATTTGGTGCTGTGATATTCCCGTAAAGCTTTGTCACGCATATCCATCATTAATTTAATTATATTTGGCACAGATAAGAAGTAGACCACATGAAGGATCGTGATAGGCTATCGATTTTAATCATTTTTTCAGTGGCTATATATTTCATACCCGTGCGACGCCGGGGCGGGTTGCTAGTAATATTATATGCGTTAAAAATAGTTTTTTTCTATATATTCTCTCCTACGGGTTGCAACGAGATCCACGCAGACAAAGTCGCGTGAAAAGTCTAAATAATAAAGTTGACCTAAACTCTAAAGGAAGTCGCATAATGTCACATTTCCATTATAAGTTGAGGATGCGCGATGCTCGCGATATTCTTAGCAATGAGGCAGGTCAGTATAGTGACTTTCTATGCAGCCAAATCTAGGTTGCTCGTCGCAACAGATGTTATTTCGTGTGATTGTGAATATCAAGTGACTTTTTCTAAATTCAATTTTATAGTGACGTGATTAAAATGATCTTACTTTGTGACGCTCGTGTTTTTTTAGCGTTCCGTACCCAGAGGGTGAAAACGGGACCCTATAACTAAGACTTCGCTGTCTGTCCGTCTGTCTGTCTCCAGGGTGTATCCTAAGAACTACTAGAGCTAGACAGTAGAAATTTTCAGAATTTTCGTATTTCTGTTGCCGCTTTAACAAACAACACTAATATAGGGTAGGTAAGCACTTGAAATATTCACAAAAGACATAACATTAACATAAAATAAATATTTAAACTTACTTCCATTAAAAAAACCCAATATTTGCCAGTAAAATATTGCACAGAACCCTTTGTGGGCAAGATTGACTCCCACTTGGCCGATTTTTTTATTTGTTTAATATAAATTATCTGCCAAGTGCGAGTTGGACTCGCGCAAGAAGGGTTCCGTACCATCCGCACAGCAAAAATAGGCCAAAAATTGTGTTTTTTGCACGGGAGCCCTGCCCTAATTTTTATTCTATTTAAATATTATTATTAGATATTAAACTACACATATAATTCGCATTTATTCAAGTACCTACCTGTTGCCATTATTGACTTAGAGCAACAAAGGCCAAAAAATCAAGTTTGTTGTATGGGAGCCTCCCATAAATATCAATTTTATTTTGGTTTTAGTATTTGTTGCTATAGCGACAACAGAAATACATAATCTGTGAAAATTTCAGCCTTTAGCAGTTCTTGAGATACATCCTGGATTCAGACAGGCAGACAGACAGACAGCGACGTCTTAGTATTAGGGTCCCATTTTTACTCTTTGGGTACGGAAAGGTGCGTTATCCTTTAGGCTGTTGATAGTTTTGGATATAATAACTCCGATTGAAATTAAATTTTACTTAAATTAAATTCAAAACAACATAATATAATATTATATATATATATATATATATATATATATATATATATATATATATATATATATATATATATATATATATATATGTACAAAATAACTTAAATATAGCATTTTAATAGAATACTAGCGACCCACCTCGGCGTCGTACGGGTATAAAATATATAGCCACTGAAAAAATAATTAAAATCGATAAGCTATAATCCTTAACGTGGTCTACTTCTTATCTGTGCCAAATAACATAAAAATTGATGCAGTAGTTCGCGAGATAAGCCCTTTCAAATTATTTCCCCCGTTTTTTCCACATTCTCCTATTAGTCTTAGCGTGATAAAATATAGCCTATAGCCACAGAAATAAGATCTAATAGCCTTCCTCGATAAATGGGCTATCTAACACTGAAAGAAAATCCGTTGCGTAGTTTTAAAGATTAAAGGGAACAAAGGGACATGAGGGAAAAAAACTTTGTTTTATAACATATTGTAAAAAAAAATTGTTTTACTTGTACTTCTTATATCATCTTTAACATTTTTCAGATTATTGCATTCTGTGTCTTCGCCGTAGCGGCTGCAGCGCCCGCTTTGAAACTGTTTACACATCCGGAGAACACGTTGCTCAGTTACGAAAACGAAAACGGAGGAACATCCAATGAAATCCTAAAGCCACAAAACAACTACCTTTACAAGTAAGTAAGGATGTATATTTTTTAAGGATGCATGTAGGCAAGACCGTTTGAGCTTAGATACCGACTTGTGGCTAATTATTTTTTGTCAAAATTTCTGAGTAGAAACTTTCGCGATACTTAACATAGAGCTTTACCCTAAAGCACTATTTGTTACGTATCGAGTGATGTCGCGGCGCCTTTCTTGTTGTTAGATACCTCTCCCGTCGGGCGTCCTGAAACGCTAACATTTTTTTAATAAAAGAATCAAGAAAGGAACAGACGGTTCACCTGACGGTAAGCGGTGCCATCACCAGTGGACTCCCCGAAAACCAACGAGATACAATTAAAAAGTATATCTCATTGCATTTCCATTCCCGATGTTAAACATCCTCACATATTATACATATTTATTTTTACATACTACTCTTAGCTTGTCATGCTTATATATTTTTTTTATTTTATAAACATCGTGCCTCGAATCTATCCAAGAAGTGTACAAGATTTTCTCCAAAATGAAATGTCGCTAGTAAAACCAGTTTCTAGTTTAATGAGCTTGCGATTTTTTCTATTTTCGCACATAGTTAATTAGCATTTAGGAATCATGTGACGATCTTTTCTTTATTGACCGTAGCTATCAAAGTCTACGCTGTAAGTATCGGAGGATCATCGTCAATCAATTGTAATATTGTTATTTGTATTCACACAGTTTACTGAAGTAATGATTATAATTATTTTAAGTAATAATTCAAACTAATATTATAAATGCAAAAGTGTGTATGTCTATCTGTCTGTCTGTTACCTCTTCACGCCTGGACCGATTTTGCTGAAATTAGGCATGGAGATACTTTGAATCCCGGAAAAGGACATGGGATAATTTTTGTTCCGGGAAAATGATCGGTAACCGCGCGAGCAACGAGTTTTGGCGCATCGGAGTTGCGGGCGTCATCTAGTATAATATAAATACAGTTTCATAAAAATGCAATTTTCTATCGTATCTTTATTTGATCTTCTTAGGAATGGACCATTAGACAATCGCAAGACGGGAGGCCAGGGTGAGCTTGACAGGCTGATAGACGAGATCCTGATATCGTACTCCTGGGACGACCACGACGGGGTAAAGTCGTTCTCCTGGGTCGGCCCCGACGGAGTCAAATACACCCTAAAGTTTGTCACCGACGAGAGTCCAGAAGATCAGACTAGCCCACCACAGGACGAAGAGGAGGAGGAGGATCCACCAGGTTCCGGGCCAATTTCTCCTGGATGCCTAGCCTCATTATGTGGCTAATCTAGGATCGTCGATATATGTAAATATGAACATACTTTTATTAAAATAAATAAATAAAATAAATAAACGTTTATTCACTCTTTTTGACCATTACACCACAAGAATAAAATATATTTATTACTTTCTGTGTTTATTGTAGAACCGATCTGGTACCATACTTCTATTCTTTTAATATAATATTTCTTCTTATAACTCTAATACCCAATATTTATTATGTTATATTTAATATATTGTTTATTTTAATGTATATTACATTATTTCTGAACATAAACCATTATTTGTGTTAGGCATCTTAGTTTCTACGTTCTTTCTTCTATGTTCAAAAAGTATATTCATGATACCTATTTTGCATTAAAGTATATTTTATTTATATTAATAATTATTAAGTACCTTTTTCTAAATTATTAACATATTAATCCTTCAGGCCCCGCGCGAGCACCGGTGATCGCGAAAACAAACCTAGAACCTCCGATCGAAGGATTAAATATAGTTTGTGTTAACTTTAAGTTTTGATATAACAAAAAACTACTGTGATTTTTTCAAAATTGTTCAGAAGAGCTGGAAAGATTTTCATGATGAGTAGTTAAAAGTGGCACGCCACACATGCCTTACACTGCCACTGAAACAAAAAAATTGCTATTTATATGTCTTATAAAACGACAATTCGCTTATCATAATAGTATGGAGAAGCTACAATTTAAATTTACTTTGTTACCTAAATACGACGGAAAGTCCAATGTACTTTCTATAACGTGGATAACTACTCAGAGTAATAAAGAGTATTATATACCTGAAGAATTGCAAGATATTAGCAATCACACAGAAATAATGCAAACCGCTACATATAATAAAGTGCGAAATAGCCTAAAGAAAAGATATCAGACCAGAAGGATCTGGATAAACATGACAGAGGAGTTGATGAAAATTTATGTAGATGAAAATGATAATCTGCAATTTGGAGACCAATATCTTGAGGAACTTTTGCTTGAAGAACAGGTGATCCAAAAAGATAACATGCATGAAATTAAATATCAAAGCCTTAAGGATATCGCAGAAAAATTTATTATCGATAAATTTTCAACAAAGAATATGAACGCAAACTTATGGATTGACACATTTGAAAAAGAATGTGCTCGTTTTGGCGTCACAGCTAATGAACAAAAACTAGAAATTCTTAGATTATTTTTTGATAAGAGTTGCATCGACTGGTATAATTCGATGATTATGAAGCTAACACTTAACTCTGAATGGTCTATTTGGAAGTCAAAATTTTGTGAAACTTTTGCAAACAAAGGGTGGAATCCAGTCAGTTCAGCTTTATCATATAGATATAGAGATGGTTCTTTACTAGATTATGCAATAAGAAAAGAAAAGCTTCTACTTGAAATGAGAACTTCTATAGATGTAGGCACATTAATAGACCTGATAGCAGCAGGCTTACCAGATAAAATATTGCATAAGATTGATAGAGAGATTTTAACAGATACGACAGATTTATTCAATGTCCTAAGAAAACACGAGCACATAGTACAAAAGAAAAGTAATATTATGAATGGAAAGAAAATGTATAGGACCATCTGGCGAGCTAATGAGTATAATGAAGCTACTCGAAATACATGTAAGATTTGTGAAAATTTAAATAAAGGAGCTCGTTATCACTCAGAAGCTACATGTTGGTTCAAGCCAAAAGATGATAATAAGGCACAGAGAAATTTAATAAGACATGTGAATAATTCCGAAATTGAGGCGGAGTTAAATGAAACTGAACAAAAAAACTAATAGTGACACCATTAATAACTATAAAATTATCTATAAATGAGAAGTTACAAATAGATGGAATTTATGATTCAGGCTCTAATGTTTCTTTGGTAAATTCAAAATTACTTAAAATAAAAAATAAAGGAAGGAATGTAAACGAGGCAAGCTTAATAACTATTAATGGTGTCCAAAAAGCAACTGGTTTGACCAGATTAAGAATTAAGATTTTTGAAGTAGAAAAAGACGTGGATGTGTACGTCATTGATGAAAGGAATTTCAAACATGATTTTCTCGTTGGTTTGGATATGATAAAAAAGTTTGGATTGATTCAAACTGAAACATTAACAATTATTCAAAAGAAATGTAATAGTAGGAACAAGAATAATATAATAAAAAGAGAAATATATAATGAGGGAATTACAGAAAATATAAAAATAAACTTCAATGAACATGTCAAAGAGGATGATATTGAAATGAAAGTAGACCATTTAGAAGATGGTGAAAAGAATAAAATAAATAAACTAATTGATGAGTACAAGTCAGTTTTTGCTAAAGACAAGTATGATATAGGTACTGTAAGTGGATATGAAGCTAGAATTGACTTAACAGTAGAGAAATACTGCAGTAAGAGGCCTTACAGATGCACAATGGAAGATAAGAAGGAGATAGAACAGCAGATAGCAAAATTACTTGATAATAAACTAATAGAAGAATCCTACAGTCCATTTGCAGCGCCAGTTACATTAGCATTTAAAAAAGAAGACAATAAGAAAACAAGATTATGCATCGATTTCAGAGATTTGAATAAAATTGTAGTACCACAAGCTCAACCTTTCCCGTTAATTGAAGATCTAGTAATAAAAACTAGAAATTGCAAATATTTCACGACCCTAGATGTAAATTCAGCATTTTGGTCTATTCCTTTAAGAGTAGAAGACAGAAAGAAAACAGGGTTTGTAACTCAAGAAGGCCACTACCAGTGGACATGTCTTCCCTTTGGTTTAAAAACGTCCTCAGCAATATTTCAAAGAGTGTTGAGCAACATATTAAGAAAATATAAACTCAACGAATTTACCGTTAACTACATTGACGATATCTTGATTTTTTCAGAGGATTTTGATAGCCATATTAATCACTTGAAACAGTTATTAGAAGCTATAAAAAGGGAAGGATTTAGGCTAAAATTTACGAAATGCACTTTTGCCTCAAATTCTGTCAAATATCTGGGACATATCATTCAAAATAATTCAGTGCAGCCTTTAAAAGATAATATTATTTCAGTACAAAACTTCCCTACTCCTAAAAATCAAAAAAACATTAGACAGTTTCTTGGTAAAATAAATTTCTACCATGAATACATACCAAGAAAGGCTATTATATTGGATCCCTTGCATAAATTGCTAAGGAAAGGCCAAAAATTTGTTTGGTCCAATGAATGCCAAAAATCCTTTGACATTATAAAGAACCTATTATGCTCTAAACCAATATTAGAGATTTATGACAGAAATTTACCTATTAACATTTATACAGATGCATCCATAGAAGGAGTTGGTGCTGTCTTAAAGCAGATACAACCAGATGGACAAGAAAAAACTGTAGCATATTTTTCAAAAAAATTGACTGAAGCGCAAAAAAAAAGAAAGCCATTTATTTGGAATTGTTGGCAATAAAAGAGGCCATAAACCTTTAGAAAATATGAATTTAAAATCGAGAACTGACGAAGAATTAGGGGATCTTACCTATTACCTTTCACAGTATGAATTTAATATAGTATATTCTCCTGGAAGAGATAATTTAGAGGCGGACTGCTTAAGCAGGAATCCAGTATTGAATTCCGATGCAAATACTGATGAACAACTGAAAGTCGTAAATTTTATAAGGATTGAAGATATTTTTAAAGATCAGGAAATAAATAAAGAAATACAAGAGCAAAAACATAAATTAATAAATAAACATAATGTATACTTCAAAAGAGTTGGAAAAAGAGATAAAATAATATTATCAGAAGAATTATGTTTAAAATTATTGAAAGATGTTCATGAAAATATGTGTCATGTTGGGATCAACCAAATGCAAAAGATGATTGGTAAATTTTATTTTATTAGAAATCTATCAAATCATATAAAGAAGATTTGCAAAAGTTGTGAAGTTTGCATAAAAAATAAAACAAGAGGACAGGAAAAGTTTGGATTTATGTCTCATCTAGGACCAGCAACGAAACCTTTTCAGATAATGTCTATAGATACGATAGGTGGATTTGGAGGTTCGAGATCAACCAAAAAATATTTGCATTTATTGGTTGACCATTTTAGTAGATTTGCGTTTATACATACGTCCAAAACTCAAACAGCTAATGATTTCATTAAACTTTTATCGAATATAGTAGAGACGGAAGAAATTGGTATGGTTTTGACCGATCAATATCCGGGAATCAATTCGATTGCATTAAAAAGTTTTCTTCGTGAAAAAAATATACCCTTGGTATTTACAGCAGTAAACTGTCCCTTTTCTAATGCCTTAAATGAACGCCTAAACCAAACATTGGTAAATAAGATAAGATGCAAAGTTAATGAAAAAGGAAAGAAAAGAGCATGGGCTAACATAGCTAAAGAGTGTGTTACAAAGTATAATGAGACTGTTCATACAGTTACAGGTTTCTCACCATCTTATCTTTTATATGGCACAGAGAATGTAACGATTTTACCGAAGGAATTAAGAAATAACATATCAAGTGAGAATTGGATAAATGACAAGAGAATTGCTTTGGAGAATACAAAAAAGTCTCATGATTACAACAAAAAATTATTTGACAAAAATCGAAAGCATCGTGATTTTAATGTGGGAGATCTAGTTTATGTTGAAAATGGAAATAGACTGAATAGATTTAAATTAGACGAAGTTTATATCGGACCGTTTCGGATAATAGAGAAAGTGTCGAATTCTATATATAGGATAGACACAGGTCATAAGAAAGCAGAATCAAATCTATTTCATTTGACAAAAATGATTCCTGTACCTATGTCAGTTCTAAGTTAGATTTAGGTAGATGTAAAAATGTAAAAAAAAAAAAGTTTTTTTTTTTTCCTTTAGGGGAGGGGGAGATGTAAGTTTAAAACTTGTTATTTAGAGTAGGCTGGTATGTTTGCAACAGAAAAGTAAAATATTTTAATTTTGAAGGACGGCAATGTCAAGTTTGTTAGAACTGAAAAAAATGTTTCAAGGGAAAATATTTGTGTCCGATTTGGAGGATTTATAATTATAAACGTAATTGTCGTTTCTTTATTTTTACAGGTACTTATGTTATTCTATTATTATTGTATTTAGTTTTGTACATATAGTTTTCAATGTTTTACTGTTTGCTTATATACATTAAATCTTTATTTTTACAGAGAAACAAAATTGTTTATATTTTCCTCCTATACGTCGTAATAATCTTATATATATAATAAAATACTTATGCTAAAGTTGATCGACTGTTAATCAAATCATAATGCATAATACTCCAGTCATAACATAATATATCCGGTAATTGGAAGATTTCTTTGTATTATTTTTGCTTGTATGCCTTAACACACATTTGATTTAGGGAATGTAAGAGTTCAATATCCGAAATTCTGAATTATATTATAAAATGAAGCATTTTAAGCAAAAAAGTCACTTTTAAGACTTTCATTCACCTGTGACGAAAAAATGTAATTTTTATATAATATGAAACATAAGTTTTAAAACTGTTTGCTTCTATTGTCTATTAATATAAGCCATATTACATTTAAAAAATGGAATTTAATCTTCTGAACATGTAATATAAAAATTTTGACATCTAGATCGAACATGGACAAAATTATTGGCAGTCATTTCACATGGTAAAGGCAACTTTAATAATTGTAATTATAGCTTAAATGTTACTAAAAATATCCAGTTAGTTTTTGCTGTAAAAAAATATTTCCTAAATATTAGCTCTCCTAGACCCAAATTTGTTCCTCAGAACATTTTCAGTGCAATATTCCAATCATTTGACCGATTCCAAGTTTTTTATTTATTACAACGAAGAATTTCGCTAAAAAACACAAGCAGAATTTATTTCAAGACATTTTATTTAAACATTGATTGCGCACTACCGAAAACACAAACATAGTTCTTTGTATGGGAAGCATCGACATGGGGTCTCACAGACCGCGCTCGAAGTTCAAACCGAAATAAGTTTACAAAACTTGCAGTCGGCGTCGAATTTTTTTGCTTCAGAATACATTTTTCGATTAAAACTACTGACGATTCGGCATGTATTAAGAATTACAGCCTTTTGAAGTGTGATATAAGTGAGTGGGTGAATGTTGAGTGTTTTGAGACTACTGTGTAATGTTTTTGGGATGATTCCGGTACTTGATATAACTATTGGTATGGTTTTAACTACATTAACTTTCCACTGTGATTTTAATTCAATTGTTAGGTCTATATATTTTGTGACTTTAGTTGTATGTGTGGTAGTGAGATTGTGTGAATTCGGTATGGCGATGTCTATTAGGTATACAGTTCTATTTCGTTTGTCATGTAGTGTTATGTCAGGTCTGTTGTGGTGCACGGTCTTGTCTGTCAGTATTGTCCTGTCCCAGTACAGTTTGTAGTCCGGTGAGTCTAGTATGATTTGTGGTGTGTACTTGTAGTATGGTGTTTTGTGTGTGATGAGCTTGTGCTTGAGTGCGAGTGTCTGGTGTATGATTGCGGCTACTTAGTCGTGTCTATGTTTGTAATCTGTTTGTGTGATTGATGAGCAAGCGCCTGTTATATGTTGTATTGTTTCAGGGTGTTTATGGCAAGGGCGGCAATATTCACTTCTATAGTTTCTGTCTTTTATTATGTGTTTTCTATAATTCTTGGTATCTATTACTTGATCCTGTATAGCCAGCATAAAACCTTCTGTTTCTGGGAAGAGCTCGCCTTCCTTCAACCACGCGTTTGACGCTGTTTTGTCAACGGCATTATTGGTAAGATCTAGGCGGTGTCGTCCATGTAATGAATTTTGGGTCCATGCGTCAATTTTTTGTTGGTTTGTATGTATTTTTTTGTGTTGTCAGCGAATGTATAAGTGGTGTGTACGTGTCGGAGTTGCAGATAGCCTGGTGAAGAGTTTTAGTTTGTGCCTGATTGTAGAAGAATGTTCTGAGAAGTGTTTTTTGTCTATTGTGTAGATTTAGGATATCAAACAGTCCTCTACCTCCTTCATATTTTCTAGATAAAGTTAAACGTTGGACACAGGCCTTTGGGTGATGTTTCCTATGTTTCGTCATTGTTGTATTAATAATTCGTTGTAAATTTTTTAGTTCAGTTTGGTTCCAACGTATTATACCAAAGGGGTAGGTAAGTATGGGTATGGCGTATGTGTTAATTGTTTTTATTGTATTTTTTGCATTTAAGTGTGTGTGTAGTATTCTATGTAATCTTTCTTTAAATTTAAATTTAAATTTTTGTCTGAGTATGTTTTTCGTTATTAATATTATACTTATAAAATTACATGTCCTGAATGACTGACTGACTGACTGATTCATCATCGCTGAGAAAAAACTGTTAAAGTTACAGCAACGAAATAATGAGGGGCAAAAATGTATGGGCTCTGGTATAGTGCTCAACAGTTATGGATTGTATATTTTTAGGAAGGTATACCCATGTACATTAATGACCAATAGGGCGCTTGTCAAGATTCGTTGTACTTTTTGAGAAAAGCCATGTTAAAAGTGACATCAGCGCTCATACATTTCATGCTGATAACATCACGTTACATTATAGCATGATTATTTTTAGGGTTCCGTAGTCAACAAGGATATTATAGTTTCGGTCTGTCCGTCTGTTCATCTATCCGCGTTATTTTTTTTCTTTAATAATGCTCCTGTCCCTGATTTTAAGTTGAGGGATTTATGTTCTTAATACAATTTATACACTTAAACAGTCTTATATGTCTACACTTATCTTCAATATTTATATTTTCTGTCTGTCATCGTTACCTGCTCCGCCGTCCAAAGGTGAGCAGCATAAGGGTGGGGCTAAACTACTACTGTGAGCGTAAATCTAAGGTGTACTGTCTAAGACAAGACATCCGTAACCTTTCTAAGCGCAAATAAGTCTTACCACATAGACGACAAAAACTACGGCGGCAACGCCGGCCTTGTACGTTGACTGTACATTATTTCAATTATTATTTTTAACAAAAAATTAAAACCGACTTCCAAGGTAAAAACAATATTAACATTAATATGAACTAAAAAGTATTAAATAATTTTTGTTATCTAATAGTGCCTTTTTCCGAATTCGGCTAAGCCTCAACTATTTCTGTACTCAATCTTCATTATTTTGAAGTCGGTACCAGATAGCTGAATCTTCAGTCCTCTGACAGAATATTTGAAACTTTTGGAACTGGCACCGACTTCAAAATTATGAAGATTGAGTACAGAAATAGTTGAGGTGTAGCCGAATTCGGAAAAAGGCACTATTAGATAACAAAAATTATTTAATACTTTTTAGTTCATTTTAATGTTAATATTGTTTTTACCTTGGAAGTCGGTTTTAATTTTTTGTTAAAAATAATAATAATTTCACTCTTTTTAGTTACACTAGTAGGTAAGCCTTTGCGTATATTTTACGTATCTTATTACAATTTGTTAAGAGTCACAGTTCACACTTACAAAATAATATATTATCAGTGAAGTGAACATATTGTGCTAAGTAATTTAACAATTTTAATACTTCAAACCCCAAGCGGTCACCGGCGATTGCGATAACAATAGAAAGGCTATTGTGTCTCGTTTTTCCACGATCGAAGGATCTATCAGATAAAAAATTGTATAAACTTGCATAGGATGTAGCGTAGCTACTCATCTAATATATAAAATTCTCGTGTCACAGTTTTCGTTGCCATACTCCTCGGAAACGGCTTGACCGATTCTCATGAAATTATGCGAGCATATTGAGATTCTCAGACCTACTGGTCTGAGAATCGGCCAACATCTATTTTTCATACCAAAAATTATTTATATGGCAAAACAACGTTTACCGGGACAGCTAGTAATATAATATAATATTATCATAATTATTGACAGCTGTTCTTGTAATCAAGAATTCAATTTCAAATCCATTCAAATCGATACTTAGTGCGCCATCTATTGATTAATAAGTATAACTAATTAAAAAGACTTTGACTTGTTTAAATGCTCTTTTTAAAATAACTTTATTTTAATTCTATATTTTGTCTATTAAAATTTTATAAAGTAGTTAGTAAAGTATTCGATCTGTACCTATATAAAGTAGTAAAGTATAAATTTCGAGGAGTTCCCTCGATTACTCCTGGATCCCATCATCAGGTAACCACTTTTGTGAACATGGTACCAAATTGGAGTGAAACCAAATACAACAAAACAAAAATTTCGAAAATCGGTTCACAAACGGCGGAGTAATCGTTGAACATACAAAAAAAAAATTAAAAAAAAAATTAAAAAAAAAAATCAACAGCCGAACATATAACCTCCTCGTTTTTTGGAAGTCGGTTAAAAAGTACATTTGCTAGGGGCTGGGTGCCGTATAATTTTGTTACATACTCACTAAGAGCTATCTAATGGTATAATATGTTTTATCTCTGTTGACCAATATACCATAATGCCCATGATCCTTTGGTGAGTAGGGTTGTTTTATTATGTAGACACCCACTAAGGAAGGAATTTTGAAAAAAATTACATGTCCTGATCAGTCAGGACATGTAATTTTTTTCAAAATTCCTTCCTCAGCTTCCTTGCTCAGCGATGATGAATCAGTCAGTCAGTCAGACTGACTGACTGATTCATCATCGCTGAGCAAAAACTGTTAAAGTTACAGCAACGAAATTTGGTGAGTAGGGTTGTTTTATTAAGTAGACACCCACTAAGGAAGGAATTTTGAAAATTTTACCCTGAAGGGGGTGAAATAGGGGTTGAAAGTTTGAATGAAAGTCCGTCATTTCTTGAGTTAGAAACATGAAACTTTATTTTTGGGTTACTGATTAAAAGTGAATGGATACGTATTTAAGCGTTTTTGAAAATTCTACCCCCAAAGTGATGAAATTTGGGTTGAAAGTTTGAATGAAAGTCCATTATTTTTTGAATTAGAAACATGAAATTTTATGTTTGGGTTACTGATATAAAAATGATTGGATACATGTTTTTAAGCGTTTTTGGAAATTCTACCCCCAAGGGGGTAAAATTGGGGTTGAAAGTTTGAATGAAAGTCCGTCATTTCTTGTGTTAGAAACATGAATATTTATTTTTATGCTACTGATTAAAAATGAATGGATACGTATTTAAGCGTTTTTCGAAAATTCTACCCCCAAGGGGGTGAAATTGGGGTTGAAAGTTTGAATGAAAGTCCGTTATTTTTTGAGTTAGAAACATGAAATTTTATGTTTGGGTTACTGATATAAAAATGATTGGATACGTATACAAGCGTTTCTGGTAATCTACCCCCAAGGGGGTGAAATTGGGGTAGAAAGTTTCAATGAAAGTCCGTCATTTCTTGAGTTAGAAACATGAAAGTTTCTTGACGATTGCGTTTGACATTTGCTTAAATAGGGTCCCGTTTTCATACTTTGTATAAGGAACCACAAAAAGGGGAAAACTATCCACCTTTGTTATTATACTATGTTAACGCGGACGAAGTTGCGTGCAACAGCTAGTAATATATATGTGTGTTGTTTACTTTCAACATTATATTTGCATTTCTATTAATGTAAGGGCTGATTTGTCAGATAGCTTTTACCTGAGTAATAAATAAGTAACTTTATAATATGTATATTATTTACCCTTATAAGACATTCATGTCATAACATGAATGTCGTTGCAAGTAAGGTCGAATTTCGACCATTGGGCGATCTCTATAGTTTTTACAATTATATTATCTTATAGTGAGGGAGCCCTAGAACATTTTTTTTTTTGTGATTACTATCAAGCAAATTTTTTGTGAGTAGCTACATTTTGATAAGACGAACAACATTTTTATTTTCGAAAAATCTCGAAAGTGGTAGCTAACAGAGATAGAAAGGATTTTATACTTTGACATGATGGTCCTAAAACATGGATTGTTTTATTTGTAGCACAAGGTTACTCTTAAATAATATAACTATTAACCTACCAATATACAAAAAATCAGCTGGTTAGGGTTCCGTTTTATGGTACTGTAGTCAACCAAGTTTTGTTGATTACATAACCCTAAAACGGAACCCTAACCAGCTGATTTTTTGTATATTGGTAGGTTACTAGTTACATAATTTATGAATTAGCTTGTCCTACAAATAAAATAATCCATATTTTAGGACCATCAAGTCAAATTATCAAATCCTTTCTATCTGTGTTAGCTACCACTTTCGAGATTTTTCGAAAATAAAAATGTTGTTCGTCTTATCGAAATGTAGCTACTTACAAAAAATTAGCTTATTAACAATCACAAAAAAAATTGTTCTAGGGCTCCCGTACTATTATACTTTTTATTTGTTTCACAAACAACTAATAAAGCTGCTTTATTAGAAGGCGCATCAGACTGCATTGAGAAGTCGACAATATTAGACCAATTGTGAAACATGAGACAGGTTGGAATTTTTAAATAGTGTCGCTAATTATTTCATTTGTTTTTTATTTAATTTTAGCTTAGCTAACTTCAAAATTCAAATCAATTTGAACGTGATTTTGTCAAACGTGGAATCAATTCTAAATTGTGCTTGAGAGAAAAGATTTAAAGAGTAAGAGCCTACGACGGCCAGCCCTTCTTCAGTTTTGTAAAACGAGAAGCCTGTTTGTAGCCTTTGCATAGGTAAGAACTACCAGCAAATATGAATTTTCGGTCGCGGTTACTTTAGCTGGTAAACTTTCAGCTTTACGAAACTGAGGAAGGTCTGGCCGTCGCAGGCTCTTGGTCTATTAATACGTTATACATTTAGGATTCTGTGACTTACATTTTTACAGATAATCACGCTCTGTCTGTTCGCCGCAGCGGCTGCAGCGCCCGCTATCACCCCACAATACGAGTACAAGGAAACTCAACTCTGCCACGACAGGGACCACGCAGCTGTGCCCGGTGAGACAGGACACACGACAAGCGTCAAGTAAGAATCATGTTGCCTTAGATATTTTAACCGACTTCCAAAAAGAAGGAGGTTTCTCAATTCGACCGTACGTAATAATATATTATTTTAGGGTTCTGTAACCCAAAGGGTAAAAACGGGACCCTATTACTAAGACTGTCCGTCTGTCTGTCTCCAGGATGTATCTCAAGACCGGCTATAGCTAGATATCTGAAATTTTCACACTTTGTGTTGAAATACTAAAAACAAAATAAATTTTATTTTGCACCAGTGTATAACCTGGTTCCGAAGGTGAACTCCTGAATCATTATTTAAATAGATAGTATATGTTCGGGGATTTCGGCGCTATTAAAACTAAAAGAATATGCCAATAAATACTAACATGATATTATTTTGTCCATAGCATGCAATATTATATTTTTATTTTTATATTATTATTTAAGGAATGAACAAACAGGCGGCCAAAGCGGGGACGTCCAGACGAGTGAGAACGAGGCCATCGTGAACAACGGTTCCTACTCCGTGGTCGGTCCCGACGGTGTAATATACACCGTAACGTACAATACCGACAGTAAAGATAAACCAAGCCAACCAGCCATCGAGATTTAGAAAGAGCCGCCAAGTGAGCCCACTACTGGCTCGGTGTTAGACTTAGACCAAAGCGAGGAAGTCCATAACAAGACGAGTGAGAACGAGGCCATCGTGAACCACGGTTCCTACTCCGTGGTCGGTCCCGACGGTGTAATATACACCGTTACGTACAATACCGACAAAAGTGTCGACAAACCAAACCAACCAGCCATCGAGACTGTGAAAGAGCCGCCAAGTGTGGCTCACTTACTAACACTTACTACCGTCTCGGTGTTAGAAAACCAGACAAGACAACAAGACCATTTTTATCCCGGTTCACCGGGTTCACCGGGAACACCGGGTTCACCGGGAGCACCGGGATTCCCGGGAGGACCGGGTCTGCCATATTATTCTGATGCTGTCCTGGAGGGTTTAGTCGGTTAAAGCCAATTAAAATCTTCTTTATCTAAAATCTACGTATTCCTCTTTTACACTTTGTCCTTTATCAGTAAAGTAGTCAGTAAAAGTATCAGTAATAATACAAAATATACTCTCAAGTTAAATGCATGACTTTAATTTTTTTACCTTGTTCATAATTTACTTAATTACTATTTCACCGACTTCCAAAAAGGAGGAGGTTATATGTTCGGCTGTGGATATTTTTTTTTTTTTATTAAATTAAAGCTAGTACCTACAGTCTTTTCAATGTTATCAAGACGTTGTGTTTGCGAAAAATGGAATACCTAATTATTTAGAAAAGATCATCAACTTGTATGCTTATCTCAAATTATTATTATACTAATGGCTGCCATTTTACAACCGTGAGAGAGAGAATAAATTTGAGAGCCAATTTGTCGATAAAATATGCCATAGATCATGAATTCATGACATTAAAGGATCGGACACCGGTGTCGGGACACATTGTATATATTACCAGAATATTATTTTCCCACCAAAAACATTTAATGTAAAATATTACCTCAATGACCACAAAAGGTGTGCTCTATGAAAAAGACATCAGATCTAATGTAGAGCCAAGCTTCTGAATCCACGCGGCCTAACTCTATCGACTCTAACTCCAAAAAATCAGAAAGTATGTATGGCTTCGCTGTTTCGCTACTGTCATGATATTTAGTTTCTGATCAGAAGGTAACATCACATACAACAGAAGCTTGGCTCTACATTAGATCTGATGTCTTTTTCACAGGGCAAACCTTTTGTGGTTGTCGAGGTAACATTTCACATGAAATGTTTTTGGTGAGATTTCAGTCCTTTTTGTAAGTTGCTACTTGCTAGGCAGTTTTTTAGTGTTTTTTTTTATATATTTTTATAGGTTTTAAGTTAATGTCCATCCCATGTAAGCTTTTATATCCTAATTCATAAAATTGGTGAAAGTCTCATATTATTTAAACTTTCATTACCTACTAAACTTATTTTACGGCGTATAACCAAATTTCGGCGTGAGACAGTCTTGTTTCACATAGACAAGTCAGTCTTACGACACAATTAAAACAGTTGTGTCTATCATGTGGCGCACACCAAGTCAAAACTGTCTTGACTATAATGACGCAACGCATACAATTGTATAATATGGTTTTTGGATAAGTGTTCGTTCGGAGCGAAATAGAGATGCGAGCGGTATTACTTCTGAAATTAACCTGGTTAATTTCTCGCGGAAAGTAACTCTCGGAACCGGTATTATTTTAACCAAGTTAAAACGCTCTATAACCAGGTTTTTGGATAAGTGTTCGTTTGGAGCGAAATAGAGATGCGAGCGGTATTCCTTCTGAAATACCTGGTTAATTTCTCACGGAAAGTAACTAGTGGAGTGATATCTTCTATCCCTCTCTAGTGCACCATCTAATAGCCAATAGGCCATAACTTGTTTAAGTGTGGACAATGGGTGATGGTCGTGGTGTGTGTGAGTGGGCGGGGCGAACATAACCGCGAACGGTTCTAACCGGTATTTTGAGCAGTGAGCAATTTAATTTTGCTCTTAGAACCAAACCAGAAATAATTTCGAACCGTTCAGAGCGGAATCGAAATGAAAACGCTCTTTTGGAAATGTATGGCGTTTCTAACGAACAGGATCGCGAAGATAAACCAGGTTTCCGAGCCTCGAGTCGAACTACTAACGAAAACGAAACAAAAGAATAATATTTTGTATTTTTTTATCATGCGAAACAACAAACAACTAATTAAAATGAAAAAAAACAGATCGCCCAGCTCGAACCATTGTTCAGGCGAGTAATTAAATTATAAAGAGAGTACACAATAAACACAATAATGTAAATGGTATACCTAAATATAAAATAAACACATGTATACAATATCATAAGACATGATATTAAAAAAAGTATAATATATTCTCCCCTTACGGGCAGCAGAGTGGACCACGCAGACGAAGTCACGCGAAAAATTTAAACAATAAAGTTGTTCCAAAAAAATTCGAAGTATTTCCTATAAAAGTCGAGGAAATAATATTGTGATGCTTATGCGATTGCTAAAAATGAAACAGGTTAGTATTGTGTGTCTATATGAGCGATTGATTATAATATTATTATTTTAAAGCGTGTTTGTGAATGTTATTCACAATTTTCTGTGGGTAGATTTTTTAATAAATTAATTCTTTTGGCTGTCGACAACTCTTGAAAATTGAATTCTTGGTACTAATTGAAATTTAATTAAAATAAATATTTGTTACAATTGCCTGTTTGATGGATATTATTATAATTTTATCTTTGTTTTTATAATATACTTCTCATATTATATTTTTTAGATTATAACATTCTGTGTCTTGGCCGTTGCGGCCGCAGCCCCCGCTTCCAAACTATACACACACATTGATACAAAGTTGCTCAGCTACGATAACGAAAACAAAGGAACCATAGATGAAATTATCCTAAAGCCACCGATCAAGTATTATTACAAGTAAGAATGCATGTTTTAATTTTTAAGGGAAACATGTAGGGAAGACAGTTTGAGCTTATATACCGCCTTGTAGAAAATTGTTTTGTGCTAATCTTTTGAGATAAGTAATGCGATGTGCATTTTAATATCTAACATCGTCACATATTTAACATACTCGTATTATCCTATCAATCCCCGTAAGGCCCAAGTGGACCGAGATAATAAAAGATTTCCAAGAATTGGCGATCGAAGGATTAATACAAACCCTGTTTAAACAGGACACAAACTAAGAGTTTGAACTTAAACAGCGCGCCTCGAAACTTTAAAAAAATAATACGAGATCTCCAAAATGAAGGTAAATGTCGCTAGTAGAACTGGTTTTTGTTTAACCAATTAGCGATTTTTACTATTTTTGCTCTTCTGAATTCAAAATCATTTAGAAAACCTGTACCAGGACTACCAGGTATTCCTCATATTAATCGAATTACAAATAATAAAAAAAAGGTATTCCTCATATTGACCGTAGATACTATAAAACTATCTTAGGGACCTATCAGACAGAGAGCGGGCACGCGGTCAAGCGTTCATGCGGTCAGTTTTGCGTTCTTTGTGTTGTATTACGTTACATAGGCAAATTCACACAGAGGGCGTTCCGTCAGTCTCCGCTCTCTGATGGGTCCCTTAAGGTCTACGCTGTTACCATCGGAGGATGATGATATAGTAATAACAAAAATCTTTTACGGTCAGTATGCATTTGTAACATTGTACCTACACAGTTTAATTGATACTGAAGTAATTATTGCTTTTAGCAATAATATTATATACTTAGTAAAATTTATTGTCTTATGATATTTTCAATTGATCTTGTAAGGAATGGACCATCATACAATCGCAAGACGGGAGGCCAGGGTGATCTTGAGCTCATAAACGAGATCCTGAAATTGTACTCCATGCTCGGCTTCGACGGTTTTAAATCGTACTCCTGGGTCGGCCCCGACGGCGTGAAATACACCCTGGATTATATCATCGACGGGAGTGCAGGAGTACAGCCTAGCACGCCACCGCCCGATAAGTTTATAGGGTCAGCGTTTTCCGCACCTTTTTCTGGTCCATGCCTAGCCTCATTAGTAGGTTGTGGCTAGCCTAGCATCGTCAATCTATGTACTTATATATGAACAAATTGTAATTACAATAAAATATATTTTTTAATTATTTTTGTTTTTTTTTTACATAAAACTATTAACTATTAAATAGTACATTTTAGTTTGTTAAAGTTTTAAAATAACAAAAAAAATCTGGTTTTTTGTTTGCAATTCGGAACAACTGGATTTTTTTTGGTATGGGTAGTTATTTTTTAATATCTTCGATCCAAGTTGCAGCTGGATATTATAAAAATCTTACCTGACCAGCCACCTTGGCCGTCGCCCACCACACATGCCTTGCACTGCCGCTGAAACAAAGGAATTGCTTTTTAATAATAATAATAATAATAATAATAATAATAATCATTTATTTGCAAAGAATGTTGTTTACAAAGATCTTAAAGTAAGTTATAATTATTATACAGTATCAAACATTCTGCTTTGGAAGCATGCAAAATTTAATACAGTTTTTAAATTCTATATTTGCCTTAATTAGAAGATAGCCACACATTAATTTATTAATGACAATAGAAAAAATAAATGCCTTTACTATACAGAGAAAAAAACTATTTACACAATCTGTGCTAATATAGGTACTATACTTAATAATATTATAAAGCTGAAGAGTTTGTTTGAACATGCTTATCTCAAGAACTGCTGGTCCAATTTCAAAAATGATTTCATTGCTAGATAGCAAATTTATCTAGAAAGGCTATAGGCTAACATCACGCTGCGACATATTATAGGAGCGAAGAAAAAGAAGAAATTGTCGAAAAAACGGGGGAAAATATGTGAAAGTGCTTTTGGGGATGAAAACTGTTATTTGGCACATATATAATATATAAAGTAAGCCACGTAGATGGAATAAACTTTTTTTTACAGCGAAGCCGCGCGGGATGTCTACAAAATAGCCTTTTTATCTATGCCAAATAACATAAATGTGAAATAATTTTCCCCGTTTCTTTACACATTTTCCTCTTTTTCTTCGCATATTACCATACTTAACAAAATACACAATTACTTTAATTATAATTAATCGTATATTTTTTAATAATTATTAAAAAATATCAGAACAAGATTGATTTATTATTTTAGTATTACGAACACGGAAGAACTAATAAAGCTGTATCATTAGAAAGACGCATCAGATTGCATTGATGAGTCTACAATATTAGACCACTTCTGAAACATAAGACAGGTTTGAATTTTTGAAGTGTGCAACAATTTTTTAAAATCTGACTTTTTTATTGCAACTTAGCTAACTTCAAATAAATGTGAACGTGATATTTTATCAATCGTGGAATCATTATACTTCTACTAATTATATTTATCTAAATTCCTAATAAAATTTATTTGTTACAGTTGCGACTATCGAAAATTTATTGATTAATTTAGAATTGAATTATGTAGAATGTGATTTTAATTTCAATAGTCAAGATTATCGCACTCAAAAAGTGTGAGTGAAATAATTATTACTTTCGATAAAATATGATTATCTTTTATATTTTTACAATTTAATTTTTTAAGTACTTATTTAGATAAATTTTATTTTGCTTAGAAAAAAATCAGCACGCGATTTTTTTAGATTTTTAATTTACTAGATGATGCCCGCAACTCCGTTGCGCCAAAATTAATTTATCGCGCGAGAACCGTATATTATTCCGGGATAAAAAGTATCATATGTCCTTTCCCGGGACTCAAGATATCTCCGTGCCAACTGACAGACAGACACACTATGGTTAACTTTTCATTTTTTCACAGATTATCGCACTCTGTCTCTTCGCCGTAGCGGCCACAACGCCCGCTATCACCCCGGAATACGAGTACAAGGAAACTCAACTCTGCCGCGACAGTGACCACACAGCCGACCCCTGTGAGACAGGACAAACACCACTGGTAAAGTAAGAGTATTATATGTAGAATCTAAAAACATACTAGCATGAATTTTTGTAGAATTTTTAAACTCTAGTAGTAAAAGTATCGAAACTTTAATTATTTTATGGACATAATACATAATATCTTCAAGAACCAATTTTGATTTAGGATATAAGGATATAATAATTAATAATATTTTCACAAAAATAAATCAATTACACGGTCTTTGTTAAAAATACATGCAATCCTATAGGGCCGCTCTAGATGGGCTTGAGATGGATGGCGAGAGTGAAGACAAACCAACATTTAAAGAAGACGAGGCATTTGAAGCACTTGAAGAAGCCCCGAGATTTGAGGGAGAAGAGTCGACATTTGAATTAATAGATGAGTCAGGACTCGTTCATTCTTTTGTCGAAAACCCACTCCACATCGAACCTCCACCCATTTTAGCAGGTATTGGAGCCTTATTCTATTATTTCCACCGTGATTCGTAGGCAAATTAATGATCATAATACTCGTAATATTAACGAACAAAAAGTGATAGGGTATAGTAGTTTACCAAGTTTTGTTGATAACAGATTCCTAAAATGGAACCCTAACCAGCTGACTTTTTGTATAATATTGGTAGTTATAGTTATATAATTTAAGAGTAACCTTGTCCTACAAATAAAACAATCCATATTTTAGGACCATCAAGTCAAAGTATGAAATCCTTTCTATCGCTATTAGCTACCACTTTCGACATTTTTCGAAATTAAAAATGTTGTTCGTCTTATCAAAATGTAGCTACTCACAAAAAATTAGCTTGTTAGTCATCACAAAAAAAAATGTTCTAGGGCTCCCGTACTAAAAATAATAATATTATGTGCGTTTTTATTCAAACCGCAAGTGTTGAGTTCAGTGGCTAAAGCTAATTTAAATTTTTGAAAATATTTTAAAACAACGTGATATTTTAGTGGTTATTTTCCCGCAGCAGAACGATTTACCTATAGTACAGATGTACCAGAATCTGATGGCAAAAAGTGAGAAAATAAATTGACTCTAGCAATACCGGGGTAATAGGAATAAAATATTTTCATCCTTTTTTATTCCTTTAGCGGCTTATTTTGTGTGTGAAACATGCAAATATAAAAATTTATCCAATGATCAAGGATATTTTTTGAAAATTTGCTGTCAAAAATTGCCATCAGATTCTGGTAGACCTATAATGGTACTATCGAATCATACTATTTATTTTTTGAAAATAAAAAATATACTTACCTATTTTATGTCATAAATAACGAAATACGTAAATTCGTTCTTTCTGACGCTCTCCTCTAAAACTTGCAATTCGTTAGTTGACTGTAAACTCAGGGGCAGTCGAATTATTATTAATAAAATAAAATAAAAATTTGGGGGGCTCCCATACATACAATATACTATTTTTGCTCTAGAAAATACGGAACCTTCGTGTCCGACGCGCATTTGGTTGATTTTATTATAATTATGTAGAGAATTTTCAGATTTGCAAGTTCGTACCAGGTAGTTCTATAAAATGTTATGTACTTTTAATTTTTAACTTATTTTACTGACACACAGGTTCTCCAATACAAGAAATCATGAAAAATCCAGACGTCGTATTTTACATTAGTTTCAACAACGGCTCGGGACCTTTCTATTACGCGTAAGTACCATTTCTAGGGTTTCGTAACCAGTAACCACAGGACAAAAACGGAACCCTTATAAATTCGGTATGTTTGTCTCTCCGTCCGTATGTCACAGCCACTTTTCTACGAAACTAAGACCTATATTGTTAAAACGTGGTAAATAGATATAATATAATTTAATATTATATTTGGTGAACCGCATTCAGATTTTTATACAAATATAGAAAATACTTTATAAAATTATCACTCTGCTTGCAATTCATTTCTAGTAATTCTGCTAATTCATACTAATTTGACATTCGTCAGTTTGACAAGTTTGACAAGTCATTTGCTGAATTGATTGAGAGGAATTGCTTAATGTGACCATTTTAGCCCCGCCGCGCTGGTGTATAAAAGTATTGATGTGTATGTCCCAAAAGTATTGATTTTACATAAAAAATTATAAGGTTTAAAGTAGAAAATCAAATTTTCGACAACTTTGGTCGGTATCATATTTTTCTTAAAAAAATAAAAGATTTGATTTGAACTTCAAACCATTATAGCGGCTAACGCACCGGTTGGATTTGGTCAAGTTTTTTAATTTAAGCTATTTATGATCCCCCTTAAACATATTTTATGCAAAAGAATTTCGTAATCAAAGTAATTTCAGGTTTTCAGGTTTCATAAAATAATTTTATATGGCTGAGCCAACGCGCCTGGGTTAATAATATGATTTAAATAAAGATATGAATCCAATAATGGTGGAGTTAAATCATTTTACTTTTTACCCGACTACGGCGAAGCAAAAAGGAGGGTTATGATTTTGGCTTGTATGTATGTATGTATGTGGGTATGGATGTTTGTCTGTTCCCTCGTAACTTTAAAACTACTTGTCCTATTTAGACAAATGAGGTGTTATTGGAAGCGTCTTGATTGTCTGCTGGTTATAGGCTACATGATTTAAGTAAAATTGACTATAGCGCCATCTAGGGCACTTAAAGTATAGAACAAAAAAAAAATTCCTGACTATGTTGTGTGGGGTATCAAATGAAAGAACTTTGTTAGCACATTACAAATATATAAATTTTATTAGCTTTTTCCAACGGGTTTGCTTGCAATTACCTGATTATTGCATGAATTCATGATATCACTTCAATACAATATGAAACCACAATTAATTATATATACCTTCACCCTAGGCTGGATCACACCCCCTCTTCCTGAACATATTACAGTCGCGTCGTTAGTGTTCAATTTTACTTCTCCTGCTTTCGGAACAAAGTTATAAATTGAAAGTGAAATTAATGTACCATAAACTAAACATAATTACTTTTTACCCGACTACGGCGAAGCAAAAAGGAGGGTTATGATTTTGGCCTGTATGTATGTATGTGGGTATGTATGTATGTATGTGAGTATGGATGTTTGTCTTTTCCCTCGTAACTTTAAAACTACTTGTCCTATTTAGACAAATGAGGTTGTATTGAATGCGTCTTGATTGTCCGCTAGTTATAGGCTACATGACTTTACATAAAATTGACTATACCGCCATCTAGGGCACTTAAAGTATAGAACAAAAAAAATCCTGACTATGTTGTGTGGGGTATCAAATAAAAGAACTTTGTTAGCACATTTCAAATATATATAAATTTTATTAGCTATTTCCTACGGATTTGCTTGCAATCACCTGATTATTGCATAAATTCATGATATCACTTCAATACAATATGAAACCACAATTAATTATAATATATACCTTCAGGCTTCACCCTCGGCTGGATCTTGGTCCAACCCCCCCCCCCCCCCCCCCCCCTCTTCCTGAACATGTAGTCGCGTCGTTAGTGTTCAATTTTAATCTCCGTCCTGTCCGTCCGTCTAAAATCCTGCTTTCGGAGCAAAGTTATAAATTGAAAGTGAAATTATTGTACCCTAAACTAAACATACTTTTTGAGTATCATTTGATTACCGTGTGATACCTGTACCCTCGGCCGGAACTCGGCTGTGCCCTACCAAGTTCCGGCCGAGGGTGCAGGTACCTGGAAATGTTGTCGCATCGTTAGTGTTGAGCGTTGTTCTTGAGATACAGCTTGGATATGGACAAACGGACTGGCTGATATTAACCATCCATGAGAAAATTAACCATCTCCGTTATTATGCTATGCTAACGCGGACGAAGTCGCAGGCAACAGCTAGTGAAACAATAAATAACTATTCATTCAACTCACTAGAACCAAATAAATTGTAAAATATCCTTAATATGGTCGTCGATCATTTGTGGAGTTGGGAAGGTTAAGAAATTTATCTATCGAATTTTAGCCCCAAAATAATTGAAATAAAAATAAAGTTTAAAAAACTAAAACCCGACTACCAAAACGCGCTCTAAAAAGTACGAAACAAGAAAACAGTTTATAGGGATATGGAAATGTTTAAAGGATAGCCGTGGTCGTATGCCACCTACTATTATAGCAAAACAGATTCATTGTAGATAATAAAATTGGGCATACATACGACCACGGCTATCCTTTAAACATTTCCATATCCCTATAAACTGTTTTCTTGTTTCGTACTTTTTGTGCGCGTTTTGGTAGTCGGGTTTTAGTTTTTTAAACTTTATTTAAGTAGTCAGTAACTTAAAATTCATAAAATAATATTATACATTAATATCTTTAGGTGGCAGCAAGATGACCGATTGATATATACTCAGAGTAAACTCAAGAATAGGGGTCTCGAGGATGAGGCCCTCGTGATCGACGGAACTTACTCGTACTACTTGATCGAGCCCCGTCCAAAAGACATTCTCCAATTCGCCTACACCAAATACGTCGCCGACGAGAAGGGATACCGAGCTAACGTCACTATCATCTCTCTTGATCTATGGAAAACTATATTTCCTAAGTTTAGCACCCTGGACTATCTCTATACCCTCATCGGTTGAACTTTCCTAATGTTGGGTTGCACCAACTAACTTTAACTATAACTGTAACTTTAACTATAGTGCAAAATGTCAAATCTTTGTTTAAAGTTAAATATGGCGTCCACGGACCCCATATTTAACCATAAACGCTCATACGTATATCAAAATTTTTCGTGATCTATGTTTTACAGTGTTATATTTTTCCTGACAATTTTTATGGATGATAATTTTCTTTATACTGTTAATCCCGTTACCTGTAGCTTGAATAAGAAAATGAATGCAACAGGCATCTATTCTGTGAATTTCTCCAGTCAAAGTTAAGGTTCAAGTTAAAGTTAAAGGACGCCATATTTAACTATAACCATAACTTTACCTTAACTTTAACTTTAACCACGCCTCTGGTGCAACCCACCCTAAGCCTTATGAGTTGGTCACTCCACCTCTGACTCTCACCGGCTGAAACATCCTAGTTTGCAATGATTTCCAACTCATTTTAAAAATAAATTTTAAGTTGTTTCACGTTTCGTCTTATTAATTAATCCTTAAAAAAGCAAAGCAATTTTTGAACATAAACTATATTAAAAAAACAGTCTAATTACCGGCCGCCTAACGAGCAATTTTATTGCCAATGTCACGATTTAATTTTATTGAACAGCTTATTTTGACAATTAGTTTAAATACCCCAGTCAATTTAGACCAAAATTCGCACGCTGAAAATCGCTATTATTGTTTAGATTTAGAATAATTATGATTATTGATTATAAATGATATTTAAAAGTTCTCCAATGCTCCCCTGGATTTTTTTACTAAAGGTCAAAGGTCCAAAAAATTAGTTTTTCACGATTTTCCCGCACAAGATAATTATGGAGAACTTTCAAATTAATTTTTAATCATGCCCTAAACAATTTTCACGATTTTCAGCTTGGTGCGAATTTATGAAACCTCAAATATCTAACTTGACTGGGGTATGAACGAGTGTGATGTTCAATATCAACCCTAGACGGTCAATAATATTACACAATACGTGATATTGTTCAATATTCTTGTAGGTCTAGGAGCTCACTTAGGTAAGCAAAGCGATTCCTTAGAAAAGCAAAACATAGAAATCCTCATGCTAACATATTATTTTCTAACAATAAAGAAAAATCAATTATGTCTTGAATACATTTCTATGCAAAACTTTTTATCACATGAGTAGATAGATAATAGGTAACAAAAAATAATGCTGTTATCTGTTTATTATTATTTATGACAATTAGATTATGAAATATGTGTTTGTTTTTTAAAAATAATCTATGCAGCATAGATATCTCCGATCATGTTCCAGTCAAAATAAAGAATCTCGAAATTCAAGATAAAGTAAGGAGTTTTATGTTCGAATAAACCTTTACTTTACGCCTATTTTGCGCCTAATAATTGCAGCAATTGAAATTAAAACGGATCCTTCTATCGGAGATTCTCGGAAATGCCATTGTATTCTATTGTTGTCGCGATCACCGGTGCTCGTGCGGATCTTGATGGGTTAAATTCAAAATATATAATGCATTTTCTTTTATAAGCATGAGGAACTGTATAAATAACTAATATTCAAGAGTGGACAAACTAGTCAAATCAACGTCAAATAATTGTTTTATTCAGAACCTTTTTTTTACAAAACCTTTCCTGAACGTCGAGACTATATAGTGCCTACCACCGGTTCGGGAACTAGCTCGGCGAGAAGAACTGGCGTAAGAAACTCGCACGGGGCCATCTTTTACCAAAAATATGGAAAATTACTCTTCTAAGGCCTATAATTACTAGACAGAAAACTACTCATAAATAGCGAAGAAGAGCTTTAGAAAGAAATTTTAGATCAAAGGTAAAAAACCGTTTGCGATATTTGTTTTAAAAAAATCTCATTCTATGTAGAATCAACCAAAAAAGAGGTTGAATTCATGTGAATTCAACCTCTTTTTTGGTTGTAAATAATATTCTCAACGAATGATTCAAAAAATGGTTTTATGCCTCAAAGTGTTTTTTCACTAGAGCGCGCACTCTTTTTAACCAGCAATTTCGGTTAAAAATACAGCCAGATAAAGCTTTTAATTATTGTGTATAACGAAGATATTGTCTATGCCACTATAAATATCTGTACTTATAGAGCTTATAGCCGATTCTCTTAAATTCCGAGGAAAACCCCTAAAAAGAGACTTCAAGGTTTGCGGTTTCGATTTGTCACCATAAGCGTTTTCAATACCATCGAATATTAGCATAAGCGACCGGTATTTTGGAGCATAACAAATAAATAAAGCTGTGTATAAAGAATCGCGTCACAATCCCTCTGAAAGTCGTCGACGTTAGACCGATTCGAAAAAATGAGACTGGTGCGTATTGTGTTGTGTGCGCGGCGACAGATGCTCTCGGCTCTGACGAAACACTACCTTCAATAGTTTCAAAACACGACTAATTTCTGTGCCCAAGTGTGTCATAAAATTGATCAAAATTTCATTTTCTAATTTCCGTACCTCTGTGTCATAAAATTGATCTTGAATTTTCCGATGCTATTTATAGAATATCGGTATCGTGAAACCCGTTAATATTTTGTGCTTTAGCGAATTATGTTTCAATGATTTTACATCGAAACGTTCTAGTAAGTTTTATATCTTATCAGTTATCTTATGAATGAATTTTAACTTTACTGTACTTTTCAGATCATCGCTCTTTGCCTTTTCGCCGTAGCGGCCGCGGCGCCCGCCACCAACGCCCCGAACTACGACGGCAGATATTACAACAATAATTACAATGACGTCCAACTCCTCCGTTACGAGAGCGACAACATCGGCACTGGACCTTTCCGTTACGCGTAAGTACCTTTTTCATTTCGATGCATCTATCAGACAGACGTCCCGATTTTGGCGGGACGTCTAAATCAAAACTAAATGTCCCACGCGGGACAAGCTCAGTCCCGCTTTTCGGGGATAGCTCGAAAGTACGTGCAGCGTGCTAAGAAAGAAAGGTGCGTTATGAAGATAAGAGTGTAGGAGTTTTTCTATGGCAGCCTTTGCTATCTATTGTCACGATAACGTAGTTTTAAGTCAAATAAAAAAATATAAATTCGAAAACTTTAGTTTTTTTACGTTTTTATTACTATGTCCCGCTTTTGACGGAAGAATCTCACTGTTTTTACTCAGTAAGTTCCAAAGTCCCGACTTGGCACAAAATATATCTGGTAATTCTGGTGTCTATCCATCAAGCGGAAAAGTATTTTCATCTCCATCGTACTTGTGGCTTGAAGGACTGCTAGCACAGCAAACCTTTTTAACTTTATTCTACTACCAAGAAGCAATCATTATGAGAGTAGCTGTTGCCTTTTTTAATTTAAATTTTGATAGCAATTAATAGCAATAATTAAAACACAAAAGAAACTCTATATTTTCGCAGAAGAAACATTACAATTAAAATAAATTAACACATACTTATATCAAAAAGTATTCATGTTAAAAAATTAAAGAAAAAGATTGCATTGACGTACTTATAGAAAATTAACTTCTTGTTATGCTCAAGCGAATTCTTTGAGAAAACCCCCGTACAAACTTCTAGCTGTTAGAATTCTTAAAAAATATATATATATTTTTTTCCTTTACAAACTTATCTATAACATTTTGTTATCATTTACCTACACATTTTGTCACAAAACCTAAAAATTTAGTTTCTCTGGCTTTATAAACTTTGATGAGAACCATTAATTTTGTATTACAGTTGGGAGCAAACTGACGGCCAAAGGGCGGAAGCTCGCGGTGAGCTCAAGAACGAAGGTCGCGAGGACGAGGCCCTCGTGATCACAGGATCGTACGCCTGGGTTGGCCCCGACGGCGTCACCTACATCGTCAGGTACACCGCTGACGAGAACGGATTCCAGCCCGAAATCGAGGAGGGACCAGGTGGTGCCATCCCCTCCGCTGTCCTCGCTAGCCTCGCCGGTTAAACCGTCCTCAGCCTGAACAATTGAACTATCGCATCGGCGTTACCATCTCCAGCCGCGTCGGTTGAACCATCCTCAACCTCATCGGTTGAACCATTTCAGCCTCTTCGGTTAAACCATCTTATGCCGCATCGGTTGAAATATCCTAGTCTACAATGATTTCCAACTCGTTATGTAAATAAATTTTTATTTGTTTCATGTTTCGTCTTATTAATTCACCCTTTGCTCAATAACTTCAAAGCAGGTTCTTTTTCCATATAAACTAGATACATGGAACCAGCTTGAGTAAGTAATCAGAAAGCGAGTCCTATCAAATCGAAAAATATTAATCCTAATCCTAAAATAGTTTCTGTTACTATCATCTATATTCTATAGAAAGAAGAAAACTATTAAGTCCGAAAGTGTCAAATGCAAAACTGAGAAAAAGTGAAGCTCATATTTATATGTTATTGTGTAACTAATAGCGGGCTTACATTATTCCAATCCAGTGGAATCCTCTCACTGGATTTGAGTAAACAGGCAATAGTTTCATGGATATTTATGCTGTTTTTAAATCCTAATATTATGTTAATTATATAAATTTATATCCATTACATATTATATCCCAATTATATCATTGTAATATTGTATCTAGTTAGTGGTTCTTAATATTGCGAGACGAAAACCAATGACATCACTCGTAGCTAAAGATTGCTCATCGTACAAACCACAGGTACATCCCACTCTTTTTCATCGTGACATTTAACATTGATTTTGCCCAAATTTCATAAATCACAATTAATACTCATAAAAAACAAATACTTGATCACCTTGACATTGCGCAACAAATGTCTCTATGTAAATTTTAAAATCACATGCATAGTTTTCGTGCTACGAGTATTAAGGCGACGCCTTGATAATTTGGCTATAGCGATATCGATTTCTCTCAGCAATGACTAAAGCTAAGAAATTAAAGTTCATTGTCAGTATTCATCATGTCTTTGTCTTTGAATTACCCATAGCATAGCACGATTGGTCAACTTTTATAACACAGAATAATCAATCAAAAAGACCTAGTGTAAAAAAGGGATTCCTATTTTGCCAACATAGGAGAGTGATTTAAACTTCCAAAATTTGTACATAGATTGGTTCAAGCATACACTTTAATTAGCCCATAGCTTATATGAAATGTATTTATGGTTTTTAAATTACGCGACGAAAACCATTTTGTCGCTTACGCCCTTTCCATTTTTTGCTGTTCTGTTGCTTGTTTTATATAAGAGGCCGGGCCGGCCTCTTAAAGAAAACAAGCAATCTAAAACATATCCAACACGGTTTTTTTACTTTAACGCGGCATCACCTTAAGAGTAGTTATCTTACAGGGAGGTCACAAAAAGTGGAAGTTACAGCTAGTGATGGTACTAAGACATTCTCTGATTGCGCGGAAGTACACAAAGGTGTACCCCAGGGATCTATTCTGGGCCCTCTACTATTTTTACTATTTAGTGCAGACATGTCTCAAAAGGTGGTTCACTGTAAACACCATATGTACGCTGATGACACACAAATTTATCTAAGTTTTGATCCACAAGACACGAGAGTAGCCGTCAATAAGATAAATGAGGATTTAGAAAGTATATCAGAGTGGTCTAAGTCTTGTGGGCTACTCCTAAATCCAACGAAAACAAAATTCATGATTTTAGGCTCTAGGAGGCAGGTTGCTGGCATCTTGGATAAACAACCTTTTGTTTCAATAAACGGACAGCAAATTGAACGTGTAAATGTTGCCCGTAATTTAGGAGTCATAATGGATTCGCACCTGAAGTTTGAACAACATATCTTGGATGTTGTCAGCACATGTTTCTTCCGTCTCAAAAGTCTTTACAGGCTTAGATCATATCTCAGTGAGGACATACGGATCAGACTTTGCGAGACACTTGTACTTTCAAAGTTGAACTATGCGGACACTGCTATAGGAGTAAACTTACTTGCCAGAACAGAGAAGCTTATACAGAGAGTTCAAAATGCTTGTGTCCGTTTCTGTTTTACAGTCCCTCCACGTGCCCATGTAACACCCTACATCAATAATGCAAACCTTCTAAAGATGAAAGAGCGTAGGAAATTGCATTTTGCCTCACTGCTTTTTGATATTATACTAACCCAAACGCCTTCTTACTTATATGAAAAATTATCTTGGGCTAGTGATGTGAGTATGCGTACCAGAGCCTCCCAGTATAGATCATAACGCCAATATAGATCATAACGCCATAGCATAGAACAGCAGCATTCCGTGGATCGTTTAGATATGCAGCCTCCCGCTGTTGGAATAACCTCCCACCTCCTCTCCGAGTGCTGAAATCAAAAGCTTCGTTTAGTCGCCATTATAAAATTCACTTGCTCACTTCACAAAAACAAATAAATACAATACCTGAATCTTATGCACCACGATCTGCATTGTTTAGTTATCCAACAGCGGGGCGATCTTTCTAGTCTTCGTTTGTGTATGGATTGTTCTGAATGCATTAGGTACCTATTTAAGATTTTGTCTGTTATTTTATTTTTAATAAGCTCTTTCATAAAATATTTTGTATCCATTCTATATAGTTTATGTTTGTATCCTCAGTTTGTACTTTGTATCTGTTTGTAAATATTAGACGCCATATAGATCTTCTTCTTCTTTCATCATGGCGGCCTTATCAAATTGCCAATTGACAGTATAATAATTGAGCTGTGTGTTTCTTCATTGACCTTGTATTTTTCTTTTTTTAATATTTTTTTTTTTTTTGTATTTACTATTAGTGTTTTTACAGTATAATAATTGAGCTGTGTGTTTCTTCATAGACCTTGTATTTTTCTTTTTTTAATTTTTTTTTTTTTTTTTGTATTTACTATTAGTGTTTTTGCTTTCTTGTTTAAATTATTGTTAGCTTTTATTGTAAGTTATAATTATAAGAGTATAGTATAGTTTTTCCCCCTGATTTTGTGGTGATGTCACTCATTGGCCCCTGCAGAATATCAGTGCAGCGAGCTTGCTCGCTGCGTATAGCTGAGCTTGGGCCAATTTTGACATCGCACAATATGTATGTATTGTGTTCTACATGATGTTGTGTGGTGTCAAAATAAATATGTTCTTATTCTTATTCTTATTCTTATTCTTAAGATTACAAGAATGGGCGTTTTCACACTGCGACGATAACGTCACGACACGATACTGTTGTGTCGTCTACTCGGACGACAACGATATCGTCCGACGATATCGACACGGTATAAACCAACAGCTTGTCATGCGGTAGTCCACAGCGCGGCGGTCGTATTGCGCCAGCGGTAACCGCGCGATTCCAAAAGTGTAGAATATTCGAGTGGCAATATCCCGCCCGCGCCATAGCGTAATAATATTGTGTTTTATGCATTGAGATGTCAATGATTTTATTTTATCTAATATATATAAATCTCCTGTCACGATGTTTGTCCGCGATGGATTCCTAAACAACTTAACCGATTTTAATGTTTTTTTTTTTTTAAATGTGTGCTTTTTTCCAACTAGAGAGATAGGATAGCTTAGATCTTTAATAATAGTCGCAATTTTATTTTATTGCAAATTATTTGTCTATAAAGAGCGACCATTGTTTTAAATGCGACGCGGGTCACAGGATAGCGATGGACGTTGCCATGGTGACATACTTATTTATTCACTAATTCAGTAAAATAATACGGGCGATATACCTACTTTATATAGAAAGAAACGTTTGCCGGGACAGCTAGTCTAATATATATATATATAAATCTCCTGTCACGATGTTTGTCCACGATTGATTCCTAAACTACTTAACCGATTTTAATGTTTTCTTTTTTTAAATGTGTGCTTTTATCCAACTTGAGAGATAGGATAGTTTAGATCTTTAATTATAGTCGCAATTTTATTTCATTGCAAATTATTTGTCTGTAAAGAGCGACCATTGTTTATGCGACGCGGGTCACGACTCACGGGATAGCGATGGACGTTGCCATGGTGACATACTAATTATTTAGTCACTAATTCAATAAAATAATATGGGCGATAAGTATACTTTATATAATATGGCAGAGAAACGTTTGCCGGGCAGCTAGTGTTTTATGTAATCTGTTCTACATTTTATGTATTCGTAGTATGTGTATGTAGAGTACTAGGAATAAAACAAAAAAAATAGTTTTAATGAAAAGTTTCATTATAAAAAATACAAATACTTATACAAAAGCTCAGGATTTGAATGATATAACATTATATAAATTGATATAATATATTATATTATATCGGATATACCTATATCATGATATATATCAATTGATAATTTTATGCTTGATATAAGTAATATATACCTATCAAAATTGATATTTAAAAATGTAAAATAATGTTTTAAATGTAAAAAATCTGACATCAAGTCAATTACATAATCTAAATACACAGGTCTTATTTTCCGAGACTTTCACAAGCCTAGGTCATCAGAAACTTGTTATTTATAACTCAAACGAAGCACTGTCGCAAACTACTTAAAACAATCAAATTAAAAGCGTCAACCCGGGCTGACGTGTCCCAAGCGAGTGTATGGACTAAGGCAGCTTGGGGCTTGAGCAGTGGGCTCGCTACCGCCCCTCTCTCACTCCGCACGCCCCACACGATTGCTCTGTCTAGACGTGTCCGTTGGCCTACTGTACGTTCCATATACTGTGATCCCGCATACAAAAATTCCCGATAACGTCCCGATATCGGCGCGACAATCTATTGGCGACGATATCGTTGACTGCAACGACACAGTGTGAAAGCGTTTAGTAGTATTTGTATGAAACTACCAGTCCGACGATATCGTGTCGTGTCGTTATCGTTGCAGTGTGAAAACGCCCATTAAAAGGGAAAATTATGTTTCTCATTATACCTAATATTAATAACTAGATGACCTGGTGAACTTTGTATCACTTCCCTCCTAATATAAACATTTTATGGACTTCTGGATAATATAATATTGAATGTACTGTCACTTCTTACTACTTCTGAACAAGACTAAAATAAGCTTAATTGGTTCAGCCGTTCTCGAGTTATAGCGAAACTAACAAAATTGAAATTTCATTTTTATTTATATATACGAGTATAGGATAGATAAAGATATATTTAAATCATATGCACACGTTAAACTTTTTGTTCCAATTATTACTTTTCTGGTATTATATATTGCAATTAAGATATTTCTTTTTATTTATATTTGACTAGCTGACCCGGCAAATGATTTTGACATATAAAGTATTTCGCCCATATTATTTTACTGAAGTGACTAAATAAGTATTAAGTATGGCAACGTCCATCGCTATCCCGTCACACAAACAATGGTCGCCGCTACGAATAATATTATATTATAGCAATAGCAACGAAACACCACTCAAATGAAATAAAGCCGTTGACATTGATTGTCACTTCTTTATTTACACAAAATTGTGTACCGAATACAATGTGCATAAAGTATGCATGTGTTCGGGTAACATTTTGAAGACTCGTGGACACATTTTTTGACACAGTTAACTCTACGTTTTTATTATTCGTAGGGTCGCCGTCAGTCTCAAGTAAATTATTTTTTCAACAAATGCACGTCTTATCAATATAAAAAAGTAGTCAGTAGCCGATTCTCAGACCTACTGAATATGTATATAAAATTTGGTAAAAATCAATAAAGACTTACCGTAGAGATGTAAGCAAACGTAGCAACCGACGTGCCAGTCTTTTAGTACTTACTACTAAAAACACGCACAAATTATTGAAAAAAAAATATTACATTTGAAGAACAGTTGTATAATAAAATACCTTCTAACATACGAAATGTAAATTCACTCAATGTTTTTAAAATCCGGCTCCAAAATCATAATATAATCGAAAATATAATATAGATCAGAGTACACTGACTTGTTTGGTAAAGGGAAGAAATTGCCTTTACCAAATAATTCAGTGTTTGGAAATGGCATAATATTTAGACCCTCTTATTTTATCAATTATAAATAATTAAATTAAACATTGAGTGAATATTATAATATTATCTAGTTGCTAACTGACGAACGCAACATACTCATTTATTCTTGTAATTTTAGTGACATATTGTAAGTCTTAATGAGAGTAAAGATCTTTAAGCCCGTCACAGACTTAGCTATAATATATATTAATATATTTATAGCAAGGCATATTATTCTATACTAAATCCACATGTCACAGAAATATATATTATAGCTGAGTGTGTGGTCACGCGAAAATTTGTATAAAAAATATATATTAATATGCCTAGCTATAAACATATTAATATATATTATAGCTAGGTCTGTGACGGGCTTTAAACCTAAACCTAAAGCCTCTTTCTTTGCTCCTAATTTCTAAAGAAAATATATTTTATGACATTGCATGGTTAAATTATTTGCGTTGAAGTTTATATTGAACACTGCAACATCTAAATTATCATTCTGTACCTGAATTAAAAAAAATATGTTTTCTGTGTGCGCAAGTGATATCACAAGCGACATCTATGTTTTAAAGGCCGTAACATTACGGTCTTCCGAGAAAATGCAAAGTCATACTGCTCCGTTGCTTTTAGTATAATTTACACAGAGCCGTCACAACGAAACGCACGTCTGTATGCCACGTCTGCGTTGCGTTGTCACGTCGCTACGGCAGCCAACACAATACTACAGAAAATCGCACATCGTTTCTTCTTTATATTTTGTTAATTTAAGGGCGTTCCGTCCGGAGATTCCGTAATTCACCGTATTTAAAACCTTATAAACTCATAATCTGAAAGCTACAAAGTTAAAATAAAAATACAGCACTAATCTTCAGTATATCAACATTCCTTTTGTCGTTTTAAATTTTCTATTTTTGTTTCTTATACTCATGATATCGGCTTCCAAAGTAATACCAATTTGTTAAAATTCAAGCACACATTCAGCATCTCCTTAGGATTTACAAATTACTTTTATTTGAAACTCACGCCAATAGATCGACAATATCATAAACTACATATTTGCCGTTTTAAATTTTTTTTAGGACAATTTTGAACTAAGATAAGTAAAAATAATAGGGTTTTGGCGCGATCTCGGCAACGCGGCAAATGTATGGCCAAGGTCGTTTGCTCGGGGGACGGCCTTAAACATCTTAATCTGTATCGCATTTTTATATTATATGGCATATAATATCATAAAATGTATTATTTTAATGTTACCGACATACAGCACACCAAACAACGTAGGTCACGTTGTTTGGCCGCGTTACGTCAAGATCACAAAATATGCTACGTTTTGATGCTTGCCGAGCCTCGGCAAGCCTCCACAAGCCACAAGCCTCCACAAATCTCGCTTTCTTTGCATTTGGAAGTCGTTTTCACGCTCGTGAACGCGTCAGTGTATTACGTACATCCAAGCATGGCGGACACCGAACTTGTGTCGGATATTACGTTTGGTTTCCTATTATTTTTAATGCTCTTATAACCAAAAGTATCATCACATAATATATATTCTATTAATCGAATATATATAAATCTCCTGTCACGATGTTTGTCCGCGATGGATTCCTAAACTACTTAACCTATTTTAATGTTTGTTTTTTTTTAAATGTGTGCTTTTTTCCAACTTGAGAGATAGGATAGCTTATATCTTTAATTATAGTCGCAATAATTTTATTTTATTGCAAATTATTTGTCTATAAAGAGCGACCATTGTTTATGCGATGCGGGTCACGGGATAGCGATGGACGTTGCCCATGGTGACATACTTATTTAGTCACTAAATTCAATAAAATAATACGGGCAATACTTTATATAATATGGCAAAGAAACGTTTGCCGGGACAGCTAGTTAAAAATATAAAACCGACTTCAAAATTGTACGTAATTGAGAATTAAAATTCCCTATCTCAAAAACTACTGAACCGATTTTGCCTCTTTTCACGCTCGGGCTTGTGGAGGCTTGCCGAGGCTCGGCAAGCATCAAAACGTAGCAAACATTGAATTGACATGATCCGACCAAATGACGTTGGTCTGTCAACTGCCTAGGAATCAATTTCCTCGATGGTACCTAATAATTGGTATCGACTATGATGTCGATCTTCAAAATGTAAAGGAAGTCATGATATGAGAATGTACTTCCCAATAACACTTACTGAGTGGACACACTGCACCGGTCCATTGTCTCAAATTTATAATCAATTGGGACCGCGTTATTTTCTGACATTCAAAATTAATTTGAACTTATTAATTAACTGGAAAACTACTATAACATACTCAATATTATATTGTATTAATTATATATTCAGTATTATGTTTAATAATATGATCTTATTTACATCTTAGCTGAGTGAAGGGTGTCACACACAGAGCAGGTAATGTAAAGATGTATATTATAGCACGATACAGCTCGATACATCTTGATATAGAAATCGTCAGGAGACCACACACAATAGCTATGCATATTTTTACATCTTCGTATCTTAAGATACAGAGCTATATGAAAATATACATTTATATTTTGATAAATCTAAATACATCTCAATACATTTCCGTGTAAAATATACATCTCTTCTCTTCATAGGATGTTCTAAAATTTTTGTGATTATATTATGTATGATAGACAGAGACACAGTGTTACCACCTCAGCACAGCACTTCACAGCAGGCACTGCAGGCAGTCGGTTCCCCAGAGCCTAAATTTTCAATAAAATATCTTCAATCCACATCGTTCTGTTTTTAGCACATAATATTGTAACAGTTGCGCGCATCAAAATCACAATCCGAATCATCTTCTGATGAACTATCTAGTAAATCTAATAGCAAGTTACTCAAAGGGTTCATAGTAATATTAAGACATTAAAATATATAAGAACAGCCTGTATAACACCTTAGCAGATAAAAAGTGCGTCAAGCGGGGCGGCTACCATAGGGAAAGATACATTACATTGATGTGTGTGTGATACATTAAGATAATTTAAAGCTATACATTATACATCCCGGGATGTAATGTATATTAATAAACTTTACCTGCTCTGTGAGTGAAACCCCTGAAATTCAAATTAATCACCTAATTTGTTAGCACTAGAATCGTATAATATTAATGCTTCAATTAATTATTGATATTATAATATTATGTCAAAACAAGATCAAGAATCCTAAAAACAAATTATATTTACTTATTACAATTAAATTTACTTCTTTATCTTTCTCATAGGCAAAGCAGCGGGCAAAACCAGATGAATATTCAAATTAACAACGACGATGTTTCACCTCTAATAGGCTTGAAATATAATTACATATGGAGGTATATAATTAATCGATAGAAATATTTAAATGTTACCTTTGCGCAAAGTACAGTCGTCTTTAATAAACGCTTAAAAAGTAATTAAGTAGTTTTATGGCCGTGGAGTTTAGTTTGTAAATATTCTCCAATTAAATCTTCTGGCTGCAAAAACACACCAGAGAAGAACCATAGTAATTACAACGTCTCATACCTATTTTAAAAATGTTTACGTGACGAATCGAAGTCCGTAGAGAAGAAAGCCTAATTTTGCCTTTTGTTCTTCCAAATTAGCTTGTCTACGTAGACTAGACGTGGAAATGAAAAAGTATAAGTAGTCTACTTAATTACTTATATAACACTAAAGAGCACTAAAATATTATCAGCAAAAAGTTGACCACATAAGACTATACGAAGATAATTGAATATATTTTGCTGGGTGTACTTTTCTTACATGTCCTCTAACCTTTCACATCAGGCCTTCGCCATCATACAGATTTGACACAAAACTTTGGAATAGGTTAAAAGTACGACAATGTATGTTGCAATTCAATATTTAGAAAAGTATAAAGCACGCCTCAAGTTCAATTACCATACATAGAAGTAGAAGACGTTATCGACTTGAAATGAAATTGGTCAGTGTTGTGTCTAATAAAATATTATGTACAACAATGTACTTAAAATTAAGTTATACTTAGGATAACCTAAATATAAACGGACTTACCACAAAAGATTAAAACATCTATTGAACAGTTGTTTGAGATCATTATGTACTGATTTTTTTTAATCAACTGTTCAACAGGTTTTTAAATCTTTTTTAGTGAGACCGTAAGTGTTTGTGAATCCATGTATTTTCGGGATATGTAGAGAATAGTGAAACCTGGAATGTGTTGAGTTTTGTGTGCAGTGAAAACCGCCAAAAAGGCTCATAGAGTCTACCGCTATGATCACTCAAAAATAGGACTGGTGACACCATCTTTCAAATCAGTAGGATGTCCAAGAAAGTCAAAGAAAACATATTACAATGATATTGTATGTTACTAAACATATTACATAATATGTTATGAAAACTACATAAAAGCTATTTCAGATCTAAAGTGATAGTGTAAACTAAAGCAACAATAAAATGGAACATAGTTAAAAGAACAATAATTGAGATTTTTTGTCATTGTCCTTTTCGATTACAGTTCGTGGTTATTCTTTTCGTGGGTCTGGTGTCTGCTGCCCAAATCAGAAACCAAAGGGCAAGTGTTGATCCTAAGGATGTCCAGATTTTAAGATACAACACTGATAACATCGGTTTGGACGGCTACAAATTCGAGTAAGTCATTTTAACTTAAATACCCCATACAAACATGTTCTTTATTATTATTTATGGTAATATACTTAATAGCACACAACTTCCATGATTTTTCTATTAAAAACAAATAATAGTACAGTCATATAATATTATAATATGAACAAACAATTTTAATTTTAAAATTCATACCATAAAAATTACAAGATCAGATTTTAAACAAAAACTGTAAAATGATTAAAATGTGAGAAAGTATTTATGTTTCTCACATTTTAATCATTGCATCCAATTTCATAATCCAGGAAAAAAATCGCTGAAAATTGATACAGACGAGATGTCTTTCTTTGGCTGTTTTGACTGGGCTATCATCAGGAAAATGTTTTGTAGGGTAAATGATCACCAAATTTTTCATTTTCAATATTTCAGTTTCGAGCTAAGCGATGGAACGAAACGCGAAGAGCAAGCGGAGCTGAGGAACGCGGGCACTGATAACGAAGCAATAGCTGTAAAGGGCTCCTACAGCTGGGTCGGACCAGACGGTGTCAAATACACAGTCATTTATACCGCCGACGAGAACGGATTCCAGCCGACGATCCAACAGGAAGGCCCTGGCAGCATACCCGCGGGAGTAGTCGCTTCCCTCGTAGGATAATTATTGATAATATAAGGCATTATTTAAATATTAACATCGTTTACTTTTACCGTATATTCCCTATGCTTGCTCTTGGTAAAAAATATACTGTAACAACATTTAAAGAAATGCCTACTCAGTAGCCTAAAGCGTCTCCCAGACGGACGCGGCCTGCGGTGGCGGTCAGTTGAATGACTTGGCCGCGTGGCCGCGTGTGTCTGTGTCGTTCCTAGAACTAGACTAGACTTGAGAGTTCTAGGAACGACACAGACACACGCGGCCACACGGCCAAGTCATCCAACTGACCGCCACCTCCACCGCCACCACAGGCCGCGTCTGTCTGGGAGACGCTTAAAGTCGTCATCAATACTCGTATTGTCCTAATTATAAATGCTCCCTAAGCTTTAAGAATGAGACGCTTAATCCTTCGATCGCGGATTCTTGGAAATGCTATTGTATTCTATTGCTGTCGTGATCACCGGTGGCTCTTATGGGGCTTGAATGATTAAAATTATAGTTTTTATCTTATGGGAGATCGCACACGTCACACTTTTTGTGTGATCGAGTCTTCGGCTTCCATACAGTCTAATGGCGCGCGCCATGCAGATTGTATGTAAGCCGCAGACTCGATCACATAAAAAGTGTGAGTTGTGACGTGTGCGATCTCCCTATAAGAAACATATCCCAAAAATAAAATAAAACCCATATTACATATTAAAATTTTAAAGCGAATAAGCATTAAGCAACCTTTTTTAACTGTTCGTCGTGTTGTCGGACACAAGTTTTCAATTTCGACATTGTTCACTACAAGCTACATAAACGGAATGTACGCCAGCTTTCGTCAGATCGAAAATTCAGTTTCACTGAAAATTCGGTTTCGGCCGGACACTAGTAGTTTTCAATTTCGACATCTGCATATTATGTGATTCACTACAAGCTACATAAACGGGGTGTTATGAGCAAACAAACTTTCGTCAGGTCGAAAATTCGGTTTCACCGTTCCTTCCACTTGACACCACCAAAACGACACGACCGGTGGTGTCATATGGAATCTCTAGTAGAGCTTGTCTAATTTGAAATGACGCGCCCCACCACTTCAAAGTTATAAATGAAACATTTTTGTACTGTGAATACGAGGGAGGGGCGCGTCATTTTAAGTTAGACAAGCTCTACGTTATAATATGATGCCACCCTAGTGATGTTAAGATGAACATTTGAGTGACAGATAAATGTAAGGGTTGGACCTCATCTGGCAGCACGGAATCCCCTTTTTCCGTCGCCCTTTTTCTTTTTGTCGCTTAGAACTGCCATTTGCTAGACCGAGAAAAAAAGCATAATGCGATAGCACGCGGCAGAATCCTCGAGGCTATCGCATTATGCTTTCTGTCTCGGTCTAGCAAATAGCAGTTCTAAGCGACAGAAAGAGAAAGGGCGACGGAAAAAGGCGATTCCGTGCTGCCAGATGAGGTCCAACCCTAAACTTTACTGCTTGAACTTAATTGGAGTTTTCATATCAACAACTAAGCAACTATGTAACATCACTAATAGTCGGTGGTGTCATAATAATTATGGACTAGAGATTCCATAATTATTATGATACCACCGGCGCCTCGGTGTCGTTTTGGTGGCGTCTTGTGGAATGATCGGGAAAACTCATCAGGCTGGGGTGCTTGCTTAAACAAATCTAAAAAAAATCAGTCTTTCAGCGCTGCTATTTTCACAGTGAATTTTAAACAACGAACCCATACACACCCTAAAGTATTATCAATTAGTTTTGTTACACCTTGTATATGGCTCCTACAGCTAGGTCGGAGAGGTTGGTGTCACCCACCAGAGAACCAACAGAGAACCTATATACATCTGATGAAAATGGCTTTCAGCCCATTATCGAACCTGGTGGACTGACTGTCCTATTAGGATGAAGTTTGATATATAAAAGAATATAATTGTGGTACTTTTTTATTTACTCCGCTTAAAAGTTGTAAAGAAAGAACTTAGAATTATTTACCTACGTTAAAACGATAATATTATGTTAAATATCGCCGCGCCTAAAGGAAAATATTAGCAATTTATGAATCAGCTAAAAGTGTACAAAATATTAGGTTTTATGAATATTTTGTACTGTCAGAGAAGTTGATTCCTAGGCAGATGGGGGACCTACATAGTTTGATCGAGTTACGTCAAACCCAGCCGACAGATCACAATTGAATTGACATGATCCGACCAAACGATGTTGGTCTGTCAAGTTGTCAACTGCCTAGGAATCAATTTTCTCGATGGTACATAATAATATCACCAGTCTGAATCTCGTTACATTTTGTAATACAGGCGATATTCTTTCAATAATTACGAACTCAATCATAAGAAATCTTATTGTGTGATCAAATAAACAAAAAATAATTAAATAAATCTTTTAAGGGACCTTTCCATACCTACAAAAAATGTTTTTTTTTTTATGCAATAAGGGGGCAAACGAGCAAACGGGTCACCTGATGGAAAGCAACTTCCGTCGCCTATGGACACTCGCAGCATCAGAAGAGCTGCAGGTGCGTTGCCGGCCTTTTAAGCGGTAATAGGGGAGGGTGGGGAAGGAAATAGGGAAAAGTAGGGAAGGGAAAAGGGTAGGGGATTGGGCCTCCGGTAAACTCACTCACTCGGCGAAACACAGCACAAGCGCTAATTCACGCTGGTTTTCTGTGAGGACGTGGTATTTCTCCGGTCGAGCCGGCCCATTCGTGCCGAAGCATGGCTCTCCCACGTCTGATTATTTTTGTAAAGTTATGGAGTTTCGATTTGATGCCCATTGTCTTATCACTTATGAGTCACTAATTCACTATAGCGACTCGCCCCGGCGTCGCACGGGTATAAAATATATAGCCACTGAAAAAATGATTAAAATCGATAGCTTATAATGATCCTTCACGTGGTCTACTTCTTATCTGTGCCAAATAACATAAAAATTTCTACAGTAGTTCGCGGATAAGCCCTTTCAAATAATTTCCCCCGTTTTTTCCACATTCTCCTATTAGTCTTAGCGTGATAAAATATAGCTTATAGCCTCAATAAATGGGCTACCTAACACTGAAAGATTTTTTCAAATCGGACCAGTAGTTCCTGAGATTAGCGCGTTCAAGTTAGCCCTTTCAAATAATTTTCCCCGTTTTTTCCACATTTTCATCTATTGTTTCGCTCCTATTAGTCTTAGCGTGATAAAATATAGCCTATAGCCTTCCTCGATAAATGGGCTATCTAACACTGAAAGAATCATCAAAATCCGTTGCGTAGTTTTAAAGATTAAAGGGAACAAAGGGACATGAGGGAAAAAAGCGACTTTGTTTTATATTATGTATAGATTAGCAAGTGCGTTGCTGATCCATGTTATACTAACGTGACATGACGTGGTTTTCTAAATTTACTTTATTATTGTTATGTCTGTTTACTGCTACTGCATCATTATTTCGATATTATACATCCAATAATAACAGGCATTTTTTATGCAAGCGCGTGAAAAACAAACAATCATCTTGAAATGAAGCATTAGATCATCACAAAACCATTAAAAATAACGCAAAGTTAAGTTGTTTAGTAAGCTCTGGGTTCCATTTAGTTTAGTAGTGAATCAGACTTCACGCAAAAATTAAAAAACAAATCAAAAGTGCGAAAAATTAATCGCCACAAATATGTGTTTAATATGTTTTATTACGTTTATCGATAATTTCTAACCGACTCCCAAAAAGGAAGTTCTATGTTCGGCTGTGGATTTTTTTTTTTGGTATGTTCAACGATTACTCCGCCGTTTGTAAACCGATTTTCAAAATTTTTGTTTTGTTGTAAAGGGCATGATCGTGGTTTGACACCATGTTCATAAAAGTGTTGACCTGATGATGGGATCCATGAGTAATCGAGAGGACTTTAGTCTATCACCGACTTCAAAATATTGAAGATTAAGTACATAAATAGTAAAGGTTAAAGCAAAATCTGGAAAATGCACTATATTAAAGAGTAAGAATTATTAAAATACTTTTAGTTCATAAGAATATTATTGTCTTTATCCTCGAAGTCGGTTTAATTTTTTTGTTTAAAATAATAATAATTATTAAGTATATTATTGGTATTCACTATGCGTAGTATTATTGTCATTATTTAAAAGAGTACCTAACAGCATAGTCATGATAACATTAGGGGACAGGTGATGTTCAATTTTTATAGTCCATACTTATACTAATATTATAAATGCGAAAGTGTGTGTGTCTGTTTGTCTGTCTGTCTATTAAATCTTCACGCCCACACCGGTGACCTTATTTTGCTAAAATTTAGCATAGAGATGCTTGAGTCCCGGGAGGGTACATGGATGTCTTATTCCCGGACGTCTTATTCCCGGAAAAACGTACGGTTTCCGCGCTATAAACTAATTTTGGCGCAACAGAGTTGCGGGCGTCGTCTAGTAAACAATATTATTATATTTGACAAAAAATATATTACTGCCACTGCTTTTACGATGTAAATAATACATTTCCTGTTACATTTAAAAATGTGATCTAATTAGATATGATAGAGTCTATTTTAATAAATTTACATTAGAGGTTTGGTAGGCGGAACTCTAACAATTATTATATACCAAAAACTTTGTAGGTACAAACAAGTAATCACATCCTTGCCGAACGGTTAAGTGGGAAAACGTGAAGTTATTGGTGTTATTTTGTTCTACACATTTGTTTTGTATTGTTTGAAACAGAGTGCCAACAATGTTTGCTCAAATTTTAAGCGCTGTAAGTATAAATTACAAGTTTAGTTAATGATTATCATTCGCCAAATTCATGATACAACCCATCAAGCCCCATAAGCTCACCGGTGAGCGAGACACAATAGAATAACAATAGATTTTCAAGAAACCACGATCGAAGGATTAAAGGATAAAATTGTGATAAAGCAACTTATCGCATTAGCTGCACTTAATTTCTCTACTACTTTATAAATTTTCTTTTATATCATATTTTCTCTTTAAAGTTTATATGCTATAAAAATAATATAATAAAAATAAGTATATTATCATAATGTAATTGTTGTCTATTAGAATTTTAATATCATTTGCATGACATGATTTCGTCTCTTCAATTATTGTTTCAGATACTACTTTTTACTTTGGGCCTACATGTGAATTGTGTGCCCGTGAAAAGATCACTCTTTGATATATCTCCATTTCAATTTAGATTTTCTCCGAATGTGCAATCTACCAATACAAACAACAGGCAATCGAATAACCCGTAATTATTTTTCAATATATTTTTATTACAGTACGAGTATGTTCAAAATTACTTGTGCAAACTTATTTGTTTCTGCCTTAGACTGTTTCCTGTTCCAGATTTTCAGACACCATTTCAGTTTGCTGGTAAAATCTTCAACAACAACAATAATTATTTCATTCCAAGACGATATTATGACGTCTCTGAGAATTCTTTGAACGGTCGTGTTCAAATGAAATACAAAATGAACGTGAATTTGAATCCAGCTAATGAGGAACCAGGGAAAGAATATACAACAAGCACAGCAACGTCTGAAACTACTTTATTAAGTGAAAACGAAATCCTTTTGACTGGTAATTTTTACAAAGATAACAATGATGTTACTCCACAAAGCACGGATAGTACCAGTGATTCAGACACCACAGAATCTACTACAGAATTCGAAACTGTAAGTAAAATGGTAATTTATTTTCTTATAGGCACAAACACTCGTAATTCATCCTACGTACATATTGTTGCTTATAATTTATATATAACGCAAAATATGATCTGTTGTACATTTATCGATTCAAAGGCAATCGTCAAGGTGAACGAATAGTTGCAAAAACAGGCTGTGTTATGATAGGGAGTAAATAGTTTGCTAATTTATTTTAAAGTAAATATCCATCTAATACACTTCCCAAAACTAAAGCGTACGCCACTTTAGAGGTGATGGAAAGGGAAGGAAGGGATGAATATAATAATTGATAAAGATTTTTTTTTATCCAAAGACTACGCCATGATGAAAATGCTGGGTATATGTTAAGGGCATTCCCTACGGAGATTCCGTAATTTACCGTATCTAAAGCCTTATAAACTCATAATTTGAAAGCTACAAAGTTATAATAAAAATACAGCAATAATCTTCAGTATATCAACATTCCTTTCCCCGTATTAAATTTTTTATTTTTGTTTATTATACTCATGAAATCAGCTTCCAAAGTAATGCCAATTTATTAAAATTCAAGCATACATTCAGCATCTTCTTAGGATTTACAAATTACTTTTATTTGAAACTCACGCCAATAGATCGCCAATATCGTAAACTACATATTCCCCGTTTTAATTTTTTTAGGACAATTTTGAACTAAGATAAGTAAAAAAATAGGGTTTGGCGCGATCTTGGCAACGCGGCAAATGTATGGCCAAGGTCGTTTGCTCGGGGGACGGCCTTAACATTATATTTTTTCTTTTCAGACTACCACCGATGACCTTTTGAACCGTATGGCAATTCCATCATCAGTGCTCGCTTCTCTTGCAGGATAGTGTGATTTGGAGAAAGTTATAACATTATTTATTAATAATAAATTTGATTTATGACTATTTGATTTAATCAGAAAAAGCACTTTTAAATAATAAGATGTAATTTGTCAGTATTTCCCAAAAGAGACTTTTCACACTTTCTTTTATTTACCTACTAACTATAAAGTACTTTACGTGTGGTGCAAGTAACAAGGCCCACAATTATTATATATCCTCATGGGTCGCAGTGACGTCAGGGCTATTATAGCGGCCTGCCTTCTTTAAAAAAAAACAAGGCCCACTATAAATGCAGTGTGTATTCAGTTTGTAGTTTAACTCTCTTTGTCTCTGTTCTGTATGGGTCTCAGTTCTCATTCTGGTATCAGAACAGACCACTTAAAAATAATGCACCAGTCTACTAAAATAATGGAGAAAAGTATAAATTGATAACATCTATACGTTTCTTCCATTATTTTTAACAGCTAATATGTTATTGAGAGACTAATAGACTGGTACTCACGAATTTTGTCTTTTTTTTGCATCTCCTGTTCTGGGTTCACCAGCACTAATAACTTAATGACGCCAGAAACATTCTGTGTAACTTTATACTTAATATCGAACCAAAAAAATATAATTGAAAATATTATGGACTAAATACAACTTTTTTAATGTACACTTAATACCCAAAATTCTAAATGAACCTTATACAATAATTTTAGTATTATCTCATCATTTCATATAAAACATTATTTTACTACTGCCATTTTACTAAATTGTTCCTAATTATCCATTAGCAAATGAACATTTAAGTTATGAAAATATTTCATTACTCTACTATCTCTATTCGTTTTCAGTCGTCGTAGTCGTAAAGAAAAATATGCCCAAAAAAAACACTATCGATAATTTTATAGATTCTCGAAAGTATGTAAAATTATTTAAAATAATTTTTGGAGTGTCCGTTTTTACCCCCGAGTGTGATAACGGTAAAATATATTCAAAATTCCATCTTTTGGGATTTATGACATTTGTAATTTGGGGCTCAGTATACTACTACTCTTTGTATGCAGTGATCAACGAAGATCACACCGTGCTCAGGAAACTGTACGACACGAGACTCAAACACTACGGTGACGCGGTTGAAGTTCTGGCGACCACGGCTTTGGTCGTGTACGGTACTTGGAAAGCACCATTTGATTTGAGCGGCAACGTCAAATGTGTGCAATGCATCGTGGATATAGACTTAGCTATAGAAGAGCTAGGAGAAAACCTCAACTTTAAGAGAGACTTAAACAAATTTTTAATGTTGCCACTTCTCGAAATAGCAATAACCATTACGCGCGTCATAAGCACATACAATCTGAATTTGGACTCGACGATATCTATAACGAAAATGATACAGATGCTCGCCTCTGACTACATAGCGTTCATTCTGACCGCACACTTCTGTTTCTTCCTGTACATTCTACAAATAAGATACGAAATCATCTGTAAAGTCCTTGAAAATATACAAAAGAAGGAGTCTCGAGAGTTCGTCATCATTCGCGTTCAGAAACACTACAACAACGGAATCCATCCCCAAGATATATACCTCTGCAACAAATTAAAGAAATGTGGCAAAATATGCAGCATGCTACACGATGCGTCTGTAGTTATAAACAAAAAATTTGGCTTCGCAATTGTGTGTACGATGGTCGTCTGTCTAGCCTTGGTTGTGTTGTATCTGTACTATTTTATGGAGGCGACAGCGTCTGGCCTATTTCACGATCCAAAGAGATACATCAATTTCATAGTGTACGTACTTTGGGTGATCATCTACGCGTTGTTCTTGATTTTTCTCAGTATTTATTTCTGTGAACGTGCTATAGAAGCGGTATGTATTATTTGAACGTTGTAGTTAGTGTGAAAATGGTAAGACATTTTATAATCTCATATCAAACTGTACTTATTTTTAGGCAAAAAAGATCGCAGACAGAGCTCACGATATAATCAATAGCAATATGGATATTTCAGTCAGTAGAGAGGTACATGTCACAGAAATTAATATACAAATAATTAACTTATATTATTTTAAGATTCTCGAAGATTGGTATTGTGTTCTCTTCATATTTTGGGTGCAATAATATAAACGGTGACTTTTGATTTTAGTTTACATACTAAATATTTCCTATATTAACGTTTTGCATTATTTTTATTACAGGCAGCTAACTTGTCTCTACAAATGCTTCACCAAACTCCAGTACTCAGCGGTTGTGGTTTAGCAAAATTTAACTACGAACTTATATTAGAGGTAGATAGTAGTTAAATTACTTAGTTTTGTCTAACTAACCTGTACTTTTCTTTACATTAATTACTCTATGACTCTTGAATTAAAAACTCTATTACTCTTGAAATTTTAATCATTTCGAATCAATATGGTGTATTTTAGCTTCTAGCCAAGAAAAATCATAGTTTTTATTTATAATTTTCTAGCAATAACTATTAGTACCAGCTAAACCAATCTGCTTTTTTTTTTCAGGGGACAAAGTCAGTGGTTACGTTCCTGGTAATAATGCTACAATTTGTAACTGACAACCACTCCAATTGAATATTATACTAGAACAGGGGTCACCATTTAGTTTTGCTCGGAGTCCATTTTAAGAAATGAAATGACCTTCGCGGTCCACACGTTTTATAAAAAATATTTTTTAAACAAAGTCAATTACGGATATTGCAAAGGAATTTATCTACATACCAGTGACAAAAGTTACAATTTTTGTTGCTAATAATTATCTGTCTGAATTTTGGAGTTGTGGTGACAAAAGTTGTATTTAAGAGTGTTTCTGAAAGTACTCAATAAAATCATTGGAAATCATAATATTATAAATACTTAGTTTTTTTTAGTAATCTTGATTTTTTTTATCTTTTAAGTTCTGAAATAAAACCTAGCCAAGTGTACACGGATTATATAGCAATAATTTTCCGGTTTCAGGACTTCACAGAACGAATAATCCTGAAATAAAGTAACTTTTTATATTTCTTACAACTGTGATGTATATTGTATATGTTTATCCATGCTTCCATACGAATATTATAAATCCGAAACTGTGTATGTCTGTCTTTATGTCTGTTACCACTTCGCACGAACGCGGGAATGGGCATGGGATACTTTTTATACCGGAAAAATGTACGATTTTCTCACCACGAAGTTACGGTTCGCACCACGAAGTTCATCACCAGGCGTCATCTAGTGATAAATGGTAATAAGTTTATTGTCTCTTTGTAAATATTACATTTAATCAAGAAAATAAAACATAAGAAATTAAAAAAAAAACCCCGCCATAAAACTTTAAAAAGTAATGAAATAATAATTTATTGACTTTAAGTTTAAAACATTCCTAAGAGTAAAGTAATATTTTAGTCCATAATTGTCACGGTGCGTCGGGGGACCGCTAAGTAAACTACCACACCAGCGACTTTTGCATTTTGTATCGCCATAATAGTTATATAAAACGGGCTTTGGCCCACCACACATTCCCACCACTGTATCTCCTGTGTCGCCAGGATCGACAGCGGTATCCAACCACGAAAACCCTTTGATATGATCTCAGGGAGCCCGAGGGACATGCTAAAACTGTCTTGGGACCCGCAACGAAATTAATCAGAAGAAAATAGGAGGAGTAGGAAGATTCCAATTTCCCTCCCCATAAAAGCGGGAGACAGCACAAAGTTGCAATGACCGAAAGTCAAAGAACTTAAGGGGGAGCACCACGGAAATAAGGTTAATAATTGTGACTCCTAAGCTAAGCTAAGTTAATATTGGAGTTTATTGTGTTTGACTGTTGCCATAATCGCCATAATAGTTGCTGATTCTCTCGATTCGGGTCGCTGCTGTGAACTGATCCTTAACTATAATGTTATGTGAAATCAAACATACCTACATTAACGGTCCCCCGACACATCTTGACAATTATGGACTAAAATATTACTTTACTCTCAGGAATGATTTAAACTTAAAGTCAGTAAATTATTATTTCATTACTTTTTAAAGTTTTATGGCGGGTTTTTTTTTAAATTTCTTAATTTAATTTTATTTTATGCTTTTTAAACTTGTGCATAATAATTCCCATCAACTGGATCATATCCCAGTGAATACCATCTATAAAATATGTCCTCTTGGATGAGGCCGTCAATATGAGCCCAAACATGAAACCTCCACTTTGGGTTCATACGGAGCTCGGCTCCTATAGAATCCAGGTGATGCTGCAGCAGCAGCATGCAAATATTTACTGTTTATCTACGTCTTACTGGTTGTCGCAATTAAAATGAGCCCAAACACGAAACCTCTGCTCTAAGTTGGTGAGGAGTTGGGTATCCTATTGATTACCAGGTCATGCTGCAGTACCAGGTCAACTTTCCAATAATGTGTATATCGGATCGTCGAGCGGTATAAGAAACTGATTCAATGATCATGGAAGAACATTGTATTCATTCTCCAAGATTGTGGGCGTATATTAGTTATCTACACTTAACGTGATTCACCAGAATATATCGTCAGATTTGGAGCCGATGGGTTTGGGAGCATACACCATAGAGGAAAATAATACACGGGGCATAGAGAGCCCGCTCGCAGAATTTTGTCAAAACTATAATGAGAATTGATGGCTACATTGCGCCATCTGATATTAACTTCCGCAAACTTTTGGATAAATAAATATATATATAAAAATAATATATATATATATATATATATATATATATATATATATATATATATATATATATATATATATATATATATATATATATATATATACCTATGCAGTTTCAGCTTCTTATTATTTTACTTGTATTAAAGTTGATAAAGTTTACAAATCATTGACTTATTAACTTGAATACAAGTAAAATAGTAAGTAGCTGAAATTTAATAACTCTATTATTAACTTTATCAACTTGAACAGAATTGTAAATTATAAATAGTAAGGAAGCATGAAGTCAGAAAGTTTTATAATGAAACATACATAAATTAAAACAAATTTCAGTTTACAGTCAACAGTTTATTTATTCATAAGTAATTAAACGGCACATAATATGCTTACTTACATAATACGTGAACACAGAATGTTGACAGTTATTATTGTATGGAATTATAGAAAACACCGAAATCCTAATGATATATTAGAATATATCTTCAAAAAATTCGTACACTGCACTCAACTTAACGTGGATCAGCGGATTAATTTCACAAAAACCATTACAAAATCCGTTTCTTAGAAACAAAACTACAATAATTAACAAGCACAAACGAGGACATTTGCCATATTTGTCAAATATTTCTGACAATATTATGACAAAACATTGATTCAAATATTCATAATAAATACTCTTTAGACATTACCACAGATTACGCGCGTATACGCGATTCAAACGAGATTCGAACGCAACTTTGTAACTTAAGCACACGGGGCGATCGTGAAACGCGCCTCTACTGTGCGTATAAGTGCAGATACAGCGATACAGATGCGTTGTAGTCGCTCGTCTCTTTCGGTTTGATCAGAGACTCCTATTGTTCAATTGTACAAGTATTGGTTTGAGAGTGAGACAACATTGCGGCATGCGGTATAAAAAAGACATGGCTTAAAGGTTTTGTTACTAGGCCATAAAATCTTATTAAAAAAAAAAGAGGATGTATAGTCTACACTCTACGACAATACTTAATCTGTGGTCTACGATGTTACGATGCCATCTGTGCTACCACAAAGCAACTAACTAGTTGGCAACTAATTCCGGCGTAAGATCACAGATGTCGATTAAAACCTAACTTCACAGATTATGCTCCCTAAATTTGCCATTGTATGGAAATGTCCTATCCCTGGCATACACCATTCCTTCCGACATTCATAATAATTCTAGATATTTGGCAGGCGACGGTCATCACCTCTCAAATGTCCATCGTCAGTTAGACAGCGTCACTCAAAACCCCATCCGGACGTACTGGCCGCTCCAACAGATAACATACATTATGAAACTTATCTCAAAATAAGTTACCAATAGACAAGTTAATCGCGCGATATGTATATATTCATAAGTGTCACGAACCAGAATGCAAAATATAAAACCCATCAAACGACTGCAAGTTGCTAATCGTCCTATCACGAACCAGATAAACCGTGATATTTCAGCAATGAGCAGTCTGATGATGATGAACTATAACTAAAAACATTCTCGGTCATGTTAGCTTTCAAACAAAAAAAACTAGATCAAAATCGGTCCACCCGTTTGGATGCTACGATGCCACAGACAGACAGACAGACAGACAGACCGACAGACAGACACGTCAAACTTATAGCACCCCTCTTTTTGGTCGGGGGTTAAAAACAAAAGATACGTCCAAATAATTACAAAATTAGGTGCGAGTAGTAAGTACATAATGTTATTTTTGTTTTTTAAAATATTATACTTGGTATCTTTTTTGTGAAATGTTTATTGTAATGTGGTGTAATGTGTTTGTACTGAATAAATGTTTACTTACTTACTTACTTACTTACTTACTTACTTACTTACATAAGTAAATTGATTTTACAAAGAAGACAGAAAGTGGGCTTAAGGTAATTATTTACTTTTATAAAATGTCCAATGATATTCTATCATTGTAAAATGTCATATTGTACAGGATATTTTATTTCAGAATAGAGTAAACTATCCGTGACTCAAAACTAATGATTGTCGAAGTTTCTAGTTGTAACGCTGAGAATTTCACCTAAATAATAATGTTTCTTTTAGTTTTTGCTTTAGCGTCCGTGGCCTAATGGTGGCCTTTGGTTCGCACTCGCAGAGGGTGTAGGTTCGATCCTGGGTGGAGGCGTGTACCAATGAGTAGGGCTTCATAGCGAGACTTTTCTCATCTCGACTCGTCTCGCTTTTACGAGACGAGAACGAGACGAGATGTTTTGGAAAATATTATCGGCAATAACGAGACAACATACAGGGCAACCCGAGAGTCTCGTTTTGGGTCTCGTAATTTTTTATTCGCAAAATCAGAAAAGGTCTACTTATAAAATAATATATTTTACAAAATAAAAAATCTGGTAACCATCCAAACTGCATTTTATCATATAAATACGCTAGTCATCAAATATTCCTTATTCTCTTTATTATTTTATAGAAATAAATCATTATTTACAACTAAGTGAGACGAGACGAGACAACTGGTAACGAGACGAGACCGAGACTTGAACGAGACTCAATTTTTTGAGGATTGACGAGACCGAGACGAGATTTTTGTTACTCTCGCTTACTCTCGTCTCGTGTGAAGCCCTACCAATGAGACATTTTCAGCGGAGCTAAAATGGTCGCGGTAATTCCTCTCAATCAATCTACGAATAATAAAAACTTTTTATTATTCGTAGCAATCAATTCACAAAATGAATTATCAAAACTGTCAAACTCACGAATGTCAAAGTTTCCAATTCAATTGGTCTAAATTCTTACTAATTTGACATTCGTGAGTTTGACCAATTCAGTTGTTAATTCGTACTAATTTGAAAATTGTTTGTAATTTGTCTATACTAATATTATAAAGAGGTAAACTTTGTTTGTTTGTTTAATTGTTAACCGACTTCCAAAAAACGTGGAGGTTATACGTTCGGCTGTGAATATATTTTTTTTAATGAATAGGCTCAAAAACTACTGGACCGATTTTAAAAATTCTTTCACCATTCGAAAGCTACATTATTTACGAGTAATATAGGCTACTTTTTATTTTGTAAAATATAGGGCTCCATAAGATATTTCAGTTTTTTGGAAACAAACAAAAATTTACCCATTTTGCGTACGCTGCCTAAACTATAAAAGATAGAACCATACAATGTTCTAAATAAATGTAGATCTTTTAAATATCTACAAAAAAGTCCGCGACATACTATACCTATCTATGTCGAGTGCGATACAACATCCTTTTTTTTATTTAAAAATCTTGACTTTTTTTTACTACATTTAAACGCATTTATTTTACTCATGCTATTAATCCTTATTAAAATAAAATATTTCATCACTAAGTACAGTTTATTTAGATAATATTTGGTCATTGAATGATTAAAATTGGACGTTTGGTTTAGAATTATGGCGAAATTAAAATATTGCGATTTACGCCCGTTTCGAAGTGGGCGCTACCAGGGCGGGGTGCGCTCGCGGGAGGGGAGTTTAGATCTATGACTATGAGTAGTACCTATGTATCTATGAGTAGTAGTAGTAATAGATCTATGAGTAAACAAAGTTTATCTCGTTATATAATATATGGTCTAGATTAAAAACTACTGAATCGATTTTAATCATTTATTCAGTGAGTGAAATAGTCTATAATATATTTTATACCCGTGCGAAGCCGGGGCGGGTCGCTAGTAGTATATATAGTAGTACTACGGTAAAACAAATAATTCTTTTTGGGACTTTTCCATCCACTAATATTCGTTGACTAGACTAAGTATTACGATATTCCATATTGTAATATGGAATATTATGTGTCGCAGCTGCTATGCAATATCCTCATTTATCGCACGTAAAAATGCATGCTTCTTTTCTCTTGAGCTTCCTAACCTCACGCGATGTCGTATAGGTACAAAAGTGATGGCAAAGAAAAATATGTCTGTTTAAAGGCTGGCAACCCTAGGTTTCGGCCGACTTAGAGCTGGCAACCTTTGTACCATTTATACCTTATTTTGTATCGTCATTTGCTTTCAAATGATGTAAAATTTATTGAAAAAAATATACATGTAAATTATGCAATTATCTCATGAACATTAAACTCAATTAGATGTACTTGCGGCTACTTTTAAATAGGCAACCCAACATTAATCCATTCCATACGTTCTAAAGATTACTTTAAAATATATTTCATCGAAAAAATATACATGCAAATTATGCATTTATCTCATGAACATTATACTTAATTAGAGGTACTTGCGGCTACTTTTGACAAGGCAACCCAACATTAATCCATTTCATAATAGTAGGGGAGGTCGCGCTCAGTTAAAAAAGTAATTTCATACCGAGCAAAATCGTTACAATAATAGTATTCCACTAACATAACAGCTTTGATCGTCAGCCACGTCATAATGGGTGGAATAAAAATTGAGAGCATCTCAAAGTTGATGTTGGGAATCGTATTGAATTGACATTAAAACGATCCCAATTCGCACCCAATAAAGGTTCATATCTAGATTATACACGTTTAGGTTGGGTAGGTGTCATTTTAGTTTTAGTATATAACAACTGATGGCGCTTTTAAAGTAAAATGTATATAATTCTTCTTCACAAGTATTGACTATCGCATTAATTACTTAAAATTCCTATGTGAGATAATTTTATGGTTAACTTATATCGCTGGCTGACGGTTATTCCACCATCGTATTAGCGACTGACGGTTTTATTTATATTATTTACAAAGTAGAAACATTCACCTGTATAAATTTTGTACGGTACAAAATGACTTTATATTCAAAAATTTTTTACATGTTTTTTACATGTTCAGTAACGCGACTGACGTTGAATCCACCGTCTGCAATACGGCTGACGGTGATTTTTTGGTTAAACATGACCTCAATAATCATCCATCAAAGTTTCATTCGGTATAAAATCACTTTTCGCAACTATTTTTTTTACAACTTTGAAATACTCTCAGTTAACATTCCACCACGGGTGCGGCGACTGACGCTGATTATATTGATTGATAAATATTAAGCTACCGCTGGGCAAAAATTTGGTCGGTATGAAATGGCTTTGCATACACTAGCACTACCTCCCCTACTATAAGTTCTAAAGATTACTTTAAAATATATTTCATCGAAAAAAGGGATTCATGCAGGATTTTACGGTCGGATCCCATATTAGGACGCTCGTACGGTGAAGGAAAATATCGTGAGGAAACCCGCACATGGTTGGTCCCAGACGTATTGACCTGTTCTTTCCTCTGGACTAGGCTGACTATATTGCGAGATTGTCGTATGCGCTTGGGCAACCATACGGACATTTGAATCTTGTCTCAGGCACTACAGTATTTGAAGAGTGGATAAATCATACACAATCGTTGGATGCAAAGGCCAAGTTTTTTTGTTTTTGCTTGTTTAAGAATCTGTGATCAGCACTTAGATTAGAGGTAGGTCTTTGAAATACAATGATTCAAAACTCAGGAAGACATTTTATAATTTTTAATACAGACTGTAACAAAACTAATTGATAATGCTTTAGTATTTGTATGTGGCCCTGATACAGAGTTCACTGTGAAAGTAGCAACGCTAAAAAGTTACTTTTATATTTTTGTATGAGCAAGCGCCCCAGATTCACATACTTGCCTAGATACAAAATTAAACAAAACGTTACTCTTTCAGCGCTCCTACTTTTACGGTAAACCTTAAATCCCACCAAAAACATACCTGTAAAAGTGGGGCCAAGTTCCTATCGGCTAATTTTGCCTAAAAAAACAGTTGAAATCCAATCCAATGCCAAGTTCAGATGCACTTCATCGATCGTAATGATCTTCTGTTCTAAATTTGAAATTGGCAGGTTAATTTAATTAATTAATTACTTATATTATTATCTAATTATATAATTAATCAAGTGTTACTTATAGCATGAAAACCTGCCAAGTTCAAATTTAGAAGTATTATGGATCAGGCTGTTGATGAAAATGATTACGATCGATGAAATGCATCTGTACTTGGCATTGGATTGGATTTCATGACTTTACGTCTATGTCTACAACTTAGTTTGTCAGCATTATTCACCTGTTTTTTATAATATTTCTTCTAAACGATATGACACTGTCTAAGTGATGCTGTAATTATAATATTTATGTTCCTGGAAGTATAGTTTCCTTGACTATAATTACCTTAATAGTTTAGTTTGAACTAGTTATTAAACATTATTAATTATTATGCGTTCATGTCAAATATACTTTACGTTATCCTTCGCTGTACGAGAAATAATGGGTAATATCATAGGAAAGACAGATTATATTACTAAACTGCCTTAGATACTAATCCATATCCATACTAATATTATAAATGCGAAAGTGTGTCTGTCTGTCCGTCTGCCTGTCTGTCTGTTACCTCTTCACGCTCAAACCGCTGAACCGATTTTGCTGAAATTTGGTATGGAGATACTTTGTGTCCCAAGAAAGGACTTAGGATACTTTTTATCCCGGAAAATATTTCGGTTCCCGCGCTATAAACGAATTTTGGCGCAACGGAGTTAAATAACGGAATATAATATCAATTTTATTAAAATTGCTTAATTAAAAAAAGGGTACCAACTTAATCTTAAGATGTACCTATATTGTATAAGCCTTTAAATTAAGAAAAAAAGTGACATATGATTAATATACCAATAATATCTTATAACTAGAAGTTCCGCGCGAATATACCAATAATATATTATAACTAGAAGTTACACGCGGCTTCGTCCGCGTAAACAAGTTATTTCACAGACAAATTATTAGTCCACAAAAATAGCCTATGATCCTTCACGTGGTCTACTTCTTATCTGTGCCAAATAACATAAAAATTGCTCGAGTAGTTCGTGAGATAAGCCCTTTCAAATAATTTCTTCGCTTCTATTAGTCTTATCGTGATAAAATATAGCCTTTCTTGATAAATGGGCTATCTAAGACTGAAATAATTTTTCAAATCGGACCAGTAGTTCCTGAGATTAGCGCGTTCAAATAAGCCCTTTCAAATAATTTCCCCCCGTTTTTCCATATTTTCCTCTATTTCTTCGCTCCTATTAGTCTTATCGTGATAAAGTATAGCCTATAGCTTTCCTCGATAAATGGGCTATAGAACACTGAAATATTTTTTCAAATCGGACCAGTATTTCCTGAGATTAGCGCGTTCAAACAAACAAACTTCCGCTTTATAATATTGGTATAGATTATCACCACATACAATAAAAATCATCGACCCTATTAACAACTTTATTTAAAAAAACTGGCAATCGACGACAAGAGAGAGATGAACTCATTACATACAGGATATTCGTCATATTATAAATAGTCACTGTTACCTATAACTTAGCAGTTTAGCGGGCAACCTTAGTGCGATAGCAGCATATAATTATTTTAACCGACTTCCAAAAAGGTTTAAAATATTGTGATTTTTTTAAAACCATGATCTTGTTTTTCGCAGTAACGGTTACAGTGTTGTGGGTTATTCTCTTTCGGTACAGAAGAAGAAGAATGTACGAGTTGGCTGCTCTAGTAGCAGCGCCAGACGTTGAGTTGCCCATTATAGGAATATCTTTCGGCCTGATTGGTAACAATCAAAGTAAGTAACAGTTACCTTTAATTATCTTCTATTTCCTCTTCTTTTATCTTCCATAAAAGGAATTCCTATTTTGCCGACAGAGGAGAGTTATTTAAGCTTCCAAAATTTGTACATAGATTGGTTCAAGCAATTTGCCCATAGCATAAATGAAAATATAAAAAAATGTATTTATGGTTTTTAAATTACGCGACAAAAACCATTTTGTCGCTTATGCCCTTTCATTTATTGATGTTCCATTGCGTGTTTTCTATGAGGGGCCGGGCCGGCCTCTCAGAGAAAACAAGCAATCTAAAACGTGTCCAACACGGTTTTTTACTTTAACGCGGCGTCACCTTAAGTTAGCTGGTATTTGCGGTACCGATTTCAAACAAAAGAATGATCACTTTTATCATATTGTTTTTTACTTAGAAATCAGTTTTATTTTTTTGTATAATTAATGATACTTTCATACATTTTCAGAGGTTTTAGGTACACTACAGAGCTTTAGCTACCAAGCTATGAAACATGGTGGCATTATAAGGAGCTGGCTGAACTATAGATTATACTTTTGTAAGTTTGTTTTTTCTTGTAAAGTAATTTTTCTATTGTTTTAGGAATAAGATTTTAAAGTTAAGTAGTAACTGTATAATATCGTGCTTTGTACATAAGATTAATTATTATTGAAAAGAAACAACGATTTACTATGTAACCAAATTATTAAACAATTTATTAATAACGAGCTTTTGCCCGTAGCTTCGCTCGCGTTATGAAGTATTATTATATACAAACTTTTATCCCCTATTTTAACCCCTTGGGATTTTAATTTATCAAAATCCCTTCTTAGCGGATGCCTACGTCATAACATCTACCTGCATGCATAATTTCAGCCCGATCCGTCCAGTGGTTTGGGCTGTACGTTGATAGATCACCATGTCAGTCAGTCACCTTTGAGTTTTATATAATATACAGAGAAGACAGATAATTATTAGCTTATGCAGTATATTAATACCTTGTTAAAAACAATAATTGTATTATATTTTTTAGTAATGGTGAATCCTGAAGACATAGAAATTATACTAAAACAAAGTCTAGAGAAGGACGGCTTGATGGAATTGCTAAGAGAGATACTGGGATACGGCAGTATCTTTGCGCCAGGTAAAAATTATAGTTTTTTTTATTGTATTAGGAGCAAACGGTCACCTGATGACTGCCCAGAGAGATATCATATTATCGCTTATTTTTCGGACGTCTGACGTTGTCTGACAAGTAAAAGTCGGTGCTGCGAATAATATCTATCAGACGCGGAACTTAATTCTACAATATCCGCGTAGCACATTTTTCTTAAACCAGAATGCCAGATAAACAGTTGATCAGTCATTTTGTGCTGACCATTCTTAAGGCCGTCCCCCGAGCAAACGACCTTGGCCATACATTTGCCGCGTTGCCGAGATCGCGCCAAAACCCTATTATTTTTATTTATCTTAGTTCAAATTTGTCCTAAAAAAATTTTAAACGGGGAAAATATAGTTTATGATATTGTCGATATATTGGCGTGAGTTTCAAATAAAAGTAAATTGTAAATCCTAAGGAGATGCTGAATATATGCTTGAATTTTAATAAATTGGTATTACTTCGGAAGCTGATAATATCATGAGTATAATAAACAAAAATAGAAAATTTAAAACGGGGAAAACGGGTTGATATACTGAAGATTATTGCTGTATTTTTATTATAACTTTGTAGCTTTCAGATTATGAGTTTATAAGGCTTTAAATACGGTAAATTACGGAATCTCCATAGGAAATGCCCTTAAATAACATATTTTGAATAAATGACATGTTAGCGGGCCCCTAGACGAGCAATTTTAATGCGTATGCGTATCACGTATTGCGTAATTTATTGACCGTCTAGGGTTGATATTATTGAACATCGCGCGCCTTCAATCTAATTGTCAAATAAACTGTCCAATAAAATTAAAGCGTCGCACCAAGTAACAAGTTTAACATTTCATAAATCATAAAATATACCTCCGACTGCATTTTATAATCCACTTTCTTCTTCTACGTTTTTCTATGTGGCCTTCTATTCATCTTGGCATAAAACTCGTAAGCAAGAGTCGTATCAATTAAAACATGGATTAGACGCCTCCGGCAGAATTAGGTCTTGTTTCGGTCTTTTTAGTTAAAATTGTTTTGCAGTCGGGTGTTTTGATTTTTGAATTAATTTATTTCATTGGCGTCTTTTTAGTTTGTAGTCATCTAATCATTTCGACAATCAATCTAAGGGTTTTTTGTTTGTTTTTTTTTTTAATTATTATTTATCGTTCTATTGAATATTAAAACTGCAAGTTATATAAATATTTAGAATCAGTGTTTAAAATCCTTCATTGCGATACCACACTCGATATGCTTGGTAGAATTTTTATTTTTTTACCTCACATCATGTCGTCAAAAATCCGCTATTTTGATTTTTTTAATGTCACCTATCTAAGAACACTTGGGCTATTAAGACAAATCCAACGATACCTCAAATGTGAAAATCCGCTTAGTGGTACTGAAGATACGAGGTAATAAAGAGTATTACAAACATACAAGATACGCGCTAAAAACATAACCCTCCTGGCATTCGGGTAAAATATAGTTAACACATGTCCATAAATACAGGGTTTAATAACAGTATTAAACCTTCCTGCCAAATTTTGATATATTGATCCTTGTTAAAAATAAAAACACACGTATTTTTTCTTTTATAGTCACTCAGTACTAAAATGTTGAGAAATAGCTTCCAAAAGTTGGGCATTGTCCAAAAAAAATCACATGTACTTTTTATATATTTTTTCGTTAAAATAGGGTATTTTAAGAACATCCATACTAATATTAGAAATGCGAAAGTGTGTCTGTCTGTCTGTCTGCCTGTCTGTCTGTCTGTTACCTCTTCACGCCCAAACCGCTTAACCGATTTTGCTGAAATTTGGCATGGAGATACTTTGAGTCCCTGGAAAGGACATAGTATACTTTTTGTCCCGGAAAAATGTACGGTTCCCGCGCGATAAACGAGTTTTGGCGCAACGGAGTTGCGGGCATCAACTAGTAAATTAAATAATTTTGAAATACATTGGCTAGTTTTTTCTCAATAAATTTTTAAAGTTTCGCTCTGACGTCATCATCGGCGGCCAATTGACCTCTGCAGTATGTTTTAAATTTCCCTTCAATCTTGTTTATAATGGCTGGTTCGTCAAATGCAAGTTCTCATTATGTGAAAGCTGATACGAGAAGCTTACCAAAAGTTCGAAACGTAATGCTGGTCGAATTTATTGCTAATTTAACGCCATTGAATGTCAAACTAAGGTTAAACATATTTGTTCAAAAATATTAACTAACCTAATGGGTATTTTTTCGTTTATATACAGAAAAACGATCACTGACCTTAATTCCTCGAAATGTTTTTGTAATGAGCAAAATTAAAAAAAAATAATATCCGAACATATAACCTCCACGTTTTTTTGGAAGTCGGTTAAAAAATGGACTATGGGCGTTTTCACACTGCGACGGTAACGACACGACACGATACCAAAGAATAGATAAGGGCCACCGCACATATAATACAATTTCAAGTTGGCCGACTATCGTACAAACTAAATTGCGTAGTGTCACAAATTAATTGGACAACTTCATCGTGTACGCTGCCAGCCGCAGACTTTTAGATTTAGTTGGTAACGGTGTTGCTAGCCTAGCGACGTGCGTGTTAAAATGCGTAACAAGCACGCTTTTATTATGGCACTAATAAAACGAAGGCGAAAAGAAAGGAGAATATTTTGGGTGCATTCAATACTAAGTGACAGATTAGAATTAGGAAAACATCATTGATCATACCTTGCATTTTAAACTTCGATATTAACCAGATAAATTTTAATGAAAAAATCCAGATAAAAAGGTGATAATTATCCATATTTCCATACTAATATTATAAACGAGCTTTTGCCCGGCCAACTTGAAATCTATACTAATATTATAAATGCGAAAGTATCTCTGTCTGTCTGTCTGTCTCGCTTTCACGCCAAAACTACTGAACCGATTGTAATGAAATTTTGTACACAGATAGTCTAAAGTCTGAGAAAGGACATAGGCTACTTTTTAACTGGACAAAGGGGTTGTAAGGGGGTGAAAATGCGTAAATTTGTTCAAATTAAGTTAGTTCCAAAAATGCATAATAGATGGCGCTGTGCGTCACCTACATCGCGCTATTGCTTACACAAACGTCTTTCTATAAGAGGTGGTATCATCTTATATTAGGTTTTCGATTTTTTCGATTATTAATATGTATTCTTTTACGTTATTAAAAAACTCACCACTTTATCAGCTATGCAGTGACGTAACCTTAAACCTATCAATGATAAATATCAAATAGTTTATCGCAAAAGTTGTGTAATTGGGGGGGCTAAAATATGGCATAAATAAAGTTTAATTAAAAAAAATGAAATAAGCTATGTACACACTGCACAGCTGTTTTTGGGTGTTTTGATTTAAGGGGTACGTACCAGGGTTTTTTTATAAGAGCTTTTGACACCAATTTTGTTGACATCGCGCGCTATAAACTGAAGTCCACGCGGACGAAGTCGCGGGCAACAGCTAGTTGTATAATATGTGCGGTGGCCCTCTATTCTGTGGTATCGTGTCGTGTCGTTATCGTGCAGTGTGCAAACGCCCAATCCCCGGCCGCGCGTGATGTGCCCCCGCGCGCGCCTCATCCCGCGTCACCCCCTCTCATTCCCCCGCACCGCGAGTGACCATTCTGCAACGATTTTAAATGGGATAAAATATGTAATTGAAAAAAAAGAACACCCTATTTCTTTTGGTTAAATGGACTCTCCTAATGATACCTAAGCCCTGGAAAAAATGTTATAAAAAAAGTTTATAAAGTTTTATGACGGTAATAAAAGTTTTTGTTTTCCTGTTGACAGACAGACGGACAGACATCAAAGTCTCAGTAGTAGGGTCCCGTTTAAACTTTGGGTACGGAACCCTAAAAATTAATTAGAACAATGCAAAGATGAGTAAACAAAGTGGAATAAATAGTGATACTATAAATATTGTGGCAATATTAATTAGGTACCTATTTAGTATAATAGAGCATTAATAGAGGTATTTTGATCTTATAGCACTTTACTTTTTTACTTATCTATAGTACCTACTACAAAGATAATAAAAATATAATGATGAGAGAAACCAGTTGTAAATATTAAGAAGTGGCTGTATTTTATTATACTAAGTTTACAAATCTTTAGTACCATAAAAATAGATTTCGTTCAACTTTAGATATCGTAAAGTACTTCCGATTACACTTAAAACTAAATATTACATCCTCACAGATCATTTCTTTGATGTCGATCTCCAGAAATATAATATTAGTCACCATAATATTTAGACACGACACGACAGAAAACAAAAAACAAACTAAACATACCAAGGGCAGTAAATGTTTATGGAGAGAGAACAACCGATTATATTATACCCCGATTAATCAACAATTTGGACCAGACAATTGTAAACCAGATTACTGAAAAGAATATTAAATATAACCTTAAAACATATTATTTAAATAAAGTGTTAAATGAGCATGACTAAGACTTAAGAGGATTAGACTACAGGCCCATGTCGAAATAATAAGATTTAGCACTATGCCGTCACTTGTAAGCTGTCCAACTGAACGGCAATATTCTATAACAAGTGTATTTTACAATATCATATTAAAAATAAAGTCGCCGTACAGAATCAAATAATTTTACAGTTTAAAAATTCAAGTATACCATGTAATTAAGATTATTATTAAAATGGACAAAATTGTTTAACGGCATTATTTTTAATAGTACTTTTGAGTGCTAAAATAATGTTTGGAACCGAAGCCGTACTGTTTCAGATCACCCCCCCAGGCCACGGAAAAAGAGGGGGTTGTAACCCTCGATTTTTTTCCAATGTCGCATTATTTTTGTACGGCGTTGCGGAATAATTGATTATTTGATTCAGAACAGTATGAAACGTATGCCGTATAGAATCAAATGACCAAATTTACCATGGAAATTGTCAGAAAATAAAATAAAAATACCGACTTAGTGGCGCATCATTTTTGTACAGAACTGCGGGCTTTCTTATTATTTTTCATGTGTCTATCGATGGTAAAAATGCCGTACAGAATCATATGAACAAAATGTACTCACCCTACATGCACTTTTGAATTCTCACCAGCACTCTCTTGGACAGCTTACAAGTGACGGCATAGTGCTAAATCTTATTATTATTATTTTATTGAATAAGGGGGCAAACGAGCAAACGGGTGACCTGATGATAAGTAACTACCGTCGCCCATGGACACTCGCAACATCAGAAGAGCTGCAGGTGCGTTGCCGGCCTTTTAAGAGGGAATACGCTCTTTTCTTGAAGGTTTGCAGGTCGTATAGGTCCGGAAAAACTGCTGGTGACAGTTCTTTCCAGAGTTTTACAGTGCGCGGCAGAAAGTTACGCGAAAAACGCACTGTGGAAGACTGCCACTCATCAAGGTGATGAGGATGGTATGTTTTTCGCGTGGGTCGATGGCGAAAAGTTGCAGGTGGTATGATTCCGAACAATTCCTCAGAACACGGGGAGTGATACAACCGATTGAGGATGCAGAGTGAAACTACATCTCAGCGTAATTCCAAGGGGTCCAAGCTGTTTGAAACACTATGGCAGTCAACAATTCGAGCGGCCCTTCGTTGGATACGATCCAGAGGGAGCAGTTGGTATTTTGGCGCCCCTGCCCAGAGATGAGAACAATATTCCATATGAGGCCGAATCTGCGCCTTGTAGAGTTGTAGGCGTTGGTCCGGACTGAAGTACTGTCTCGCTCTGTTAAGAACACCAAGCTTCTTCGAGGCTAATATGGCCTTACCCTCTAGATGGTATCGGAACTGGACTTCGCTCGATATGTTGACGCCAAGTATCTCAATGCTAGGGGAGATGGTTAAAGATGTGCCCTCGAAACGAGGATATACGACCATTGGTGACATTTTAGTGGTGAACGCGCAGACTTGTGTCTTGGCGGGGTTGAATTGGACCAAGTTACGTCTACCCCATTCAGAGACCTTCTCCAATGAATTCTCCACCTTAGACACAAGTTCGTTTCGACTCTCAGTGACATTTTGCCGAGAAATATTGGGGGAGCCGGTATATACAGCATCACCTGTGCTGTCATCTGCATAGCAATGAATGCCGCTGGTCTGCAACATGTCATTGATATGCAGTAAGAATAGAGTAGGCGATAGCACACAGCCCCGAGGGACACCAGCATCAACAGAGTAAGTCTCCGAGCATTTACCGTCAACTACGACCTTTATGCTTCTGTCTGCTAAGAAACCAGTGACCCACTTACATAATTTCTCGGGCAGCCCGTATGATGGAAGCTTTGATAGCAGCGCTTTATGCCAAACCCGATCAAAGGCCTTCGCAATGTCCAAACTAACAGCCAATGCCTCTCCCTTCGACTCAATTGCCTGAGCCCAACGATGAGTCAGGTACGCCAAGAGATCACCAGCCGAGCGACCCTTACTGAACCCGTATTGTTTGTCGCTTAGCAATCCCTGGCCGTCCAAGTAACGAAGAAGCTGGCTCTAATATCGTCCTAAATATGTACGTTACCGGGTGGTTCATATGACCCATCCATTTTCGACATTGGCCTGTAGTCTAGATAATATGATATTATCAATGACTTAAGAAAACAAGGATATTATACTTGTTACTTGTTTATTGTTAGTTGTTACTATTATTTTATGTAATATTTTTTTGTTTTCGTATGTTATGATTAAGTGTTACATGTTTAATTTTGTATGTGTAAAAGAATTTTTAATTAAGTTTCCTAAGAATTGTAGTATTATAAAACAACAGTACTCTCCGGACAAACCTTAGTGGTTTATGGAGCGTAACTATAAATATTAAGTATGTATTTTTTTAATAAAATAAATAAATAAATGAATAATAATTATATTATTCTTTTAGCTTCTGCTTAATTCCTTAAAAGAAATTGATTCATAGGCAGTTTGCCGCGGACCTACATTAAGTATTTGGTTGGGTAGTGTCAATTCAAATCTCAATGTTAGTCGTGACTCGTGATATATCGGTTGGATTTCATTTAATAGGACCGAATTACGTGGCCTATGAATAAATGTATCTGATGTTACACAAAATAAAACGCATAAATATTTCCAGTTTCGATATGGAGAAGACGTCGTAAAATCTTAGCGCCTGCTTTCAAGCAAAAAATCATAGAGGGCTACATGGAGATATTCTATAAGCAGGCCGAGAGCATGACGACGAAACTGCGTAGTTTTGCCGACACTGGGACTTTTGATGTTTTTCCCTTTATCACAGCTAACTCCTTTAACGCAGTTTGTGGTACGTATTTATCATCCATACTTTACTTCTAACTAATATTATAAATGTAAAATCCGTTCGTTTGTTTTCTCTTCGCTAAATTGATTTTGCTAAAATTTGGTATGGAGATACTCTGAGTCCCGGGAAAGGACATAGGATAGTTTTTATCCCGGAAAAATGTACGGTTTCCGCACGATAAACGTGTCTAGATAGACACGACGGAGTTCTGGGCGTCAATAAGTTTATTTTTTTATAATAGTTCTATTTGATTTAAGTATAAAGCAAGAAGTTTATAAACAGCAAAAAATGAGTACCTATTAGCTTTTTGTCCTTACGTTACTTTTTATAAAATTATTTTGTTGTTTAATATTTTAATACATCAAGATAATAATATAATATTATAATAGTTGGAGCTATCAAATATATTTATAATACTACAGTCAGTTCAGTCACATACGAGTGTATTGCGATGTAAGTGGATATAATTACAAATTAATGTCCACCAGCTTATAATTCTTGACGGCTAGATTATATAGATCATTATTATCTATCAATAATGGTTAAAGAACTAGGATTGTGTGAAATTTTAATTATATTACAATATATCCTTCGACAAACAATGTTGACCTCCAGTTGAATACAGGTGTGAGCCGAATCATTTTTCGCGTTTTTACGTTAATACCTAGATCGTGGAAAAACGAGACACAATAGCTTATCAGCTATTGTTATCGTGGCCGCACGTGGCCGCTTGGGAGTTGAAGCATTAAGGGTCCCGTTTCTACCCTTTATACAAACTTTGATTCCGTATTTTCACCCCTTGGAAGTAGAATTGATCAAAATCCTTTCTTAGCGAATGCCTACGTCATAACATCTACCTGCATGCCAAATTTCAGCCCAATCGGTCCACTGGTTTGGGCTGTGCGTTGATAGATCACCATATCAGTCAGTCACTACCTGTATACAAAACAGTTAGGGTTCCGTTTTAGGGTTCTGTAATCAATAAAACTTGGTTAACTACGGAACCCTAAAATGGACCCCTAACCATATAATTTTTCGTATGTTGATAGATACTAGTTGTAAAATTTAAGAGTAATATTGTCCTACAAATAGAACAATCCATATTTTGGGAACATCGAATCAAAGTATGAAATCCTTTCTATGTCTGTTAGCTACCACTTACGAGATTTTTCGCAGATAATATTGTTGTTCGTCTTATCAAAATAAAACTACTCACAAAAAATTAGCTTGATACCAATAAAAAAAAATGTTCTAGGGCTCCCTGACTGTTACCCTTAATTCTGAGGAAATAATTAATCTTTTTTGTACAGAGACTGCGATGGGAGTGAATTTGGATGTCGTGAAGAATCGAGAGACGAATATTTTGACTTCCCTAACGCATGTCCTGCGCGTGACATGTCACAGATTATTCCGCATATGGATGCATCCCACATGGAGCTTCAAACTATTTCCTTGCTACACAGGATTCAAAAAATGCATGCATGTATTGAATGGGTTCTTAGATGACGTAAGTTTTAATTAAGTTCAATACATTCTATTAGAATTAAACACAATGTATTGATCTTAAATTTTTTCTACAACAAGCGAAAGATACATACTTGATGGTCCGATTTACTATGTGGTCATAATAGGCGTACTTGATGCGAAAATACAATACTACAAAGTACAAACTGTATTTTAAAAAGATAAAACTTCAAAATTGTACGTAATTGAGAATTAAAATTCCCTATCTCAAAAACTACTGAACCGATTTTGATGAAATTTGCAGTATTCCCTAAGTTGAACAATTTCTAGTACAATAAAAATATAATCATTTAGATCGGAAAACATTTTTAGTTTCTTTTTTTTTTTAGTTTATTTGAGTCAACAAATAGTAACCAAAGTACATATCATTTTAAAAAGAGTTACATACAGATTAATCTTAATAACTATGGTACCAACTACGTTAACTACATATTACTTGATTTATTAATGAATGATACATTCAGTACAGAGCAAATGTAGAAATTAAAGCATGAATAGCTGGTAATAGGGTAGAAAGTAATACTACTAGGTACTAAAACTAGATATTCTTACAAAATATTACTTAGTTTGGTAGGAAGGAGGAAAAACACAATACTTATAGCAACAATTAACAGGTTTTGCATGCACTAGGTAAGTATACTGTCAACTGTGTAATGTAAAAAATATATTCAATTATTACATAGTTTTAGTTAAAAGAAAGAAAATAATAATTAAAATTAAAATATGTTGTCATCGAAACTCAGGAAATATAGTCGGAGTCTTGGGTGTATTTTGGCAAAAGATTAAAGATCTCTTTTCTATATTTTGATATCTTATCGTTAAAGATATTTTGGAGTCCGTTAGAATGGTAGGTGTATATTTGTAAATGAAAATTCCACAATACATTAGTCTCCACTTTAATATAATATTTACAAAATGCGTGTTCACAAAATTAACATCTATGATCTAGCTGAATTCATAATCCTTTTTTTTCTATCTAAAATTTTACATTTATCTGTCAATCCAATTGTCTTTTTAATAATGTTTTTTCTCTCCAGCCTAAATTCTAAAAATAGGATATATGCGATATGGATATAGTCTATGAACAAGGTTGATGATTACAAATTAACAAGCATTAGTATTAATTAAGATTAAGCTAAAAGGTGCGACAGAGACGCCACACCACCCCCCCACGGAGAAAGCAAACCCCGGGGGCAAACTAATCAAAAGTTCTAAATCGCACTCGTCTGCCAGATCTCGTAGTATAAGGTTGTTTGGGCAGATCAGTAGAAGGTGAGGACTGAGGAGATGAAGTAATTGTGGACGGAGGAATGACAGGGTCAGGAAAAGGTAGATTTGGAACTACTGAGGGAAGAGGATCATCCTGAACTAAGTACGCTGGTTTTATTCGGTCGATGCTAACAGTGACTGATTTTCCCTTGATAGAGACCGTAAGGGTCTTACCGTCAGCAGATCTATCCAAAATTTTAAACGGGCCGCTATACGGTGGCTGAAGGGGTCGACGAACAGCATCGTCTCGTAAGTAGATGTGCGAGGCTGAAGCTAAATCCTTGAAAAGAAAATTGGATTTATTCCCGTGACGAGAAACAGGCTTCGGTCGAATTGAAGACATATGCTGGCAAAGCCGCGTCACGAAATCAGCAGGATCGCTGGAGGCAACAGGATGAAGAGGGGGAACTACTATTTCGCCCGGAAGACGCAGAGTTTCACCATAAAGTATCTCCGCGGCAGACGATCCAATATCTTCTTTAAAAGCAGAACGGATACCCAACAGTGCCAGGGGCAAGGCAGTAACCCAGTCGCCACCGTGACACATGATGGAAGCCTTTAGTTGTCGATGAAATCTCTCGATCATTCCATTCGCTTGTGGATGATAAGCGGTGGTTCTGATGCGCTTAGTGGCAAAACTCTGCATCAACCTACGAAACAAGTCCGACTCAAATTGAGTACCTTGGTCTGTCGTAATGGTCGATGGTACACCGAAGCGCGAGACCCACTCACGGACAAAAGTTTCATGCATCGCACGTACGAGCCCACTGCCGGCAATCTTTATTAAGAGACGGCCAGACATAGCGATCAGCTATGATGCGAGCCGAACACTTAATGTCGGGGTGGCTCAAATTGTGCATTTTGTTGAACACTAAGCGACGTAGATCCACTGGAACATAAGGACGAGGCTTGCCAGTCGAGAAATCACAGAACAAAGAGAAACCAGTGTCCGGTACGCTTATTTTTGCAAGCTTTAAACTGGAATTTTCCAGAAGTTGGGGCAACTTTTTGTCTGTCTTCTGCGACTTGGCAAGAGCCTCGTACTCCTGTTCCAGGGATATAGCCTCGACTCGCGACATAGCGTCTGCGATAATATTGTCCTCCCCGCGAATATATCTGATATCAGTCGTGAACTGACTGATAAAAGACAACTGATTCAGATGTGGTGGAGGGAGCTTTTCGCGACGTTGTACGAAGCGTACAGCAATGGCTTACGGTCCGTGAAAATGGTCACATGTTGGACCTCCACGATGTGCCGAAAGTGCTGTACACTTTCGTACACGGCCAAAAGTTCGCGATAGTACACTGGCCACTCACACTGACGAGGGGTCAGTTTTTTTGCTAAAAAATGCCAGTGGTAACCATTGCCCATCGACATGTTGCTGTAAGCAAGCACTGATATGCACACTCGATGCGTCGGTAAATAAACCGAGAGGTGCATCGGCGACAGGATGGTGGAGCATTGTTGCAGACGAGAGACTCTTCTTACACTCTTCGAAATTTCGAAGAAGTTCTGGCGACCAAGGATACGGCTTCGAGCCTTTACTTTTGGTAGCAACCAGGGCGTTAATGAGAGGCGCCTGAAACTTGGCAGCCTGGGGAACGAAACGCCTATAATAATTAAGCATGCCGAGAAAACGGCGCATCCCCTGGACATTCTCAGGGGGCTTAAAATCCAAAAGTGCGGAGGACGAGTGCCATCAGCACTGATGTGATATCCAAGGAACTTTACCTCGCTGACACCCAGGATGCACTTGGAAGGGTTCAACACCACACCATACTCCTGGAGACGCCCAAAAAGTATGCGCAGGTGCTCTCTGTGAGTACCCTCGTCTGGTGAAAAGATAAGGATATCGTCCACATATGGGAAGCAAAAATCAAGACCCCGAGTGACCTCATCGATAAAACGCTGAAAAGTTTGACCAGCATTTCGTAGACCGAAGGTCATAAACGGAAATTCGAAGAGGCCAAACGGAGTCGCGATGGCTGTCTTCGAAATATGGTCCTTGAAGACTGGGATCTGATGGTATGCTTTCACCAGGTCGAGGGTACTGAACACTTTGGCTCCAGCGAGGTTATGTGTGAAGTCATTGATGTGCCTGACGGGGTACTTATCAGGAATGGTCCTGGCGTTCAGGGCGCGGTAGTCGCCACAAGGGCGCCAGGAATTATCCTTTTTGATGGTCGTATGCAAGGGAGACGACCAGGCGCTCTTGGAAGGTCTTGCAATGCCACTACGTACCATGTCCTCGAATTCTTTTTTAGCAGAAATCAATTTCTGAGGCGCTAAACGACGAGGGCGACACGAAACTGGCGGACCATCAGTAGTTTGAATGTGATGCACAGTATTGTGCTTAACGACCCTGGGCAAACCAGGTGGCCGGGTGATATCCGGAAATTCGGCGAGAATAGACATAAAATCAGAATTACCAGCGACGATGGCTTTGACACTGGGCTGCTCGACAGACGCGCAGGATGCAGGGTAAGATAAACCGGTGATACCGTCTATCAATGTCTTATTGCGACAGTCAGGCAACAGGCGATAATGTGCTAGGAAATCCGCACCTATTATCGCCCGCTGTACGTCAGCAACTACAAATAGCCACTCAAAGTCCCGCCGTAGTCCTAAATTGAGCCGGAGATTAATTGTGCCAAAAGTTTTGACACTACTTCCGTTTGCAGCTGTAAGCACATAGTCGATGCTGCGATTCTGCCCGTCTAGGAAGCCAGCTATGGGGGAAGCAACATAAATCCGACCCGGTGTCAATTAAAAATTGGCGTTTAGTTACCTGGTCAGTAACGAAGAGATGGCGGCTAACTGATGAACAATCAGTCTCCGCCACTACTGATTGCCTCTGGAGTTTTCCGGGGGCGCGGACCAGGTGCACGGCTTAATGCATTTGGCACCTTTGACCCCGAAACGCCGATGGTACCAGCAAAGTGTTCTTGGAGCTGGTGAGTTCGCACGGAAGTTCCTCGATCTCGACCTGTTGCGGCTACGGGACTGAGGTCGGTCACGTAAGGAGAGAGCATTGACCTGTTTGGTAAGTTCCTCGATCTTACCCATAAGACTGACCAAAAGGTCCTGGGAAGGAGGAAAGGAGGGCGTGACTGCCGGTTCGTTGGGCCAAAATGAAGGTAATTCAAATGAAACCTTACATGACTTTGGCTGAGATGTCTCACCTTCACCCTTACCGTCTGCCATATTGAAAAAAAGGAATAACCGAAACCGCGAGAAAAGAAAAAAAAATGTGTACCAAGTACGTCACAAGTTAATCAATAAATCGTAACTTAAAAACTAATGACTTATTAATAAAAATAAAAATTAAGTTTTGTAGAAACAAATATTTACAAAGGAAAGGTTATTTCCCAAAAACAGCATTGAACACACAAAGAAATGCAAAAATTAAAAGAAATGTTAAACTAAAGGCAATTATATTGTAAAAATAAAAGTTAGTTTGTTTAAATAAACATTCAGAAATTTCAGGCAAAAACACATGAAATTAGTGCAAAAAACAACCTTAATTTTGCGTAAAGTACGTACAGTGCCTGGCGTGAATTGACAAGATTATTGTTAGTTATTAGCTTAATACCGTATGTATATTGTAAAACGTTAGGTAACTTAAGTTAAAACTGGTAAGAAAACAGAATTGGAATATGTTAATGCAAAGTCCCAAAAATGTTAGTTAACTCTACGTAAAACATGCCAAAAACTTACCAGAATACGTTTATACAAATTATTATTACTCACTAAATTGTCCTATGAAGAAAACCTAACTTACTGTTAAAAGTTCAAGGAAAACGACGTAAACACGCTTTTCACGTTAACACCAAAGTTTGTTTACGTTTTTCTCACTTGACAGATATTGACGTACCACAAATGACAAAAGACCGTTCCGAGCATAGATAATTCGAAATGTTCCGAGGTGTAAAAGTCACAGCCGTCGAGTCAAAAACGAATGTCAAAATATTATGTCACTAGTAAGTACAGCCAACACTATAAACGAATGAAGTGAAAGCGGAAGTAGACAACAGTAGGGCCACACCACCGAATTAATCGTCAGGGAAAAGTTCCGATTGACGAAAATATATGTGGCGAATGGCTTGATCAAAGCTTCTCAATGGAGATTTTCTCTTGATGGAGTCTTCTTACAATGCCGCGATGAACCGGTTATGATGAATTTCAGCTAGAAGTATGCAGATAAGTTGATTTCCACCCGGAATCCAGCGAAATGGTCGCGGAACGGCAGCCGGGGTGTTAAGATAAATAGATTAATTGTACTTGTTAGTGGCGAAGATAGCGGCCGATACAGAAAATCTCAAGGCAGCCAGCGCCGGAACCAGGAACGTGACGGCGGGGAATGTAGTCCTCGTCTCCGAAGTCCTATGGAATGCGTCGTAGGCGCAGCACGGCAGCAGCACAAAATGTTCACCGACGATAGAAATCCAACTAGACCGTACGTCCACTTTGGAAAATCTAACTATCACGTACGGCGTCAATTGGTGACCCCCGACAGAACACGCCTCCTTCATCATCATCACTCCCCGCCCCTCCGCACCGCGCCAGCCAGCATCGCCTCATCGGGTACCTCGTCCACTAGCCGCAACGTACCGCGGCCTGGGCGACTCCGCATCGGCATCATCGGGCTTTCTCACTACACCGACCGGTCATCAAGCAGAGCACATCTCTCCTGGTCAGCACGTAGCATCGGCCCCGCACGGCAGCTTATCCGACTCACTGAATCCCGTGCAGCAGCTTACAGTTCCGACTCACTGGGACTCACTGCAACAGTTCCGACTCACTGGAACTCACTGGCACTGGCGACTCAAGCGACAAGACTTCAAGATTCGACCTCCGGTCTTCGGGGGGGAGTGATGTGGCGGTACCCACAATTCACCTAACATTCGTGCATCGCGCTATCGAAGTTTTCTGAGCGCGTCGGTATATATACGACAGCTGAAATGTATCACGTGGGCTTCGGCCTGACCGGGCATAACACCTCGCCCGGTCGGAAGATCTTCCTTTGTGGCGGCCACGCATATTCCCACATTGGAATCACGTCGGGGTCACCACTTTGGAGTCCGTTAGAATGGTACTCGTAGGCGTACCGCGTATATTTCTAAATGAAAATTCCACAATACATTAGTCTCCACTTTAATATATTATTTACAAAATGCGTGTTCACAAAATTAACATCTATAATCTAGCTGAATTCATAATCTTTTTTTTTCTATCTAAATTTTTACATTAATCTGTCAATCCAATTGTCTTTTTAATAATATTTTTTCTCTCCAGCCTAAACTCTAATTAACAAAAAATTAAAACCGACTTCCAAGGTAAAAACAATAATAACATTAATATTAACTAAAAAGTATTAAATAATTTTTACTATCTAATAGTGCCTTTTTCCGAATTCGGCTAAACCTCAACTATTTCTGTACTCAATCTTCATTATTTTGAAGTCGGTACCAGATAGCTGAATCTTCAGTCCTCTGACAGAATATTTAAAATTTTTGGAACTGGCACCGACTTCAAAATTATGAAGATTGAGTACAGAAATAGTTGAGGTTTAGCCGAATTCGGAAAAAGGCACTATTAGATAGTAAAAATTATTTAATACTTTTTAGTTCATATTAATGTTATTATTGTTTTTACCTTGGAAGTCGGTTTTAATTTTTTGTTAAAAATAATAATAATTTCACTCTTTTTAGTTACACTAGTAGATAAATCTTCGCGTATATTTTACGTATCTTATTACAATTTGTTAAGAGTCACAACTCACACTCACAAAATAATATAATATTATCAGTGAAGTGAACATATTGTGCTAAGTAATTTAACAATTTTAATACTTCAAGCCCGAAGCGGTCACCGGCGATTGCGATAACAATAGAAAGGTTATTGTGTCTCGTTTTTCCACGATCGAAGGATCTATCAGATAAAAAATTGTACAAACTTGCATAGAATGTAGCGTAGCATAATATTTAATATTATCATAATTATTGACAGCTGTTCTTGTTATCAAGAATTGAAATCGATAGGTACTTAGTGCACCATCTATCGATTAATAAGTATAACTAATTAAAAAGACACTTAATGACTTTGTTTTGTTTAAATGCTCTTTTTAAAATAACTTTATTTTAATTCTATTTGTCTAATAAAATTTTATAAAGTGTTAAAGTATTCGATCTGTATATAAAGTAGTTAGTAAAGTACTCGATATTCTGTCTTCTGCCGCCACGCGGCAGAAGACGGAACTGAACGGACGGACTGGGCGGCGACGCCGACCGCCGTGTATTAAAAACAAACAGGTGTTGTTAATTGTTATACAGTACATAATTATTATTATTAGTATATCCATACCTATGCCTTGTACTATTATCTATTCTGTGCCATGAGACATTGGTGGCCTTAACACGACGTGGTAATGATGATGATGACGATGATGATGATGATGATTATGATGATGAATATGAATTGCATAGTAGTTTATGCTTTCTGTTCTTAAAACAACGCCGAAACTCCCAAACGTGCATCTATAAGGAATCAGGAGTTCTCTCAGCATCATCGATACCATGGTATATCTTGACCCAATATTTGACTTTTTGGTAGCGTATTCTTAGTACACTTCACATAAAACCAAAATCACCATATGTTTCCATATAAATTTTGAGGAGTTCCCTCGATTACTCATGGATCCCATCATCAGGTCACCACCTTTGTGAAAATGGGACCAAATTGGAGTGAAACCTAATACAACAAAACAAAAATTTCGAAAATCGGTTCACAAACGGCGGAGTAATCGTTGAACATACAAAAATAAAAAAAAAAAATAAAAAAAATAAAAAAATATCCACAGCCGAACATATAACCTCCTCGTTTTTTGGAAGTCGGTTAAAAATAGGATATATGCGATATGGATATAGTCTATGAACAAGGTTGATGATTACAAATTAACAAGCATTAGTATTAATTAAGATTAAGCTAAAAGGTGCGACAGAGACGCCACAATATCAACGGATACAAAGTTTTTATTAAATGTATCAACTAGTCTATAAAATGGTGAGCGCTTGCCAATATTGGTGCGACAAACTGCAGTAAAGAATATCTGATGAGGCCTACGAGAATGAGTTGTAAGAGGTGTCCTATAACATATTTTATTATTTAGAGAGATGCAATCATAACGACTATGACATATTATATCATATAGGAGCATCATTTCAAGTTGGATTCGCCTATATGTTAGTGGGAGAAGATTGTTTGTCTTTAGCAAAGTATTGTAAGATTCTCGGGAACGACAACATCTATATTGCATCGTGCGCAAAATATATTATTTTCTTTTGGACCATTTCAATTGCATAACTATATTTTTTGTAGTACGGGTTTCAGATTGCCACTGCGTATTCAAGTTGAGATCGAATAAGCGATTTGTAGATATAAAGGTATGTTGAGGAGTGCACAAATGCCTTACATGATCTCATAACGAAACCATACATTTTGTATGACTTTCTTATAATGTTATTAATATGCTAATCTAGGTGTAGTTTTTTGTCTAAAATTACTCCCAGGTCTCTAATTGAGTCAACAAGTTCTAAGTTTTGATTACATAGTATATAGGTAAATTGACTGATATTGCGTTTTCTTGTGAAAGTTATTGATTTGCATTTGTTAAGGCGGGATTATAGGCGACTGACATTTTAGAATTTGAGACAAACTAGCTCAATAGATGGCGCTCGAAAGGTACATATTTACATATCAAGCCGTAGTCGATTTTAGTATTTTCAGAAATAATGTGATCACGTGGTAAACTCGACATACAGAGTAATGATTAACAGAGAGGCCATGTTCATAACTTATGCATAACTTGATAAACGAAATCTTTAATGAATTTTGTATTATAATAAAATGATGTATTTATAGATATTTAAATATGATGTTTGTTCTGTACTCACGAACATAAAAAAGTATTTCCTCATAATAATACATATACAAATTACAATGTAAAACAAAATAAAGTATATCCCATACATAGTTCATCGCAAATGTTCATGATATTGGCGTATTTTACATAGAAACATTGGAATTCAAAAGCAACTCTTTTAACGCTGCTACTTTCACAGTGAACTTTATATAAGGGACACATACACATCCCAAAGTATTAATACCGAAGTAGATTTAAAATTCGGTAAAGTATATTCAAAGGTTCTTAACTAGAATAAAACAGCTCGCTTACTGCTGGGAAATAGGGAGCTTATTTTATGACCTCAATGAGAATCTTGTGCTTGGGTTTATTGCAATAGCTTTAATAAATAAGATGTAGAGTGTAGCCCCATGATGATCACTTATGTCACCTGGAATCAATATACCTAACACCCTCCACAAATTCAAAAACGATAACTCTACTTGCAGTAAAGGTAACCTTTTTGTTTTCATTTTATTAATAATATATTCATTATACTTATGCAGATCATATTCATATTTTCTTTGTCATTTTAAATTTTTAGGAATCTGTTCCCAAAAGAGATCCGTCTGTCTGTCTCCAGGGTGTATATCAAGTAAACTCGGTAGCTAGAGAACTTAAATTTTCAAGAATATTTTATTATTTTTACTGTCACCAATCACCATAACAACAAAATATAGAAACAAAATATTTGAATGAATAATTACTATGAGGTCTGAAATATTTAAAACAAAAATGCAATTTTTAGGCCTTTTCTGCTCGACATTAATAATGACAACCGGTAGCGGGTAGGTGTTTAAAATATTTACGAAATGTGTATCTTATTAAATTTTAACTTTAATAATAATCTATACTAATATTAGAATAGTCTGTTTGGTACCTTTTCATGCCGAACCATTTTTTATGAAATTTGGTGAAGAACGGACGAAGGATACTTTTTGGTCCGGAAAAAAATTACGGTTCCTGTACATTGCATCAAATTGTCGTGAGTAAAGAATTAATAATTGCATAAATGCAATCTCTTTAGTTTTTACTTTTAAATGCCATCGCGATTGTTATTCATAAAATATATTTTTTGATCAAATCAAATAAGGTTTTAGGGCATTTCATTTCGATCACATTATATTTTTTTCTTAAAGAATTAATTAGAATCCTTAGTTATTTCCTCCCGAGGTGCACCAAAATCATGGTGTAGGTATCTATAAATTTCTAGATCTATCCGCATGATAATATTATTTTTACGATTTCTTGTGCAGATTTTATTACTCCAGTGCTAAGATGTAATAATTCTTTCTATTGCTATGATTGGACATGTGCAATAAAATAACAGTATATCATTTTACAATGTTTTGACATGTATACGTAAAAATCTGTCTCTATGTTGCGGTACTCTGTACATTGTTTTCTGACTAGCTGTAATGTTTACATTTTTTTACTTTTAAACCTACCAAAACCGTAAAAATTATCGTTTAGTGAATATAAATAATTATCGAATAGCATCCTATTAGGTAGTCTATCGCCAAATAATTTAGGTTACAAAGCAATATTGTAGTATTTGTAAACCAATAATGTTGACTAGGTTCCGGAATAAAACCCAGTCTACTGACCACTGCCCAAGACATCAAATTACGGCGCTATTTTGTACTGGTATTCCACTAGTATTAGATAAGTATGACGTATTATAATTACATTACAACAAATACGTATTCGATAATTTACTAGCAAATATTTCGAAACGAATCAACGGTATGGGACCACGGCGATTCTAGACGTAAATAATAATAATAATATCTATGGACGCTTCACACCACGTCAGTCTGGCCCTGTGGTAAGTACCTGAAGGACTTGTGTTACAGGTACCAGACAACGGAAATATATTTAATACTTTTTATACTATACATATATTTAAGATTTTTATTATATGATACACATATTTAATACACATCCATGACCCAGGAACTTTATAAACTTTTTGTTCCGTCGGCGGGACTCGAACCCGCGACCTCCGGCTTAAGCTACCAACGCGCTCACCACTGCGCCACGGAGGTCGTCAAGTTGCATACTCGGTTTGGGTCACTGGTTGTTATATATTTATAGGTCATAGTATTAGGTAAGTCCCCGTTACGTTTTAAGTTATTAATATATTTATAGAAATAATTAATATTACCATGAATACTAACTTCCACATTATTTAAATATTCCTTATAAACTTTATGTGATAGACACTTAAATCTTTCCCTATACATAGAAAATAGTCTATAGTCTGATATGTTCTTATATGTTTTCCATTTGACCCATCTTTTTGACTTATTCTTGAAGATGTGTATTAATGCTGGTGTGAACCATACAGGAAATGAAGAATTCTTTATTATTTTAGAAGGAATATTTCTCCGAATAATAGCGTACAGGTTTTCATACAGTAAAGAAACTGCATCTTCAGCAGTTTTGTGTTGAAGAAGTGCTACCCAATCAACTGACTCAATCTCTTTTCTAATTATACTATAATCTGCTTTTGCATAGTTATATTATTTCTTAGGGAGGACTCTCATAGGCTTTGTTATATTTTTAATTGGTATTAACTATTAAGACATAGAAAGGTGGGTGATGAGGTACTGTTGGTACCAAAGGAACAGGTCCAGATTCCGAGATATTTGTGAAAAAGAGGTCTAGTATTCTATTATTCTCATTTGTAAAAGTATTTATTTGCACACAGTTTAGAAGCGACATGAAATTTATCATATGTGTATCAGAGAAACATACATAAGTACATACATATACACTTTTGAAAGGCACATTTGTTCAGAAGTTAACATATACAAAAACTGGGCAGTTCTGGACATATTACATACATACGCGTCGAATTGATAACCTCCTTTTTTTGAAGTCGGTTAAATGTATGACAGAAATTTAAGATTTTTGGAACCTACTATTATGAGGAACATTTTCACCAATCCGTGATAATCCTTTGAATAAACATAACATTTGCTCTGTCTCATAATTGAAAAGGTTCTAAATCTCTAATACGTCTTATCATCTGCGTTATTCTGGACTTAAGAGCTAAACTTCGACCCTGAGAAACTCCTCCTATCTAATGGAAAAAGAATATTAGGTAACGTTTAAAAAGGTTTATAAGGTTACTTACTTTAACAGGTTATAGAAAAAAAGCAAATGGAATTCAAAAAAGAGAAGAACATCTTGACAGAAGCCGACAAAAATTATTACGGTAAGTACTTTTGCAGTAAAACGCTATTTAATATCTCAACTTATCGTTTGGTTATACTGATTTGTTTAGATTGATTAGTAGATTTAATTAGTATGTCAAATTATTGTACAATCCCACAAGGATATTTATCACGATTTAAAAGTAACACACCATGATATTATATAAAAAAACTCAAAGCAGATATGTTACTACCGCGCGCGTTGTGAAGCCATTAAATACGGGCCAATTGACCCGTCTTTTGTATAGTCTGTCTCTTTTATATAAATGTCATTTCGTGTCTTTTGTTTCACTTATCTGTCAAATTCGACAATTGAATTTGAAAATTGTTCGGAAGCAATTTAAGCCGGAAAATAGTATGAACGTAACAGATCTGTAATTAGTTGAATATCATTGGTAACACAGCTGTTTATAAATAGTCACAGAGAGACAGTTATTTGACATCCGAAAGAAGAAAGGTTTATCTCTAGGATAGACTATAGGAGAGAGCCATAAATCGGTGTATAAGCGTGAAAAGCGTGTCAAGTTGCGTCCGACCTACTCGGTCATAACAAAGGAGCCGGTCTGCATATTTCATGTAATAAAAGTGACAATAAAGGTTTTTAGTGAACATTTTATGCAAGGTATCGTTAAGTTTTGCTGTTCCGCTAAATAATAAACCATAAGAACGGCCAAATAATGCCTCAAACACGTTGATTTAACGTTAAATACGTAAGTTTTGAACAACGTTTTGGGCTTTTTAACCGGTATTTTTGTAAGTTGAAAAGATAATTTACAAGTTTAATAATCCCTTAATCGTGCTATATAAGACGTTAGTGGTAAAAATGTCACATCAAGTAATAATTTGTCAACAAAAATTGCAAAGCTTTTTACGTGTGTTTAGGAATGCACATTACTTGAACTATAGTTTATTGATATCATGAACTTTGTTTTCAGGAAATATGCTTCGAAATTATCGACACATAGAAATATTCAAGAAAATATACGCACACTACTTGTATGAAAACAAGCACAAAATGGCCACGCGATCACGGCCTAAGACGGCATCTTTATTATAATACTTAATCTGTGGTTTATCTCGCGTTCTAATTTTATGTAGCCAATGTTATTAATTATTGTGTATCATTTGCTACACGTAAAATATACGTGTAGCTGTCACTCAATTTGATACAAGGATGTGTTAGCGCATAGATCCATACGCTAATACATCCTTGAAGATCTGTATTCTTCAATTCTAAGGGAAATTTAAATAACATTGATAATTAATAATTATACATTATAATGAATTATTGAACGCCTCCGTGGTCCAGTGATTTAGAGCTCGGCTCTTGACTCGGAGGTCGTGAGCACGTTGGAAACATGTTATTTCAAAGTTTGGTAAGGACAATGCAGGCTGATCACCTGATTGTCTGACAAGTAAGATGATCCATGCGTCGGATGGGCAATGGGCATGTAAAAAGTCGCTCCTGCGCCTGATCTCTCGCTAGTCGTGTCGGTCTTTCGTCCCACTGGGTGATGAGAGTAATGGCCGATTTACACGGGTGACTAAAGCCGCACGATTTACGCCGCACGGCGAAAATCGACCGTGTAAATGGCAATTCGACTACGCCGCATGCGGCCAAAGTCGCAAGCCCCAAAGTCGTGCGGCCAATGGCCGCATACGCCTAGTGACTAAAATCGACCGTGCAAACGCTCAGTCGCAAGCGATCGCTTGCTGCGAATACTACTGTAGCGAGCGCAGACTGGTTGACGCGATATTTTCACGCAGAATGAACTAGTCATAGGCGATTTTTGTAAATGGGGTGACGATTCGACTGGTGACTTGCCGGGTGACTAAAATCGACCCGTTAGTCACCCGTGTAAATGGGGTGGCGATTCGACTTGGACAGGCAATTCGACTGGTGACTTGCCGGGTGACTAAAATCGACCCGTTAGTCACCCGTATAAACCGACCATAAAAGGAGTGGAGAGTGCTCTTGTGTACTGCTCACATACTTGGGCACTATAAAATTACTCCTGCGTAACTGGCCTGCGTGTCCAGGGAGTTAGTTATTACATGGATTGTGTGTCATTTTGAGTGACAGCTACACATATTATTTAATTCAACGGAACCTACGAATAATAAAAACTAAACGGGACATATAAATAACAAATTGGGTACTCAATTCTGAATATATCATGATATCTATCTTTCTACCTTTTATAATGTTTCAGTTCCAGAATCTCAAAACTCCAAAAGTTTCCTCGAGTACCTGATAGAACTGTCGCAGGCTGACAGGGGATTCAACGAGGTGGAGTTGAGGGAGGAGATGATGACGCTGCTCATAGCCGGCACGGACACGTCGGCCGTAGCCACCAGCTACACTCTGCTGCTACTGGCCAAGTACCCCAAGATACAGGAGAAGGCTTATCAGGAGTAGGTTTTTGCATTAGATCAGTTATTCCAGAAGTGGTCCAGGTGGACCCCAGGGGTCCACGCGAGACTCGAGGTCTGCGTTGGGTCTGACAAAAATGGTTTTGTAGGGGGTCCACTGGATCCAGCAAATTTTGAAAAAGGTGAAACAGAAAGTTTTGGGAACCTCTGGCTTGGAGCATGGGCCTTCCGCCCATGTCCTTTTTTACCTCATTAGTTATTTTAATTCTATATGTTCCAAGGTTAAGTTAGTTAAGGGCTTATGTATCTTAAAATGGTCCGGGGGCTGTCAATCTCAAAAGTGCCCTCATAGTGTGCATGAAACTTTTTGATGAAAATAGATAGTTTAGAACTATAGCTATTCGAAACGCTCGGTTTGCGTGGATTTACAAAGCCGGAAGTAGGTAAAAAAATTAAAAAAAAATTATAAATGTTTTGCCCTCACCATGTGCACTGGTTTGCCTAAAGTGTATTCAATAGAACATTTCTTTACCTTTCAGGAAAAAAAAATACGCACGAGTGGGCCGGCTCGACCGGAGAAATACCACGCGCTCACAGAAAACCGGCGACCGGCAACTTCCGTGACCGTCGCCCATAGACATTCGCAATATTAGAAGAGCTGCAGATGCGTTGCCATCCTTTAAGAGGGAATAGCGTAATAGGGTGGGGGAGGGTAGGGGAAGGGAATAGGGTACGGGATTGGGTCTCCGATAAACTCGGCGAAAAACAGCGCAAGCGCTGTTGCACGCCGGTTTTCTGTGAGCGCGTGGTATTTCTCCGGTCGAGCCGGCCCACTCGTGCCGAAGCATGGCTCTCCCCCGGTAAAAAAATATTTATTCACTATACTTTATTGAAAACAAGTTCAGAGGCAACTAACTTTAAGGTGGTTTGCTGAACATTTCCGGCCGTTTGTGAGCCCGCAAACCAACATAATCTTAAAGTAGACATTGCAAGGAACAAATTACAAAAAAATAATCATGACACGTAATGAGGGCAAAATGACCTCCCTCATCACACACTTATAGAGGCTTGCCTGACTCACTTCCGGCCAAAAAAATTGGTTTGCGTATTTTTTTCCTGAAAGGTAAAGATATGTTTTATTGAATACACTTTAGGCAAACCAGTGCACATGGTGAGGGCAAAACATTTATCAATATTTTTTTTTCAAAATTTTTTTTTCCTACTTCCGGCTTTGTAAATCCACGCAAACCGAGCGTTTCGAGTAGCTATAGTTCTAAACTATCTATTTTCATCAAAAAATTTCATGCACACCATGAGGACACTTTTGAGATTGACAGCCCCCGGACCAAAAAGTCTTTGCTATTTTTAACCGACTTCCAAAAAACGAGGAGGTTATATGTTCGGCTGTGGATATTTTTTCATCATCTTCACCCAATGTAGTAGCTCTACATACTATATACTCTACAAGTTTACTTTAATTTTCGTAGGATTTTAGAAGTTTTCCAAGGATCAGATAGACATGTGGTCAAAGAAGACTTACATAAGCTTAAATATGTTGAAATGGTGATAAAGGAAAGCATGAGATTGTATCCCCCGGTGCCGTTTATTGTAAGGAAGATTGAGACGGAATTACCTTTATGTAAGTTCTACAAAAATGCTTAAAATTCAATGTAATTTTAAAGCCTATATTTGAGTGAGACTTAAGGCAACTTTCGTATACAAAACTTGAGCAGAATTTAACTTAATAAGTAACTGGCAAAACAATTATCGGTCAGTCTCGTCCGGGCTTCCAACTAGCCAACACGTTTCGTTTACTTGTGCTGAGTGAAGTGATTAAAATGTGGTTAGGAAGTGATAATTATTGTGAAGCATTTAGTAAAGTGTAAAAGTGTTCCTGAGAAGTTTAATTGTGAAAGTGTTTGGTGAATGAGTGTGATTCTGTAAATCAGCTATACTCTAAGTGTGTTCCGCGGAACCCTAGGGTTCCGCGATACTCCTGTAGGGGTTCCGTAAGAATTTAGAAAAAAATATCAAAACACCTCTCTCTGGTCGAACGTTTTGACTCCGCTCGCCGTGCCGCCGCCGCGCGCATACCTACCTACTAATTGTGAGCGCGCGTCCTTTGATAAAAGCCGCCTCTGAATTAGACATTATAGTTGTGAACAAGCGACTTTCGGCTCTAACTTCAAAACCTAAAGTCGAGATTGTTTACAACGCATTTTTGTATTTTTATTTCCGCTTTTTGTTTATCAAAGGCGCCGACTCGAGTATTTTTGAGAATGTTCGAGATTGAGTCTACGACTAAGTATAAAAGTGGCGATCGCGCGTCGCGCCTCGTCAGTCAGTTGAAGCGTTCGGAGCGATAAGTTCCTACCTATCTACTTAAAAGCTAGCTAGCGAATTGCGGAGTTTAAACGTGATATTATGTAACTAGTGTTTATTGTTCTACTGCCTGCTGTATTCTGATTGTATCAGATTTGTACATTTCTTCTTTGGACTAAACTTAGTCTCTTATAAGCAGTAACGATTGTGAATTATTTTGACCCCACCATCCTGACGTGTAACATTATTAATAAAGAAGAATGGAACGTTGGCTTAAAGGCGTTAAACGTGTTGCAACATCATCTTCTAATGACGCTGAATGTTCAAAAGCAGTACCCGCGGAGAATGCAGTAATTACCGATCCAGACGATGATGCCACGACGTCAAGCTCCACGATTTCAAAAACAAAAAAAAGTATGATGAATCATATATCAGTTTCGGATTTGTTGATTCCAACGGCTCACCTCTCTGCATGCTATGTAGTAAACTGCTTCCTAATAGTTCCATGGCACCTGCCAAATTGCGCCGACATTTAGAAACTGTACACCCGGAGTCTAAAGACAAGAATAAAGAATTTTTTGTTCGTAGAAAAGAACAGTTATTGGAAAGTCAAAAAAATATGATGCATGTAACACAAACTATCAATGAAAAGGCCACGGAGGCATCATATTTAGTTAGCTATCGCAAGCAGGTGAAGCGCACACTATCGCTGAAAATTTAATAAAGCCATGTGTGTTAGACATAACAAAATGTATGCTCGATGAAAAATCTGCAAAGCATCTTTCTACTGTGCCGCTATCAAACGATACTGTGTCACGGCGAATCCATGATCTGGCAAGCTACATCAAACAAGAACTAGTTACACGTCTACAAAAAACACGATATGCCTTGCAAATGGATGAGTCAACTGATGTCGCTGGTCTGGCTATCTTGCTGGTTATCGTGAGATATCCATATGAAAGTTCTTTTGAAGAAGATATGCTTATGTGTTCACCGCTGCCCACAAACACTACCGGGGAAGACATTTTTAATAAAATAAACATATTTTTTGAAGAAAATAATCTCAGTTGGAACGATTGCATTGACATTTGTACAGATGGGGCCAAGGCGATGACAGGTAAAACAGCAGGAGCAGTGTCACGAATAAAAAATAAAGCGCCTTATTGTAGTTCCAGCCATTGTATTCTGCATAGACAAGCACTTGCGATGAAGCAAATGCCGTCAAATCTAAAATTAGTTATGGATGAAGCGGTAAAAATAATTAATTTTATCAAATCACGACCACTACAATCCCGATTGTTCTCATTATTGTGTGAAGATTATGGCAGCAAACATAAAACACTGCTGCTCCATACAGAAGTGCGATGGTTGTCTCGGGGTAAAACTTTAACAAGGCTATTTGAACTTAGAGCGGAGTTACAAATGTTTCTTTCACCTGATACTTCTTTTAATTTGAAAGACCGTTTGTATGATAAAACTTGGTTGTTCCGATTGTCTTTTATGGCGGATATCTTTCAAAAACTAAACGAATTGAATTTATCATTTCAAGGTAAACTGACAACAGTGTTCCAGGCCTATAACAAAATAACTGCCTTCAAAAGAAAATTAGATTTTTGGATTGTTTGCGTTGATAAGAGAGAAATAGAAAGCTTTACGTCACTCAGTGAGTTTGTTAGCGATAACGACTCAGAAATGTTTCAAGATGATATGTTTGAAGAATTGGTCCAATATCTCACTTCGATGCGCGCATCTTTTGAAAAGTATTTTCCCAAAGAACAGAATACAAAAATAAAACTGAATTTATGGGTTCATAATCCTTTTTTACCCAACATGCAAAAGCCCGAAAGTATGTCAAACGAGATATATGAATCTCTTTTAGAAATGTCATCAGACACAAGTATGGAGTCACTGTTCAAAACGATGCCTCTCAACGATTTTTGGTGCAGAATTCGTAATGAATATCCAATGCTTGGCAAAATGGCTCTGAATATTCTTCTCCCGTTCCCAACAACATATTTGTGCGAAACAGGATTCTCAACGTATGCAGCCACGAAAACAAAATATCGCAATAGACTGGACGCCGAACCTGATATGAGACTGCAACTGTCTTCTATCAAACCTGACATCAACCAATTATTGAAAAATAAAAAACAGTTTCATACTTCCCATTAATTAGATTTTTTCTTTTTTAATATTTTGTATTAATGTACTTGCCATGTGGCATGTTAAAGTAAGTAATAATTAGTAACTGTTACATTATACTTTTATTATGTTTATTAATAAAGAATACACTTTTAAAAACTATTATTTTATTGTAGGGTTCCGTCAAGTATTTTGCTTTCCAAAAGGGTTCCGCCACCAAAAAAGTTTGAGAACCGCTGCTGTAAATTGTAATAAAAACTTTTTCTGATTATTGTTATTTAGTTTTTGTTCATTGCGCGATACCCACATAAGGTCCACAAAATGTCTGATCGTAGTCCTATTTTACCGACAGACTCGTTATATGCATCTTGTACATATAAACTCATTGTAGTTTTTGCGGCAAGATTTTTTGTAATTTTGTAATAATATTATTGTATACAGTAGTGAACAATAAATGAAATAAATAAATAATGTGTCAATTTCTATGAAACTATTGTAGATGACATATCACGTTAAAAACAGTAGTCTCACAGCGACACGTTATTTGAAGCTACATGGTCGTTGGCTACCAACTATACCTTTAGACATCTAGCCGTTAAGTGGTTCGAGTTGAATTTTATTTTGTGAATTAGGCCCCTGTCGCAGCTACTTAAAGGTAGTTTAGCCAGATAGAGTAAGGATTGTGAAAATTTCAATTCTTATTAAGGCGACGCCTTGATAATTTGGCTGTAGCGATATCGATTTTTCTCAGCAATGACTAAAGCTAATAAATTAAAGTTCATTGTCAGTATTCGTCATGTTTTTGTCTTTGAATTACCCATAGCAGGGGTTCCCAAACCGTGTGCCGCGGCGCCCTGGTGCGCCGCGAAAAGGCGAAAGGGGGCGCGCCGTGAGTCGATCCTCCCTCAATATCCTTAACCACAAATATTATAAAACGAAATTATAATACGAATTATACAAAGCAGGCAGATGATTAAATATTTATTTATTATTATTTACTTGCAAAACCTACCTATAATAATCATTAAAGGTTTTTAGCTTTTTGTAATAGCTAGGTATAAGGTAAAGTAGGGCGCCGCCGTGGCAAAATAGTGTCTTGCAAGTGCGCCGCAGGCTGAAAAAGAACCCATAGCATAACACGATTAGTAACTTTTATAACACAGAATAATCAATCAAAAAGACCTCTGTAAAAAAGGGATTCTAATTTTGCCAACAGAGGAGAGTGATTTAAGCTTCCAAAATTTGTACATAGATTGGTTCAAGCATACACTTTAATTTGCCCATAGCTTATATGAAATATATTTATGGTTTTTAAATTACGCGACAAAAACCATTTTTTCGCTTACGCCCTTTCCATTTCTTGCTGTTCCATTTCATGTTTTCTATGAGAGGCTGGGCTGGCCTTTCATAGAAAACAAGCAATCTAAAACATATCCAACACGGTTTTTTACTTTAACGCGGCGTCACCTTAATCGTATCTTAATTTCCTTTATCTTTTTCCAGCTTCAGGAAAGATTCTGCCCGCTAATTCCGGTGGGGTGATCTCGATATGGGGGGTGCATCGAGACCCCAAGTACTGGGGACCGGACGCTGAACATTTTAACCCGGACAGGTTTGCCACTGAACAAGTGAGGACGCAACACCCCTGCCTCTTCATGCCCTTCAGTACTGGGATAAGGAATTGCCTTGGTATGTATATGTGATAGGGGGGCTTGATGGCATACAGCAGGTTTAGTACTTTTGAATAAATGAACCAGGCAACGAATAGGTCTGATAGTGTGTAGGGTGGCAACCCAAACGTACAACTTTCATCGTCACCAGCTGGTACATAAAATAATGAAGACGTGAGTGAAATAACCATGTAAGTAACAAAACAAGTGAAAAAAAATAACTTTTTTGCATAAATGGAGTAGAGGCTTTAGGGCCGGAAATATTATTTGAAATAAAAAAACTGTGGATTATATTATGTGTAGCCAGATATATTAGTTAGGTGATGAAGAAGATAATTTACAAGGTTTGTAAAAATAATAAGAGAAAAAATTAACAATTGTCGGTATGTTAATATGAAATGTGACATTAGTTATTTGATTCTTCCATTCACGTCTTGAATTAGAAGCGTAATTCGTGTTGTTGCGTTCTTGATACCCTCTTTAAACATCCGGCTTCCGGCTACATTACCTACTCGGTAAAATACAACATAATGTTTTTTTAAGGTTGTGATGATAGAGTTACTAAGTTATCTTCTGGTTAACAATATTATCTCATAATATGCTATAATAGGCTGGGTATCTAAATCCAACTTTGCAGCACTATTTTCCAATCCCTTATGATCTATACTTAATATTATAAAGAGGAGAGTGTGTTTGTTTGTTTGAACGCTAATCTCAGAAACGACTGGTCCAATTTGAAAAATTCTTTCAGTATTAGATGCCTATTTATCGAGGAAGGCTATAGGCTATATTTTCTCAAAGTAAAACTAATAGGAGCGAAGAAATCGAGGAAAATGTGGAATAAACTGGGAAAGTCATTTGAAAGGGCTCATCTCACGAAATAATGGAGTAATTTAATGTTATTTGGCACAGATAAGAAGTAGACCACGTGAAGGATCATAGTAGCGCAGAACGTCTCGTTCAATATAATAGATACTTCACACACGTTCACGTACTTGCTTATATGTATATATTTTTTAGGTACGCAATACGCTATGTTGGCAATAAAAACGACGCTGGCGACAATTTTGAGGAAATACAAAATCGTTGGTCAGGAGGAATCAAGTCCCATTCCGAACATTCCCTGTAAGTTTGAAATCATGATGAAAGCGGTTGACGGCTACCACATTGCTATAGAAGAGAGGAAAGTTGTTAATATAATATAAAGTGTAACAAAAATAAGTAATAATACTTTAGGGTGTGTATGTGTTTCTTGTACAGAGTAAACTGTGAAAGTAGCAGCGCTATAAGACCATTTTTTTTTACTTTTGAATGGGGAAACTCGTGACGCTGGGGCGCTTGCCCATACAAAAGTGAAAAAAATTGGTCTTTCAGCGCTGATACTTTCACAATGAACTTTACAAGAAACACACACACACACCATAAAGTATTATCACTTAGTTTTGTTACACCCTGTATAACATCTCATGTAATTATGTAAGCTTAATTTAAATAAATTATAACATAATTATTGTTTTTTCTTGCCCTTAATATAGAAACCAACAAAAGGATCATTTGTCACTTAAAATAATGTGATTTTGATACATCTACCTAAAATGCTATGAAACATCACGCAAATGATATCAGTCAAAGAAACCAAAGTATGTTGATAACTTGGAACCATCAATCATAGTAATAAATCCTATTTTGACAACCAAAGCCTAGAGATGTAGGACATAGCGTGGAATAAAAAGATTCGTACTAAATCACACACAACGATCTGCTTTAGCACTATATTCGAGTTTAGTTATATAGACGTCTTGATGTTGGTGGTGTTTTTTAACGTGATAATGTCTTATAATTCGATATGGGGTGCGCGCCCGAAAAACATGACAGTTCATGCGGCATTACTACGCTCTGAGGCGTTCCATTTAAGGCTTGAAGTGCAAGCGAGAGCGCGGAACGAGCGACAAGGAAGCACAGTCGACCTTTGCGTTCGGCAGACTTCGGCAGCGTTCGACATCCGTCTATCTCCTATTCTGTAACTATTTCGGCGCAATTTTGTATAGATGTTTTTTGTTCGTCTATTAAATCCATTTGAATTTTTGAAGAGCGGCCATATAATAACCTCTTCCATCTTCGGAGTTGAATCAATATTCTAGTAATCTCGTGAAAAACTTCTCACTATTCAGAAATTTTTGTACGGCCCCCGGTGAGGATCGATCCTACGACTTCGGTACCTAATTGGAGTAATTAGTATCGTCCACCTGCGCCACTGGAGCGATGACGTAAATATCGCAATTGTCTTTCACTTACAGCTGCTTGTTTACTATAGTGAGTTGAACTAGCAGTCCAAAGTCCAATGTTTAGACACCCGCAATTTTTTAATAATATTATATTTTATTGTTTTAGCAAAACACTTTTTAGCATTATTTTTACCACTTATTCCAGTTTTTATTGTCCACTTTCTTATTTTTCACTCTTATAATTGATGAAATAGTGTGATAATAGGATCTTTTGACGTGTAAATATTTTTAGACAATCATTTGAAAGAAATACATCGAAATAACTTTAGGTTACAGTCAAAAAAGTTTGTTTCTATTTATAGAGATTCGGAAGCGAGGGTTAAGGGGTTAAGGATAGTTGAACGTGACAACGTCATACGTTGTCACGTTCAACTATCGTCAGTAAACCGACTTTACAGACAACCGATTTTTTTGGACAGAGTTTAAATTTTCACTAGCGCTTTTGATTGACTAACGTTTTGCACTTTAATTAATCAACAAAACAATAGCCTCCTGTTGAAAATCTTCAGAAACTGTGTATAAGTTTCTGTTGTGTTTCGTTGTTGTTACATGGTTATCGAGAAATATGATTCCAAGCGTTTTTAATTACATTTCTATTTTAGTTTACTATTATCAAGCTTGATTCTGAAAAAGACTCATAGATAGAACTTTAACTGAGAGTAAGCGTAAGTATAACATATTATCTAAGTAAACTACCGAATTCTAATTTAGTACGTATTATAATAATTATGTGATATTCGAAGTTAACCACATTAAAATTCATTTATGTCTATCGCTAGTTAAAAGTGTATAATAATTTAATGAAATAACTGTATTTCGAGTATGACATGCAAGTCTTTTGAGGCAACTTTGCATTTCGGAGGGGTGTCACGAAAGTTTCATTTATAAATCTCTTTGGTTACCTCAGATTGCAGCGCTTAAGCAGTGCCAGGCGGACCGGCGAGGGAGACAGTTCGGTATCACAAATATCGGAACCGACAATTTATCGGGAACCGTATGTCAGGTTATGTGAAATTGACATGCGATAAGTCGTAAAACACGCGTATGTTCGAATTTCGAAAGTTTGATTAGTTCGAATATTATAAAGTATGAGCCAATGTGACGACGATCCGTTTGTATACCGACTGAATGATAACGGGTTTGGACCTAGCCTACTCATAAAGGTATTTTAGTTTACTGTATGTCTTATGTTTAATTAATTTTTATTAGTATGTAGATTGTTAAGCAATATCATCGAGGCTCTATCAGTATCATAATAATTCATAATATAAGACACCAAATTTTAAACATAAAGAATAATTTTGGTTCTGAAAATGGACCATTACCCAAGACATGATTTGAAGGAAAATAAAAACAGTACATTTCTGTTAGTAAATAAAACAAGTTATGATCTCAGTCCCTAGAATTGTAGCTTAATTTTTGTGGTACTATATTTTGCAGCCATTTCAGTTTTTTACTACAATATAGGCAAATACAACTCACAAGATAATAATATTATGTCAATACACATTTAATATTATAATGTAGGTATGTGCGGAGCGAGGGTGGCGGGTCTACCAGGCGGGCGGAGGCGGCGACGACAAGTGGAACCTGTGGTGGAGGACCAGCGCCTTTCCCTCCACTTACTACAAGTGTTTAGGGGATATGCAAGTAAGTACAAACTTTTGAGTTAGGCCGGCCATAGACGGACCGCAAGTTGCAGACGGCCAACTGCTCGATAGCAGTCGCGTAGACCGTTCGCTCCAAACGCTCAAGAACAGCTGCTCGAGCGGTCCGTGTATAGCGGATATAAATCAACGATGGAAACTGCAGGCCACCGTGCGGCAACTGACTCTTGCAGGCGGTCTCGATTTCAAGATGCCGTCCGTCTATATGGCCGGTCTTACTTTTAATAGAAGTTTTTTTTGCAATGAACCGTATACAATAAAACTATTATTCAAGAAAAGGTTTCTGTTTGAAGCGACCATAAATATTGAATTCTGTAAAAGTGAACGACTATTCGATAACTACCTACTGATCATTTCCATAATATTACAAAATCTAGTTTATATAATATCCAGGTAAGCTATCACAATAATTAAAGGCAATAAGAATTAATGAAATTCGCATGTAAATTACGGGGACTCACGGCCATAATTAGAGACATTTAATAAATATTTATTAAAACAGTAAAATTGAGTGACAGCCAGACGTTATATTATTACGAACGCTGAAAGTTTTCCTGTATATTCCTTTTTTCCTACAGAGGTAAAAACGACCAGCAAAGATTATATTTTGAATATAAGCTTCATACATTTTCTGTCAAACAGTGAATTTAAGTAATAATGTTAAGCTTCTGACGGGCGCACTAAGAGACATTTTACTAAACTTCGAGTTAAAAATTTGATTTAATAACGTATGGGGCTTTCTAGTCCCCCAGACTAAGGCGCCTTCTGTAATAACTGTAATATTTTCAGTTCATGAACCACATACCAAAAGGGGGTTCTATCTGCCGCAAGGACAATCTCTCCCGACTACTACGATGTATGAGAAGAATCTACGGTTCTATTTATGATTTTAGGTAAAGTATGATTTATCTAATAAGGACCATGGACCATGTAAGGCCACTCTAACGGGAAAATATTTTTATTCGTTTATTAACTACATAAATTAAGGAAACAAATTAGTGCTATACAGTGACAGTGGAGACTCACTAGTCAGTGCGTAAATAAATAGTAATAAATAAATAGTAATTATTAACCCGGAAATAAACATAAAATTTATCGATTTTTCCTCAACCAACGTTATTGGGCTATTGGAAAAATATCAGTACAATCTTTATTACCGTAGTCATTATCATAAGCAATACCTCATCATGTCAAATTGAAAAGTTTGCAAATAATAAAAATTACATTTACAAAAATGAACAAATTAATAGATGGATCTAACACGCGATAGAATAACGTTATTATGCAAATTCTGATTGCGCTTCAAACGAATGGTTTGTTTTGACTGTGGAAAAGCCACTGATGTAAAATATACTATAATCTTGTAATAAATTTTCAAAATACCTTTTAGTTCAAGTTACTGTGGAAAAAACAAAACAATTGAAAATGTTAGCTAAGCTGTAAACACGTCATAAAAACATACTATCATACTACTATGATAGTTTTTTTTATGTATGACGTTTTAACTTAAAACTTTTGATCAATAAATCAAAAATCACATTTTTATTCGATAATAATCAAACCGTTCTCTAAATCGTTGTAAAGTGGCCGCAAATTGTAATCGTTAATTTTAGTAGTTTATCAAGAGGTTCCTCGTCTTACGGCATGTACCATTGAAGAAATTGATTCCTAGGCAGTTAACAGAAATACGTCATTTGGTCGGATTATGTCAATTCTATGGCAATTCGTGATCTGTCAACTGAGTTTGACAAAACGCAACCAAATTGCGTAGGTTCTATCGTACCCGCAACTCTGCCGTAATTTACCGTATTTCAAGCCCTATAAACTCATAATTTGAAAGCTACAAAGTTATAATAAAAATACAGCAATAATCTTCAGTATATCGACATACCTTTCGCCGTTTTAAATTTTCTATTTTTGTTTATTATACTCATGATATCAGCTTCCAAAGTAAAACCAATTTATTAAAATTCAAGCATATTATATTCAGCATCTCCTTAGGATTTACAAATTACTTTTATATAAAACACACGCCATTAGATCGACAATATCATAAACTACATATTCCCCGTTTTAATTTTTTTTAGGTCAATTTTGAACTAAGATAAGTAAATAAAATAGGGTTTTGGTGCGCTCTCGGCAACGCGGCAAATGTATGGCCAAGGTCGTTTGCTCGGGGGACGGCCTTAAGCGATGAGTGCACCATGGGGTTTTAGTGGGTAGACTATGCAGGAGTCCCACATACCCCGGCCGATATCCCCAATTTGCCGGGGATGCGTAAAGCATTTCCCCATGTAAAAAAGGTCCGCCGTCTGCCTATGAATCAACTTCTTTGATAGTACTATAAACGTCCATATTTTCCGCAAACGTGAGTATAGTCGCATGGTAATGTCAGCGGCCAATAAACATGTGAAGTTCGTGTAAGTACATGTAAGCATTACGACATGAAAGGCAGCTGTATGCAAATAAAAGTCGAGCTTCGTGTCATCGTGAGGGAACTATCGACGGGCGGTATGCGTTGAACTCGTGTTAGGCTCGATCGTGAGTGTTGCCAGTCGAAAGATTTTATACCAAATGGTAGTAATGTGTATTGAAAGCAGCAATTTTTAGTAATTTTGTGTAGTTTACACATGTTAATTTAGCCAGTAGCAAAGATCGCCAGTTAAAAGTTAGAGAAAAAAATAAAATATGAAATAAAAATAGGATATTCATGAGCATTATTATGATGAAAAAAAATAGTTATTCTGCCTAAGCAGATGAAACAAAACAATCCGCTTAAGGTGGAAAACATTTCCATAACATGGTTTGCATCTTCACACCAATATTGCTATTGTTGCTTACTTATTTGAGCAAAACTGACGTAGATTTTCTTCTTTTTTCGGTATAAATTATATTCGTTGCACTGGCAGCACTAATACGTACTTATCGTCAATTTGAATGAATCCACGCGTTGCGTGCCGCACGGCATTCCCCCAATTTTTTGTTCTACTGAAAATTTTAAGCTTATTTTTAGACATCGGTATTTGCAAATTGCACTGTAATTGTTGGTATTTCGGGTTTAAACTTTCCGCAACCTTGGACGATATTCTAAGTTAATTATGAAAAACGTTCTGAAGTTCCTTTTTGTGCGGTTATAAAAAAGTTTGTTATCATTGTTCATATTTTTGCCCAATTTCTTTCTTTCCATCAAAACTCTTTGTTTATTTGTTGTTTCTGGTGCAATCGTCAGGTTTCCATTGGATTTACAGAAAAAATAAGCAATATATTTTATCCTAATTAAATAAGACAGTACTAAATACGACAGTAATTTATTCAAAGCCGGAACTAAATCGGATCCCACGAATTTCAGGCCTATATCAATTCTACCGACCTTTAGTAAAATATTTGAAAAAATTATTTTAAAACAATTACTAGCACATTTTAATTCAAACAATTTACTACATGATAATCAATACGGATTTACTAAGGGTCGATCCACAACGGATGCTGGTATAGGACTTCTTTGCAGTATTTTTGAAGCTTGGGAGGAGTCGCAGGATGCCTTAGGTGTGTTTTGCGATCTCTCCAAAGCCTTCGATTGTGTTGAGCATGCTACATTGATCAGGAAATTGCGCCACTACGGAATTAAGGACTCTGCTCTCAGCCTTTTGACTTCTTACCTTAAAAATAGGACTCAAAGGGTTGAGGTTAATAGTAAAAGGTCCAATGGAACCAAAATAGAATTAGGTGTCCCACAGGGATCTATACTAGGCCCATTTCTTTTTCTCATCTATATAAATGACTTACCTTATCTAGTTAAGGATAATAATAATGAGATAGTGCTTTTTGCTGATGACACTTCACTTATTTTTAAAGTGAAGCGACAACAGTCGAACTACGACGAGGTAAACAGTGCTCTCTCAAAAATAGTACATTGGTTTAATGTTAATAACTTACTTTTAAATTCTAGTAAAACAAAATGTATAAAGTTTACTTTGCCTAATGTTAGGCAAGTCCAAACCAATGTAGTATTAAATGATGAGAAGATGAATTTGGTTGACAACACTGTATTCTTAGGTATTACACTTGATAGTAAATTACAGTGGGGTCCTCATATTGTTAATCTTGCAGGTAGGCTCAGTTCTGCAGCATATGCAGTCAGAAAAATAAGGGAAATTTCTGACGAAGACACGGCACGATTAGTATATTTTAGTTATTTTCATAGTAGGATGTCATATGGAATCCTTTTATGGGGAAACGCTGCCGACATTAATACAATATTTGTGCTGCAGAAGCGAGCCATACGTTCTATTTATAAAATGTCTGCTTTAGAATCTCTGAGAGATAAATTTAAAGAAATTAGTATCCTAACTGTTGCCTCTCAATACATTTTGGATAATGTAATATATGTTAGAAAAAATATAACAAAATTTAAAGTTAAAAGTGACATTCACTGTAGGAATACTAGAAATAAGCACAAGCTATATATGCCGGTGATCAGACTTAGTAAAGTCAGTAAATCTTTTAAAGGTCAATGTATACGCCTTTACAACAAAATCCCAGTAAACGTTCAAAATCTTTCCATTAATAAATTTAAAAAAGTAGTTAAAGAACGTTTGTGTGCCAAAGCCTATTATAAGGTCAATGATTTCATAAACGATGGCACACCTTGGGAGTAGGATGGCTTCTTGCAAGGCTACTTCTACATTATTATTAATAGGACTTACAATTATGTATGTGGATATTGTATATAATATTAAGTTACAAAATTGTAAACTATATTTTAAAAGATTAATTTTTTCTCGCTTTTTTTGGTAAAAAAGTGGGCCCCGTGCGAGTTTCTTACGCCGGTTCTTCTCGCCGGGTTAGTTCCCGAACCGGTGGTAGGCATCATGTAGGACATTCTGAAAATATTTATTTTAAATTTATTCAGAAATAAAACAATTTTGATTTTTGAGTACCTAAAGAGTACGCTTTTAAATGAAACAGCATTTTTACTAAGTTTGTCATAATAATAATATGTCTTTTACTTAATTTATGCTACTTCTGTCTCGACGGTATGCATATAATTAATCATGCAGTATAACTAGTCATTAGTTATTTTATTACCTTTACAGACTGTAATCTGTAAACTATATGCAAATTCACCAAAACATACAGAAAATTTTCCAATAAAGAAGGCATATTTTTCGGAAATCGGTTAAAAACTTATTCTTAAGTACATTGTAATAATAAATTAATATATCCTGTAACTAACCGAACTAAAAAAGCTAATATTATATTGCCATTTTTCTCTATAAACAATAATAATAGACGGTGTTTTATAATAAAGACAACTTTTGGCGACATAGTCATTATACAATTACTATTCGCAAAATAACCATTATGCACCAATAAAAGTTTCAAACTAAGCTTGTAACTTGTACCATACAATGTAAGAATTAGCATAAAGCATTCAAATTTTAATGTTCACAATCAACTTTCAAACAAAACTATAAGGTCGGGAAATTAAATTAGCGAAGTTTGTGTTTGTTAAGGTCGCAGCTCCTGTCAGGACGAAGGTGAAAGTTCGAGGTAGCTAAATTGTTGCCTAGGGTTGACTGTTAGTGGAATTATTTCAAGTAACGTAATTTGGTAATTGTGTCCTAAGCCACTTTCCTTAAATGTTGAATGCAGCTTTGTTCTTAATCATCTAAAGAACATAACTGCATTCATATCTTAATAGGTACGTATTTTTTGTAAATTATTGTTGTTATTGACGCTGCCAAATTCTCTTGATGTAATTAAATGCATTATAAATACATCTGTCCAGACTAGTGTTTATCCTCATCACTGGAAGAAGGCTATAGTAAAGCCTATACCTAAAGTCACTAACCCAGTTGCAATAAAAGATCTTCGGCCTATTAGTATTCTGCCCTGCCTATCCAAAATCTTAGAAAAGGTGGTGTGTGAGCAATTGTCAGGCTACCTGGAAAAGAATAATTTATTACCAGAGACGCAATCAGGCTTTAGGAAAGGTCGGAGTACAGTGACTGCGTTGCTTAATGTTACCGATAACATCTTGTGTGCACAAGACAGGGGTCACTGCACTTTGCTAGTCCTATTGGATTTTACGAGGGCATTTGATACCATAAACATAAGCATACTGCTATCAAAATTAAGGTATTATGGCTTTGGCGATGCTACAATAAAATGGTTTGATAGTTACCTCAGTGATCGTCGCCAGTGTGTTCAGATCTCTCTTAGTGATGGTTCTATTGTGTTATCTGAGACTTTGGATGTGGAGGATGGAGTCCCACAGGGTTCGAATTTGGGCCCTTTGCTGTTTATACTATACATAGCAGATCTAAAAAACCATATAAGGCATTGTAAGTTTGATTTCTATGCAGATGATACTCAAATTTACATATCCTGTAAGCCATGCGATATAGAACAAACAATTTTATTACTTAATGAGGATCTCAATAATATAATGATGTGGGCCCAAAAAAACAGTTTATGTCTTAATCCTGCAAAATCAAAATACCTGATATGCGGTTCTATTAAACAAATTAAACATTTGAATCCTAGTACTCCTGTGATTATGAATGGTGCACCAATAGAACGTGTGTATGTGGCACGTAATCTGGGATTACTATTGGATTGTAATCTGCGGTTTCAGGAACATTTAACCAGTCTGGTAAATAACTCCTTCTACAGACTCAAGATACTTTATAGAGCAAGACCATATCTATCAACAGAAATGCGTATCCGTCTCGTTGAGTCTTTAGTGCTGTCAAAACTTAACTACACAGACGTTGTATATGGTCCACGCTTAGCATCAGTAACAAAAAGACTAGTACAACGAGTTCAAAATGCTTGCGCCCGTTTCTGTTTCGATATTTTACCGAGAAGCCATGTAACACCCTTCCTGAACGAGCATTCTTTGTTAAAAATGCAACACCGGAGAAAACTCCATCTGGCCTGTCTTTTATTTGGTGTGTTAAAGCATGGGGAGCCTATATATCTGTATGAGAAACTTTCACGAACGACCAGCCTTAGATCTTGCGGTACAAGGCAATGTTCAGCTCAATTGGCCGTTGAGAAACACCAGACAGCATCATTCAGAGGCAGTTTTCGATACTCGGCGACCAAATGTTGGAACAACATACCTCCGCCTATTAGAAATTTAAACAGCCTTGCATCTTTCAGAAGACAACTAAAAAGCTTTCTGTTACATGAACAAAAAGCACAGGAAAACTTGCGCCAAGATATAAGTGTGATATAGGTGTTTCGCGGTGGTTATCTCTGGCTTATGGCTATTACAGATTGAGGTTTACTGACTGTTTTCAACGTTGTTAGATTCGGTTGGCATCATCTTATGTTTTACCTATTGTTATCATGTATCTTGTAATGAAACTTTTACTAAAACGTTATAAATAGGATAGTAATTTATACCACTAATTCAAAAGTAATACACTTGTGACTTATAAATTATAATATGTTATTATTCTGTCGTTATAATTATTGTAATTTGTAAACTTATTGTAAACAGTAAACTTTATGTGACTGTTTTGATATCTTCCTCGCCTTCTTTTTTATTTATGATTTTTGTCTTGCGTCCATTTTTTTTTTATTTTATTTTTTTTTTGTTTACTTCACAAATGCAAATGGTTTTCTATTTGGAATGTTATGAATTATGATATTTTATGATTGATAGAGTAAAATAATAATGCTTAAAATAATAATTAATTGGCAGTAATACTAATGTTTAATGAATTTTGTTTATTATATATGTTATTAAAATTTCAATTACATAGTTGATTTCAAATTATTATATTATTATTATTATTGTTGTAATTTTAAGTATAAGTAGTTAAATTTTGATAATTATTGCATGTTTACCTGATTCTTTTATAATGATCCTTATTTTTGTTGAAATAATGGAGACTTGGGACGGCTGTGAGGTCACAGAATGGGTCAAGCGGAAGATCGGCGTTGGATACCTGTTAGGTGTGCCAACACTGCCGAGCTTGGTCCAATTTGCGGCTGATTATTTGGGAATATTAATGTATTTACTTTGTTTTACTCATAATTTAAGTTTAGTATATATTCTTGTTTATCTTTGTTGTATCTTATAGTATTTTAGCTGCAAATAAACAATTATTCTATTCTATTCTATTCTATTCTATTCTAAATTAGTACAGTTATACACGTATATACAATACACGAATGCTTAAAACAGCGTCCATTTAGCTAGTCGCGGTCGTATCTATTCGAAGACCAGGTTTAAAAATAATGCAATACATTTTTATTATTAAGCGCATATCTTAAGCCAGTCGGCTTAAGATACCACATTTCTTCATTTATCTGTACCACATTTAGACCATACCTACCATATTAATATGTGTAAGAAATATCGCCAACAAACTAATATGCAGTTCGGCGGTTTTTAGAATAAGGACATAATTTTTAAAAATACTTGAAAAACTACTTTAAAAATAAGTATAATATTATCAAAGTTGGCCAGCAGTTTTGACTTTTGTATCTTCTTCAGAATCCTACATCTCTCCTGAGCTACCACATCGATGGCCCCAACGAATAAACGTGCAATCGAAAAAAGACAACTTTTCAGGAAGACAAAAAAACGTTTGGAACCACATAACTTTGACTACATAATAAATAGACAAATATAATGTATAATCAAATTAAAGATAAAAAAAATATCTTTCAGCTCATATATTTATAAAAAACCAAATATAAACGGTTTATTACATTTTTAAGAAAAACCATATAAAATTATTATTCTAGTGAATAATATGTGACTTGTTAACACTAAATTGTATCAATGCACGTTTATTCGTGTCATAAATGAAGTTTTAACAAGTGCAGTGAAATGTTGCACGGTTATTCCACGCATATTTTTTTCCTCCTGGGCCATGCTCTGGTCATTTACACGCTTATTCTTGTATATTTTGTTGCTTTTACATGTTAGTAAAGATAAAAGCCCATATATTAGTGTTAAGAAGTTGATTCATTATTTATGTAATACGACCTTATTAGTGTATGTTGTAAAATGTAAATTTATACTAATATTAAAAAGTAGAAGAGTTTGTTTGTTTGTACGCACCAATCTCAGGAATTACTGGTCCGATTTGAAAAATTCTTTCGTCGTTAAATGGTTCATTTATCGAGGAAGGCTATAAACTATAACTTATCACTCTAAGATGGATAGAAGCGAAGAAACATAGGAAAATGTAGAAAAATCCAGGAAAATTATTTAAAGGCCTTTATCTCGCGAACTACTGGATGAATTTTTAAGTTATTTGGCACAGATGTAGAGTAGAGCATGATATGAAAGAACATAGGCTAGTTTTTGCGGGGAAAATGTACGGTTTTGGTAAAATTTCTCATTTATGCGGGCGAGGCCGCGTGGAACGTCTAGTTAGCTAATATATTCTTGTTGACGGTTCAGTAAAAAATATTGTTGACCTATCGTTGTTATTGATAAATGTTGACCTACCTCGCGCACATAAAATGGAGTACAGCCTTGCCTATAGATCCTTCAAGAGAGAGATCAATCGGGCAAAGAAACAGCACGTCAATAGTATTGGTGAGAGAGTCGAGTGCCTTCCTTTGGGAACCCGTGAATTCTGGTCTCTGTCCTAAGCTATTGAAGGGTATTTTTGAAAGCCATCCTACCATCCCTGCAAGTAGGAAATGGATCGTTGGCCCACGACACAAAATACAAAGAAAATCATCTGGGTAAGCTCCTTGCGTCAAACCAAACTCGACCCTTGATGACCTTGGAATAAAAACCGCCGACCATACCACGATGCAGGGGCATCATGTCGGATATTAGGTTACATCAGCGCTCAGTGTTAATAGCCCTGCGTGCCCTTGATATCCAAAAGTCGAGTGGGCTTGACGAAATCCCTCCTATTGTGTTAAAAAAGTGTGCTCCAGAGTTGGCTCTGGTCTTAACGCGTCTTTTTTGGTTCTCCTACTCTTCTGACACTGTCCCGGCTTCTTAGAAGACAGCCTTAGTGTACTCTATCCCATCCCCAAAAAAAGGTGACCGCTCAAATCCTTCCAACTACAGATCAATTGCTAAAACCTCCGTCATCTCGAAGATATTGGAATCCATTATCAGCTCTTTCGATACTTGGGCGGCCAGACATTACAAAGCGACAAACACGACATACAGTATGGGTCGCTACTCGCTTGGCTGGTTATCTCTTGGCATACCAAACTCATCGTTGGGCTCAGGTGATTGTGTGGAGAGGAGAGGCATTGGCTGTTAGTTTGGACATTGCGAAGGCTTTGATCGGGTTTGGCTCAAAGCGCTACTATCAAAGCTTCCATCATAATATGGGCTTCCCGAGAATTTATGCAAATAGGTCACAAGTTTTTTGGCAGATCAATGACATGTTACATTCCAATGGCATTTATTGATATGCGGATGATAGTACAAGTGATGCCTTATCTACCGGCTGCCACCATATTTCTCGGCTAAACTAAAATATGTCATCAAGAGTAAAAACGAACACATAGGAGAAAGTCTCTGAATGGGGTAGATGACACTTTTCTGATTCTGTTCTTAACAGGATGAGACAGTATTTCAGCCTGGACCAATGCCTGCGACTCTACAAGGTGCAGGTTCGGCCTCATATGGAATATTGTTCTCATATCTGGGCCGGAACCCCAAAATACCAACAAATCCCTTTTGATCGTGTCCAACGAAGGGCCACTCGAATTGTTGACTGCCATAGTGTTTCAAACAGGCTGGACCCCTTGGAATTACGTCGAGATGTAAATAGCTTTACTCTGCATCCTCAATCATGTGTATCACGGGGATTGCTCTGAGGAATTGTTCTGAATCATACCTCCTGCAACTTTTCGCCATCATTCCACGTTAAAAATATACCATCCTCATAACCTTGACGAGTGGCAGTCTTCCACCGTGTTTTTTTCGCGTAACTTTCTGCCACGCACTGTAAAATTTTGAATGAACTGTCACCAGCAGTATTTCCAGACCTGTATGACCTGCAAATCTTCAAGGAGAGAGCGTATTCCCTCTTAAAAAGACCGGCAACTCACCAGCAGCTCTTGTGATAAACTTTACAATAGCTCTTCGAATAACCTTTACAAAAGCAGAAAAGACAAGAGAAATTAGTAAAAGATAATAGAATAGCTGTGATTATTATATTCAAAATTTCGCCATCTGCAATGAGGCATTAGTGATAGAAGTCGCTTGCATTTTTACACGAATAACCGTGCAAGAGTTATAACCCGAAGGAAAAGATTAGAACGAGCGCCAGATTGTTTTAACACGTTTATTCTGGTGAACTGAAATAAACAAATAATCTGCAATAAGCGCATGTTTTATTATTAATTTGATATATGTTAATATTTTTTCCGTACAATAAAGGTTTACATTGCTATGAAATCGTTATTTTCAGTCAAAAAATTCAAAAAAAAATATAATAGGTGTATCATAGTCCATGCAAACGAAAAATCAAAAAAATTTTTTTTGGGTAAGAGCTCTTGCACGTTTATTCGTTGGGGCCATCGACATGGTCGCTGTCTCTCCTCTCTATTATACGGTAGACCTACTTATACATACTATCACTACTATGTAGTAATACTATTGTATCAAATAAAACAATACTATTATTTAATTTATTATTAAAATACGACGAGTTTGCAGTTTCCGCTGTGAGAAAAGTGGTTGTTACAGTATTCTGGAGAACACTGTATTTTTGGCATAAAAAGAAGCCTTCGTATTAATCGAGAGCCTTGATGATGATGATGAGCCTACCTACCTAAATAATACCATGCCAAATTTAAATAAAATCTTATCAGTATTTTTTGCGTTTAAGTAACGTATGCGTATTGCTTTGTAACAAATAACACACGCTGATAAACTTTCGTCTTTATAGAATAGCTATAAGTAATAGGTAAAAAAATACATAATATAATATTTCGATCACCAAAACAATGGTTACCCTAATATAATGTTTATTAAACGTGCTTTACCAGCAATTACTTTGTATAAGTGGTACCGACTGCCGACTGCCGAGTCGCGTGACCAAAATACTCAATGTCGCTTTCTTTTATAGGTCATTATCATTTTTAAAGTCAATAAATTAGGGTTCATAATGTTGCATAAAAAGTTGCTTCTACCTACATTCGGTTGGGATTAGATTAAATATATGGTGCTATCTAAAATGATAGAGAAAACCTACTAGATTTTATCTAAACAAGTAAACACACAAAAAAATACAATTTTCCTAGCGCCGTGGACTACTTACTACGCCTATGTTGGTCTTAACTAATAATCTCTACACAGATCTAAGATGCTGTTAGCAAACAATAAATGATCCTGCGAGGTATCGTTTTCGCTACATCAGAAGAATTGCAAGTGCGTTGCGCTCTCTTCTTGAAGGTTTACAGGTCATATGGGCCGGAAATACTGCTAGCGATATTTCATTTCAGAAATTCTAATTTCGACTTATTTCAGTCGACACTTCATTTCAGAGTTTTATTGTAAATTTAATTATAATTTCGTCATGTTCCAGTCCACCATGTTTTCACCTGCCACTGGAGTACGCGAAGCTGGTGTCGGAGTGTTCGCGACTGCAGCACGACGGTGGGAGAGCGGTGTGGATACACAAGCCCGTCGCCCAGAGCCAGGGACGAGGGATATTCTTGTTCCGGGTGGGTAGAGAATGACAGCTACTTTTGAGAAACGAAAGAGAATTGTATCACAGTTACTGCTAATCTTAGAGAAGCGTTTGAAATAATATGATATAACATGCACAAGTTCCCAAAAAGTTAGGTATAGAGATGTTGCCGCCTGCCGGTGATTGCAGAAGGATATATCTGAATGGCGTGGAACCACATTCTTGTTCGCCAGGCCCTGATTTTTAGGACTCTGACGTCAAAATTTACTTTTATTTTATTTATTTATTAGTTATTCATCATCTATGTGATATGACTAGGTAATGTATGTATTTGGAATTGCGGGAACCATTTAAGAAAAAAAAGTAGGGACGGCAGTGGCTGAAGACCAAAATCTAAAGTTATACTGTCGAAAGTCGAAACCTAGCGTTTCTAATTTCGGATATCCAGGTAAACAAACGTAATGCTTAGGTAATGGATCCAAAATTAGGTATACCGAGGAAGTTTGTGTTTGGTTACTAAGTACGGCGAGCCACGCGATTCATACGTTAGCTCACCTAGATGCTAGTTCATTTATCACGCCATATTGAGACTGAAGTCTGAACTAATCTATGACCTATCCACGAAACTTTCGCTTTCTTTAATGCTGATTTGTAAAAATCGTTCTGTATTTGAGCTATCAGAGAAATTGAATAAGCAGATGGATTATCGAGCCCGACCGCATTGTCCTAGACTTGACAAAACGTAGATCCCGCGATTGGAACATAGGGGGGAGGATTAGGAGGTTAGGTTGCTCCTCCTCACTGGACATGGATGTTTCGGTGCGTAGTGCGTACCTGTATAAGGTCGCCAGGACGCTAGCCTGCCATGAATGTGGCGCCTTGGCCCGTGCTGCGGAGGGCACAGCACCCTAGAGGTGTGCGATCGTTGGGTCGCACAGCGCCACGATCGCATGGTGCGCTGAATGCCCGAGTCATTCTGAGAATATGTCATTTTCACAGAAAGCGTAGTCGCCAGCGTAGGAGGGCATAGCGCCCTCTAAACTCTTGTAACCTCCCCGGCTTAGCGGTGTTAGACAGATCCGGGACACTCTCCGTTCAACGGATGGTGGCAAACCGCAGGTGGTTTTTGTGAGTCGGCTGACGATACCCCCGGGGTGCCTCAGCTTAACTGAGGCATATCTCCAAGCCAAGAAACGCATAGAGCGAATAAAAAATAAAAAAGGTTGCCCTCCTTGGCCATACTTACTTCGCCCTTGACGCTAATTAATAATGCAAGTTTTCATCAGAACGTGTGTGAGATGCGGTGCGGCAGCCCGGCGGTGGTGCAGCGCTACATCGAGCGGCCGCTGCTGGTGGCGGGCTACAAGTTCGACCTGCGGCTGTACGTGTGCGTGCCCGCCTACCGCCCTCTCACCGCGTACATGTACGCCGAGGGGCTCGCCAGGTTCGGTTAGTACGAGACTCGATTTTCCTATTCTCAAATCGCGGAATTCTGTCTGTAGCGGTCATTGACTGCGTGTCAAAAAACTTGTCATATTTCGTCGTTACAAATCGCGATTGACAATGAAGCGACAGCTGATGTTTCTAGTCTAAGGGCGATATCACGTCTTGTGAATGTAACACGATGTGAACAGAGTATGAACTCAAACTCATAAATAGTTGGAGATTATAATACGAAGAGTTACCAAGACGTTTACCGATGACACTTATATGGTCTGTTTCTTTACAAGAATTCAATTTTATTCATATCATAAGTTAACAGATTAATGCAATGTGAGTATTTTTCACATAGCTCCTAGACTAGAAAGGTCAATGACCGCTGGTGCCACCTTAAATTGTCCTGACTATAGCCACTCTTTGGCTTTGCACCCTTTAACGCGCCCCTAGAGAGCTATTCCCGTCATGCGTATTGTCACCAGCGCACGGGTCTGGTCCTCATGCGGGTGACAACATGCTCCTGACAATATGCTCCTGACCATGTTACCTGTCTGAGTCCTGACAGGAAAAACATCTATGAAAATATGGGGTTAAGTCAAGACTAGACATGTCAATATTTTATGAGTATTATTTTAAATACTTATACGAGTAGGTACACTGTACAGTATCTATGAAATGTTATAGATTTAACAAGACAATGATAAAATATTATTTAAAAACGTAGAGCCAGGAACCTTTGACAGGAGAACTTATTGTTTTTTTTTTATTAAATAAGGGGCAAACGAGCAAACGGGTCACCTGATGGTAAGCAACTACCGTCGCCCATGGACCAGAAGAGCTGCAGGTGCGTTGCCGGCCTTTTAAGAGGGAATACGCTCTTTTCTTGAAGGTTTGCAGGTCGCATAGGTCCGGAAATACTGCTGGTGACAGTTCGTTCCAGAGTTTTACAGTACGCGGCAGAAAGTTATGCGAAAAACGCACTGTGGAAGACTGCTACTCATCGAGGTGATGAGGATGGTATGTTTTTCGCGTGGGACGATGGCGAAAAGTTGCAGGTGGTATGATTCCAAACAATTCCTCAGAGCACTCCCCGTGATACAACCGATAGAGGATGCAGAGTGAAGCTACATCTCGGCGTAATTCCAAGGGGTCCAAGCTGTTTGAAACACTATGACAGTCAACAATTCGAGCGGCCCTTCGTTGGATACGATCCAGAGGGAGCAGTTGGTATTTTGGCACCCCTGCCCAGAGATGAGAACAATATTCCATATGAGGCCGAACCTGCGCCTTGTAGAGTTGTAGGCGTTGGTCCGGACTGAAGTACTGTCTCGCTCTGTTAAGAACACCAAGCTTCTTCGAGGCCAATTTGGCCTTACCCTCTAGATGGTATCGGAATTGGACTTCGCTCGATATGTTGACGCCAAGTATCTCAATGCTAGGGGAGATGGTTAAAGATGTGCCCTCGAAACGAGGATATACGACCATTGGTGACTTTTTAGTGGTGAACGCGCAGACTTGACTTGGCAGGGTTGAATTGGACCAAGTTACGTCTACCCCATTCAGAGACCTTCTCCAATGAATTCTCCACCTTGACACAAGTTCGTTTCGACTCTCAGTGACATTTTGCCCATAAATATTGGGGGAGCCGGTATTGCATATTAATTACTAATTACTAATTAGTAATGATATTTTGGTAGAAAGTAATGTTTGTTTTGGACAATATTTCAGGGACGGACACATACACATTGTCGGACATACACAACCCGTACAGACACCTGACCAACTCGTCGCTCAATAAAACCGGACCCAGATACGCCGAGTGCAAAGAGAGAATCGGAAATGGTGAGATAACGTAACTTGAATATTATTTCTTTTTTCTTTTATTGTTATTTAGATTTTACTATTGTATTATCTAAGTCCTAAAATTTTTATCGAATTCGAAATAAATTATGCTGAGGCATAATTTATTTTTGCTAACGAATGGAATTCAATACAAGAGCCACGCGAAAGCATGAATGATTTAAAATCCTCATAAACTAGCCTTTGTCCATATGGAACATTAAAATAATCTGATTCAATTTCAAATAAGAAAATAAATAACTTTACCTACCTACTCAATTATAGGAGAAGGTGGTAATGTGGCCCCCCACTTTGTTTATCAAGCTTTATTCAAAAAATACAGGAGTCAGAAACTTAAAAAATACAATATGGGACTTCTCATTTATTTGTTTAAACATGTCTTATTAGGGAATAAATAAAACTCGCACAGGATTATCTAAAAAATTATTTGTTCTTGACATTTGGTATCTTGCGATCAAGTGATGGTAATGTGGAAATGTAATAGCCACCTTTAGAACCTATACAGGTTACATAAGCCCATAAGTCACAACTTTGACTGTACTGGCTTTTCAGTTCTGTCATCGGAACAAATTGTGTCGTAGAACATACGTATGGCACTCTGTTGTCAAACGGCATTCCTACGCCTACCAGAGCCTTCTCCATAGTGACCCCCAGGGCCACATTACGACCAATATGAGGGGGCCAAATTACAAGTATTGATAACATTTAGACAAACGTTCCAAAAATATTTATTAAATGTCTAATTTGTATTTACCTTTTAAATTCCGTAGGAGAAGAGTTTGATGTGTCCGTTGTTCGAACCCAAAAGCCAAATGTTTCTATTTTTTAACAACTATCGAAACAAAATCACACACACTTAAAAGTTTCGCCGGTCGCAAGTATGAACTCGATCAAATGACAATCGAACGTGACAGCCTGTGTTGGATTTGTACGGCACTAAATTAGCAGCATGCCGCGAGCATCCCGTTGCACCAAAATTATATTAGATAGCGTTGTTAAAACATTAAAATATTGAAGGGGGCCAATATATATGCAGGGGCCACATGTAACCTTTTCCCAATACTCATTAGAATTACAAAATGTACTTAAGCACTTTGCTCGAAATCTAGTATTTGACAAAATACTTATTACCGTATTGCATTCTGTCTTTTTTAAGTGACAGTCTGAATAAAGTTATTTGAGCGACCTAAAATAAATAAATAAAATATATAAAAAGTTACATTTTAAAAACGCCATCTGTGACATATTGTTGGTATTTTTTTTTTCTTAGTTAACATTGATCTAAGTTCAGCTTTTTGACCCTAGATGGCACTAACTCTTTTAAAAGTGACATCTATGAAATGTTTATGGTACTTTTTTATCTCTTATTCAATTTCAAATAGTCATCGCTAGATGGCATTGAACTGCTATAAAAGCGCCATCGGTTGGTTTCAATTATTACTAGTAGTTTTTCTTTACGTTAATAGATGGCGTACGAGTTTTCAAGTAGCTTCACAAAGTTAATATACCTTTACCTTTATGAGTAGCTTACAAGAAATCTTTGAATTTTATTCCAAAGAGGAAAAAGTACTAGGGACTAGAGCTGACAAACTATAGTTTAAAAATAAAAAAATGAGAAATAATATTAAATTTAGTAAAAAACATATTTTAATTCGCAACTTAGTAACAAGACATTGCCTAGGGGCTAGCCCGTCAACTCCCAAGCCGCACCCAGGTGCCGCAAAACAATTGAATATCTATTGTGTCTGCGATTCCCACGATCGAGGTAATAATAATAATTGCAGGTTGCAAGTGGACGTTCAAGCAGGTGCGACGGGCGCTCATCGGGCGTTGGGGCGCCAAGGAGTGGCTGATGTGGCAGAGGATCAGGGCGCTGGTAACCCTCACACTGTTCGCGCAGGCCGCCGGCACTCCTCCAGCGAGGAACTGCTTCGAGTTCTATGGCTTCGACGTACTTCTAGACGACTGTCTCAAACCTTGGTTACTGGAGGTGATTTGAAGCTACATATTCTGTTTCCATTCCCGCGTTGGGAAGACGTTCACATCATCATCATCAGCCTATTGCCGCCCACTGCTGAACGTAGGCTGCGGAAGACGTTGCTTCCAATTAATTCTTGCATGCGTATACAACCTATCTTGGTTGTAACTTGTAAACGCCCAACCAGAGGCGTCGTATGGCGTGGGCGGTGTGGGCGACCGCCCACGACTTCGCGGTCCGAGGGGCCTCGCATAGCTTCGATTTCAATGAAACCGGTCACCGTCACCGAATTCGCAGGTGAACCTGTCCCCCGCGCTGGCGTCGGAGTGCGACGCGGACGCAACGGTAAAGCGGCCGATGCTGCACGAACTGTTTGACCTCTTGGGGCTGCCCATGCGCTGCACCGGGCTGCAGCAATTGCAGATGCCTGTCATGGCTCACAGGTGCGTTTTGTTGCATTCAATAGACTCGAAGAACCCAGAAGGTATTTTTAGGCAATCTATAATATTTTAATATGCTTGTATCACCAAACCACCGTTTTTGATAAACGAGGCACATCAATAGATTCGAGATTAGAAACAAAATATAATATTATGATAAGCTTTTAAATTTTGCGTGGTAGTGTGGTCGATTTACATGTACATTGTACTTACTCAAACCTATTTTTTGTAAAGATTTCGCTCGTTTTGATACGAGTTTACATTCAATATCACAACGATGCACGATGGGAGAAAAATAATAATATAATTTTAAGAACCGACTAGGAATATTCTTCCCATTTAAGCCTCTCAAAAATATATCATTTACTTAGTAAGGAGTACCAGCTAATGTAATTACCTATTAATAAAAGCATTGAGGTACTAAAGGTACTTATTTAGAAGGAAGGCCGTTTTCTTAACCGTGCGTCCCTCCAGGGAGGGGCATTATTAGCGATATTACAAGAGATCCGGTGGGACTCACTCGGTAATTTAATTACCTACTTATTTGATATAAAGTCTGTCGGGATGTTCTGCGAAGGTATAATTACGTGTAATTAATGATTAAACTCCGTAATTGGAGCGACCAATCGTGAGAAGTCGTACAGGTAATTCCCGAAAACTCGTATGATTTTAAAAATGGATAGGAATATGTTTTTACATAATTATTTTGCTAGGTATTTGACTTTCCATATTTAACAAAGAAATTCATAGTCAAAGGTTCTAAAACTTACGATGTGACACGAGTGAGCATGACGTACTCGTATATTTGACAGAACTTTCTATGAAAATATTATGTTTCAATGTCAAAATACCCCTAAAAAGAAAGCTGTAGCTTGACTCCCAAAAATGTAATTTTGCCGCGTGTATTATAATATACTAGCGACCCGCCCCGGCCTCGCACGGGCACGGGTATAAAATATATAGCCACTCTACAGCCACTGAAAAAATTATTAAAATCGATCTATGATCCTTCACGTGGTCTACTTCTTATATTTGCCAAATAACATAAAAATTACTCCAGTAGTTCGCGAGATAAGCCCTTTTAAATAATTTCCCCCGTTTTTTCCACATTCTCCTATTAGTCTTAGCGTGATGAAATATAGCCTATACCTATAGCCTTCCTAGTAAAGATTAAAGGGAACAAAGGGACATGAGGGAAAAACTTTGTTTTATAATATACTAGCTGTCTCGGCAAACGTTTCTTTGCCATATATTTATATAAAGTATATCGCCCGTATTATTTTATTGAATTAGTGACTAAATAAGTATGTCACCATGGCAACGTCCATCGCTATCCCGTGAACCGCGTCGCATAAACAATGATCGCCCTTTATAGACAAATAATTTGCAATAAAATAAAATTGCGAATATAATTAAAGATCTAAGCTATCCTATCTCTCAAGTTGGAAAAAAGCACTCATTTAAAAAAAAGAAACATTAAAATCGGTTAAGTAGTTTAGGAATCCATCACGGACAAACATCGTGACAGGAGATTTATATATAATAGATGACGTATAGACGTCTATGCCCTATGGTAATGTTGATAAGACAACGCAGGCCGCAGCATACAACACGAAAACATTAACTTGGCACCTCCTATACCATAGAAACGAGGTGCCTATAATAAATATAGTTACCGTAATCAATACGTATAATGCGGCCTCGTATATTTTAATTGCGACTCCTACTCTAATTCTCTCTATTCAGCTACAACTCAGAAGACGAGAGCCCGGTGAAGGAATTAGCAAGGAGCACTAGTCACAAGGGTGGGCAGCGGCGGCGGCGCGCCATGCCCCTCCACTGCCTGACTCTACAGCCACCCTTACCGGACAGAACCATGGTAGAGTGTCTACAAAACTTAACTAGAATTTATATAAAATTTTAGCTATTTCTCTAGCGCAAGCTTTTACTAGCAACAGGGTTTCTCCTTCAATAAATAAAATAATTATATCATAATACTACTAGCTGACCCGGCAAAATTTTGCCATGTAAATGACTTCTAGTATCAATATAAAAAGTAGATAAAAGCCTATTCTCCGGCCTAACAAATGTGCATTCAAAATTTCATTAAAATCGGTTGAGCCGTTTTGGAGGAGTCCGCGCACAAACACTTTGAGAATTTTATATATAATACTATATTTTATTTATTTTCGTCTTAGTATTAGGTACGTGATCACTGATTCATGCATTCATCAACTTGAAACCCTTATCGTTTTTTCTGGTCCATCGCATGAACTTTTCGTGGTTAAGGTTAGGCGGGAACTATACCACTGGCGACCGAATACAAATCTAAATGTGGATAAAAAATAGGGAGTACCTCTGCTGCCGGCGCCGGCTCCCAAAAACATCAGTAAGTAAGTATACTGCCGGCAGCCGAGATATAAAACAACGGCTGCCGGCGCTGGCGCTCAAAATGGGAGCCGGTGATAATGCGTAAAGCACTAGGTTCCAGTGCCGATACACAAATTTTAAAAAGAAATAATTATAATCTCAAATAATATATTCGACTTCCAAAGGTGAAGGTTAGGTACCTATTTGTTCGGCTGTGGATATTTTAGTTTTTTGTGATGCATTTTCTAGCTTTACCTTAGCTACCTTTTTTCAGCTACCAAAAAGTAAGATTTTGCACCACACTTATATACCCTGTGGTATACTTCCGAAGGTACTGAACAGAACTTCAGATTCCTTATACATGTTAGAGAGTTTCAGCGTTGTTTAAAGATGCAAAGATATTGTATTTAAATATTAGTATGCAGATCACATTTATCAGTATCATCATCACCACCATTAACCCATCAAGCCTCATATGAGTATCGGTGATCGCGACAACAATAGCATATAATAGCATTTCCAAGAATCCCCGATCGAAGGATTCAAAAATGCATCCTTACAATATGACTATTTAAGACGTTATTTGTACTTTTCATAGTCCTTAAGCTCAAAACTGATGTTTTTGATCATTATTCTGTCATTTGACAAGCGATGTTTGCCGAATAGGCGCCGGCAGCCTATTCGGCAAACATCGCGTGACTTCGGCAAACTTCGGAGTTCGGAAAACGGCGCCGGCAGACATTTAGGCAACCGGCGCCGGCAGCGGAGGCACTCCCTAAAAAATATTCTTACTAATACAGAACCTACTTAACATTGCAGGAACCGGTGGAAAAATCCAATGCCAAAATAATGCAGTACGGGCGAGTGTATAAGACTGACGTTGCTCCAGAGGACACGGAATCAAAGGTAGTATTTGTTAAAATATGACCTAATCTAATATATATAAATCTCCTGTCACCATGTTTGTCCGCGATGGATTCTTAAACTACTTAACCGATTTTAATGTTTCTTTTTTTAAATGTGTGCTTTTTTTCCAACTTGAGAGATAGGATAGCTTAGATCTTTAATTATAGTCGCATTTTTTTTTATTGCAAATTATTTGTCTATAAAGAGTGACCATTGTTTATGCGACGCGGGTCACGGGATAGCGATGGACGTTGCCATGGTGACATACTTATTTAGTCACTAATTCAATAAAATAATACGGGCGATATACTTTATTATAATACTAGCTGACCCGGCAAACGTTGTTTTGCCATATAAATAATTTTTTGGTATGAAAAATAGATTTTGGCCGATTCTCAGACCTACTCAATATGCTCACAAAATTTCATGAGAATCGGTCAAGCCGTTTCGAAGGAGTACGGGAACGAACACTGTGACACGAGAATTTTATATATAAGATGGCAAAGAAACGTTTGCCGGGACAGCTAGTAATATTATAAAAATCAGAAACCTAAGGTTGGTTCATTACTTGACATGTACTGCTACCTAATTTCTTCACGTTCTGTTGTACAAAAGAAGACGCTTAGACTGGCCATAGACGGATCGCAAGTTGCAGTCGGGACCGACTGCTCCAGAACGGTCGCATTGGCTCCGAGTTCCGACCGCTCAAGAACTGCTCGAGCGGTCCGTGTATTGCGGATATGAATTTAGTGTGAAAACTGCAGATCGCCGATCGGCAAACGCATTTCGCAGTCGGTTTCGACTGCAAAATGCGGTCCGTCTATGGCCGGCCTTACTGACGACCGAAATCCGAAAATTAAAATCTATTAATAATTATTATGAAAAATGCATCCCAAAAAACCGTGCTATGTGAATTGACCATGATTGTGTATAATGTATTGGACGTATATTTCCAGTCATCAGTAATATCAGAGGGGGCGGACGAGTCCTGGCGCGGGGGGTACTCGACAGCGGCGTCGCGGCGCAAGATGGCCGCCGCGTGCGCATGGGGCAACGGCGTCCGGTGGGACAGAGCCGTGGGACGGGTGGGACACTGGGTCAGGATATACCCCCACACCCTGCCTAATACCGACCAGGTAAAATTAGTGACGTAGGACAGATCCAACATAAGGTTAACCTCTCGAAAGTCAGTCCATTAACACCTTCACTGCGGCAAGTAAAATCTTAAACCTTCGTCTGGTGCGGTGGCGGGCCAAGGTGTGCCCCCAATGATTTTTCCGCCAGTGCGTGGCAGGCCTTTTTCGACCCACCAACACAAGGTTCGATTAAAAAGCCGCATATCTCCCTATATCAGTTCAAATGAGATGAATAGCTTTATTCTATCTTCAAACCTAGGGTAACTTGTATGTGTATATAATATTAATAATTAATTAATTACAAAACGTGGCTTGCAAGTCTGAACAGTCGATAAAGCCCACCGGAGTCACCGATATATCATATGCCTATGTGAAGTTAGCAAATAGCAACCGAGTTCAAGGTAAATGTTTTTTATATTCTTTATGCCATCGATTGTACCTGGAGTGTACCCGATTGTACCTTAAAAAAATAAACCAACTTCATGTAGGTGACCGGTATTCATAGGGAAATCGATTCGTAGAAAAATACTAGACCTTATTTAAAACTGGGTTTGTCAACCTAGCTGTTAGAAACATTACATTGACTTGACGAACACATTCTTTAGGAGTTAAAGCTGCATTTCCACCAGAGATGTGTTTCGAGGAATGTGTTTTTAGGCCGCGCTTACGATGTCATGGCAAAGTAATGTCAATGAAGCGATTCTATTGGTTCTCAAAAACACATTCCTCGCAACACATCTCTGGTGCAAACACAGCCTAAGAGTGGAAAGCTCAGGTAAGTTTGTAAGTCGGTTATTGTTACCAGATGCCGATGGACGACACAAGAGAGAACATAGCGCATGTAGCCAAGTTTCTCCGTGCGGCGCGAGAAGTGTCGAAGGAGGGACTCAGCGAGACGAGAGACTTGAAACGGGACAGCATCTTTGAGGCAGCCCTGAGGAAGAAACTGGCTATCGGTCCTCAGTTCGAAGTGTGGTTACCGCCCCTATAATGTGTTCTTCGCTTAACATAAGCTTAACTGATTTTATTGTTTTTTTTTGGTAATGAAGACTGACCAAATACAAGTTCGCCATCTGCATATAGTAATAATTCAATTTGATAGTAATACTTACATTAGAATATTGAAACCCCTTAGAATATAATGGGGTTATATTTAAAGTTTAACGTGTCTGTGTCCGCAAAATTGTATCATCCAAACGGGTGAACCGATTTTAGACCAGACTTTATTCTTCTGGAAGCTGACAATAATATGATCAAAAGTGAAGCCATAATTCTCCATCACCAGCTCGCTTACAGCTGGCAAAATTCATTTTATTTTATTAAATCTTATTTTATACCTTTGTTTCATTATGTAAATTATAAATGCTAACGGCACAATTAACCAAACTTCCACAACAACAAGTAAAACCTACAGCTTCCAACAATTTAACGAACAATCACTTAATGACTGTAACCACTGCTAAAACAGTGTAATGGAGGGAATAGAAATCTTGTATTCGGAACGCGAGGGGTCCAGCCGCAAACAGAATCACATCGTTAACAACATTTCGATCATTTTGACCCTTATCGTAAAGTAAATAAAGGTTCCGTTCCAGGATTTGTGAGGTAAAGTCTGGTCTGTACGTCGGTTTCACGTTCAAATGATACACCACGCTCGTTAAAACCGAATCTTCAGGTTTCCAGATTTGTAATAAAGGCATTGTTTCTAAAGCTGCAAAGGATTTCGTGTTTGTTTGAATATTGTAATTTGTACAGGTTCCACTGCTAGCTTTGTACACAATAATATTATATTATCTTTTTTATTTTCACTATATATACTATAACCGAATCTACGGCAACTGGCAGGACTCGTTAGGCCATTTATATATACATTTGCTTGGGTTTAGAACAACAAATTTAAAGTAGTTTTAATTAGCTTTCATGATGTAAGTATATAAAAGTAATACACAATATGTTCACACAGTTAATTTAAAAGCCGACAAACAATATTATGTACGTTTGTTCCTAATTCGTCATGTATAA